>QEOT01007124.1:268610-332381 GCA_003123785.1 Pterocarya stenoptera | reverse complement strand
TTTTTTTTTTTTTTTTTTGGTCATGAAAATATGCCACAGAGTTCCAACAAGCATTATAAATATTGAATTTGCACCACCATCCCCCCAACTTAAATGAAACATTGTCCTCAATATTTAAAAATCAAAATTGAATGGGGAGTAGCTAAAAAGGGTAGAATACACCTGAAGAGTAACATGGGTATCTCGCTAAACACCAAAAATTGTAACCTGAAATGACAAAATGAAACTAACCTACAAACAAAAACAAAGAAAGCAACAGCAAACAAAAAGGAAAAGAAAGAAAATAAAACAAAACAAAAACAAAACAAAACAAACAAAACAAAGAGAGAAAAACATACCTGTGTGGTGTGGTCAAGGTTGATAAATAGGATCCACAAGTGGAATGTCTTCCACTTCTAGAACCTGCCTATCAATTAATACTTTAAGGCATTGACCATTTACTTTAAAGATCCAACCATCCTTAGGATCCTCTATTTCTACTGCCCCATTTGCAAAACCATTCTTCACTACAAAAGGGTCGGTCCACCTAGACCAACCTGGGTGCTTATGGAGCCTAGAATCATGTAAGAGCACTTGATCATTAGGCTTAAACGTTTTTCTCAAAATATGTTTATCATGAAATGCTTTCATTTTAGCCTAATAGATTCGAGTTCTCATAAGCATCATTTCTCAATTTCTCTAACTCGGTCAATTGAAATTTTCTAAGCATACCTGCTTCTCCCATGTTAAAATTGAAATGCTTGATGGCCCAATAAGCTCGATGCTCAAGCTCAACAGGTAAGTGACAAGGCTTTTCAAAAATAAGCCTATAAGGTCACATGCCTAAAGGAGTTTTAAAAGCTGTACAGTAGGTCTAAAGCGCATCAATTAGTCTCAAAGACCAATCTTTACGATCTGGGTTGACTGTTTTTTCTAAAATTTGCTTAATTTCCATGCTTGCAAGTTCTACCTGTCCACTTGTCTGGGGGTGGTAGGCAGTAGAATTTTATGAACACCCCCATACTTTTTCATCAAAGCCTCAAATGAATGGTTACAAAAATGTGTGCCCCAGTAACTGATGATAGCACATGGTGTACCAAATCGAGATAACACATTCTCTTTGAGGAATTTAATTACCGTCCTATTATCATTGCTCCAACAAGCTGCTACCTCTACCCATTTCGACACATAGTCTATTGCTTCAATAATATATTGATATCCAAAAAAAGGAGGAAATGGTCCCATAAAATCAATGCCTCAACAATAAAAAATTTCAATCACTAAGATTAGGGTTAAGGGCATCATATTACGACGGGACAAAGCTCCAAGCTTTTGACACCTTTTGCATGAGCAACAATAGATATTTGTGTCTTTAAACAAGGTTTGCCAATAAAATCCACACTGCAGAATTTTTGCAATGGTTTTTGTCATTGAAAAATGGCCACCACAAGCTTATGAGTGACAAAATTCTAAAACGCTAGCAATTTTCTCATCAGGGATACAACGCCTTATAATTTGGTCAAGGTAATATTTGAAGAGAAAAGGTTCGTCCCAATAGAAATTTCGTACCTCAGCCATGAACTTCCTCTTGTCTTGCGTGCTCCAATCTGCCGGTATCTCGTCTGCAACCAAATAATTCACAATATGAGCAAACCATGGTAAAGAAGTAATAGAGAATAATTTCTCATCTGGAAAATCATCCCTAATTTGCATGTGATTGGTGGTGTCCTCAAAAGTGAGCCTGGAGAGATGGTCGGCTACTACGTTTTCAACTCCCTTCTTATCTTTGATAGTGGTGTCAAATTCTTGCAAAAGTAAAATCCACAGTATTAATTGCGCTTTAACATCTTTCTTTGTAAAAAGATACTTAAGGGCTGCATGATTTGTGAAAATAATAATAGGAGACCTAATTAAGTAAGCACGAAACTTATCTAAAGCAAACACTACAACTAGCAACTCTTTTTCATTAGTTGAGTAGTTCATTTGAGCATTATTTAGAGTTTTACTAGTATAGTAAATGACATAGGGCTTCCCTTCAAGGATAGCACCTACAACATAATCACTAGCATCGCACATAATCTCAAAAGGTAAAGTCCAACCAGGTGGCTGCATTATGGGTGCTGAGGTAAGTTTACCAATCAGCATTTCAGAAGCCTCTCGACAGGCTTGTGTCCACTTAAATGGGGTATCTTTAACTAGAAGGTTACATAGTGGTCTAGATATGGCAGAAAAATTCTGTATGAACCTCTTATAAAAATCCGCATGACTAAGAAGGGATCTAACATCTTTTACTGTCTTTGGTGAAAGCAACTTAGAAATTAATTCAGTCTTAGATTGATCAACCTCTATCCCCTTGGAAGAAATAATATGCCCTAGGACAATACCTGAAGGTACTGTAAAGTGGCATTTTTCCCAATTTAAGACTAGTTCATTCTCCTCACAATGGGTCAACACTTTCATTAAATTCAATAAGCATGCATTAAAAGAAGATCCAAAAATAGTCAAGTCATCTATGAAAACTTCCATGCAATTTTCAACCATGTCACTAAAAATAGTAGGTGCATTACACAATCCAAATGGCATTCTATGAAATGCATAAGTACCAAAATGACAAGTGAAAGTGGTTTTATCCTGGTCTTCTAATACAATGTCAATTTGATAATAACCAAAATAATCATCCAAGAAACAATAGAAAGGATGACCAGCCATACGCTCAAGAATTTGATTAATAAAGGGGAGAGAAAAATGATATTTCCGGGTGGCAGCATTCAATTTTCTATAATCAATGAGCATCTGCCACCCCGTCACAAGTTTTGTAGGGACTAACTCTCCCAGGTTATTCTTCACCACAATAACACCTGACTTTTTAGGGACAACTTGTGTAGGACCTACCCATTTACTATCAGCAATAGGATATATGATTCCTGCGTCTAATAGTTTCAATACTTCATTCTTCACCACTTCTTTCATAGTAGGATTAGGCCTACACTGGGGATCTCTACGAGGGCTAGTTCCTTCCTTTAAATTGATTTTGTGAGACAGACCAGGGGACTAACACCTTTTATATCAGCAATGCTCCAACCTAAGGCTGACTTATGCTCTCTTAGGGTCCCAATTAATTTCTCACCTTGAAACTCAGACAATTCAAATTAGATAATAATAGGAAATGTATCACCTGGACCAAGAAAAGTGTGCTTTAATCCTTAGGCAGAGTCTTTAGTTCCACTTTGGGTGCTTCCACACTTGAAGGGATTTGTGAAAATGTGTTTTTCACCTTTCTCAGGAAATTCCTCAAACTTCGGTTGCCATGCCCGAGTGCCATAATCCTGAATTTTATCAAAAATAGCGCAAATGTCAACTAAATCAGATGGATCACTGATAGAATCAAACTCAAAATTAACAAGAAAATACTCAAGGGGATCAAAATCATGAGTTGTAGAAACTCTCCTATCCATGAGTGAGTCAATCATGTATGTCTGGTGGCCCTCGTCATCATCTTCTGTTTGTTTCACAATATGGAAGATATTTACCTCGAGGGTCATGTTTTCAAAAGGCAGCTTCATCAGCCCATTCCGGTAATTAATAAGAGCATTAGCAGTGGCAAGGAAAGGCCTACCCAAAGTCAAAGGAATTTTAGAAGTAGTGTCAACAACAGAGGTAGTGTCCAGAATTAAGAAATCAACAGGATAATAAAATTTGTCAATTTGAATTAGAACATCCTCTACAACAACTCAGGGTACTTTGACTGATCGGTCAGCCAATTGTAATACCACAATGGTTGGTTTGATTTCTCCCAACCCCAACTGCAAATAAAAAGAATATGGCATTAGATTCATGCTAGCTCCTAAATCTAGCAAACCTTGTCCAAACTCACGATCTCCAACAGTGCATGCAATGGTTGGACAACCAGGATCCTTGTACTTGGAAGGAATCCGCTGCTCAATTAGAGCACTAACTTGCTCTGTCAAGAATGTTGTTTTCTTCACATGGTGCTTCCTCTTAACTGTACACAAGTCCTTGAGAACTTTTCCATAAGTAGGAACTTGTTTAATAACGTGCAAAAGAGGAAGATTGATTTTTACTTGTCTTAGATTCTCTAGGATTTCATTGTTAGCATCTAGAGTTAGCTTGCTTGATTTTAAAGCTTGAGGGAATGGTACCTTAACAGGACTCTTTGTCACTTCAGATTCCTTGGGCAACTCGGCATCACTACTATTTTGATCCCTTTTCACATCTTCTGATTTGTTCGTTGTTGGGATGTGTAATGACTTACCACTTCGTGTTAGAATGGCATTCACATCCTTCAAATTCTCTTGTGCCATGTGTTGAACATGGGGTGCGGACTGAGCTTGAGAAGGGAACTTACCTTGCTCATTCACACTCAAGGAGCTCATCAATTTGGACACTTGGCTCTTTATCTCCTTATTTTCTTCAACAACCTGCGTAATCAAGGATTCAAACTTTTGGTTAGTCTTACCATGTGCCTCAATAAAAGCGTGTAAAGTATCTTCTAGGGGGTTTCTAGAAGAAGATGATGCATGATATGGTGTAGGGTAAGCTCAAGATGGCTGTGTAGGTTGTTGGTTTTGAGTGTCAGACTTCCAACTAAAGTTTGGGTGATTTCTCCAACCAGGATTGTGTGTATCTGAGTAGGGTGAAAAGGGCTTTCTATACATGCCAAGGGAATTGCAATGTTCCTCATACACTCCTCTCATCTCATTAAGTGTAGGGCAATCTTGTGTAAGATGATCTACTCCTTGACAAACAAAACAAAGTTTAGGGGCATCAGTTTGGGGAATAGTGAGAGCTGCCATAGTTCGCTTCATCTTCAATGCCTCTAACTCTCTAGTTAGGCCCTCCATCTTTGCCTTCAAGCTATCTTCTTCTCTAAGATGATAGATGCCTCCACTAGAATGAGTTTGATTGGGGCGTGCTCGATTGGTACTGTCAAAAGCATTTGGTCCTGTCCAGGTGTGAGCTTTTTCTGCAAGTGCATTCAAATACTCCATTGCACATCATTTCAATAAATTGACGCTCTGTAGGAGTAAGACCTTTATAAAAATAGGTAACCAGATGCCAACTTTCATAACCTTGATGGGGACACAAACTAACTCTTTAAAACGTTCCCATGCTTGATACAAAGTTTCTGTCACACCCTGCTCCTTCCTTCCTTCTTCTAACGTAAGCCATCATGTCAGATGCGATATCCTATCAGCTCCTCTCCTCTAGTGTCTAAGAGCTTCGTTATGCGTGCCAGACCCCGATGGCATATTTTTAAAGATTACTACGTGATTTCTAAAGTTATCTTTGTGTTTTAAAGTTGTGTATTTTAAATGGAAGATTCCTATTATTATTTAACTAAAGAATATTTTAAATAACTCAATTATAACATCTTTGAAGAGCTCCAGAAATATTATAATTGTGGGAATCATTTTATATAAATGATTCCAGTTATTTAAAATATTATGTGATCTAAATAATGATGGAATCTTTAATTAAATTAATAGTTTTATTCTTTTAAATATTTTAAGTAAGACTTCATTATTTTATAAATGATGAGGGAATATTATTTTAAATAATATTCTATCTTTATCCCTCTCAGTGCTTTTAATTAAATAAACGTTTACTCATTTTTAAAGTAATGTTTAAGGGTCATCGTAGACCATTTTATAGACCCCCATCTCGGCCACCGGATACCACCACGAGACTCCTCAAGTCTCCCCCTTCCTCCTCCCATGAACCCACGGCCAGTAGGCCTCTCCTCCACCTCCCGGTGTCCCCTCCTCCACCTCCCGGTTTACCTTTGTCATCCTTAACTCGTTTCTCCTCATTTCACCTTATATAGCCTTTGCAATCTTGGTTTCAGCAAAAAATAATGCAAAATTTTCACCTGAACATCTTGCTTACCCTTCCACCTCAACTCTTCACATACATGAAAATCTTGTTTTTCCTTAACATCCTTCCAAAACATCACACAATTATTCCTACATGTATGTATTGACTTGTACTCAAATCCAAGCCCCTTCCTCAACTGTTTCGCTTCATAAAAATTCTTAGACAATGCAGAACTTTCAAGGAGCACCTCATTAAATAATTCCAATATGATGTTGATTGCTTCCACACCCCACACAACGACTTAATGTGCAGTAGCTGCACAATAAACTACATTTTGCTATGTTTTGTATAGCCGAGATAAAGCTCATGCTCTCCATCTTTCCACATTCTAGAGGAATTTTCTGACTTAGCCTCTCGGCCACTTGAGGCATCATCATCAATTTCATCCATAAATATCCCAGCTCCAATGTCACCCAACATCTCATCCATCTCATCCCGCTCATTATCGTCATCTAGGTGCCTCATTTCACTACCATCATCGAACGGAATACTCGAGGATTGTTAATATGGCTCACCATGCAATACCCATCGAGTATATCCCAAATCCATATCATTCACAAATATATGACTTTCTACTTCATCCATTCCTATAGCGCATAGGTTTTTGCAACCTCAACTATCAGCAAAGGCCTAAGCAAAATCAATAAATGTTTTCATGCCACATGCATACAAAACGTAGTCTTTTCCAAGTCTATCGCTAAGACACATCCAACTTTTGTCCATTTCTAAAAAAACTTATGGATTAGTAATGGAAAATAATTTCACATGCATCACATGCTCCAATTCAAATCCTCACGTTCTTTAAAAAAAGGTAATCGGTCCTATTCCATTCGAGATTATATCATCCATATTGCACAAGTTTTGTCACTTTTGTACTTTCCACTTCATTAGAAATTTTGGTAGCATCTTCCCATAGTTCTCTAAGTATGCATGGTCACAGAGAGGGAGTGTCACCTTGTTAATAGTATACTTGAAAAACAAATGAAGAAGACACCAAATGTAACACCTGGGTCTAGCACCAAGCCCACTTTCTAAAACTTTTTGGGTGTATACCTATGAAAAGCCCATTTGAAATTAACAAGTAATTTTTGGGATAGACTAAGGGCCCAATTTTTATTTTGATGGATACCCATTTTTTTTTATTTGGGCTTGCTAATTAATTTAAAATCATTAAATATTTTTAGATTAGGTGAAATCTTTTTATGTGCCGAGAAATTTGTAGAACAAATTGGATTATTTTGGAGATTGAATCGAGGACCAAACCTCAACAAAAAACCCTATGCCACACACGTCTCCCATTTCCACTAGGATTATTATTTTAGAGTTCTCTTTCCATTAAGATTCCTAACCCATACCAACAAATCCACACTTATGCACTTATGCACGTCTCCCCTTTAGGTTCCAACTACCTATTTATACATATACACACAAGTAGAGCCACGTTCAATACCCTAGTTATGTAGAAAAAGAAAAAGAAAAAAAAGAAACCAAGCAACTGCTAGGGTTGTCGTTGAACCTCCAGTTTTGCCCAGCCACTATGAAGACTCTGTAACCCAATCCGTGCACACCATAAAGAACTATTTTAGCCACCTCTTCCACACACACAACCAACGCTCACTATAGCTCATCCTCAAAGTCACACCGCGAACTACCACCAGCCCACACTTAGCCTCCACCTCATGGCACAACAGCCCCGAACAACGTGCCAAGAGCCCTCGCAAGACAGAAGCCGCCAGGCCCAATGCCTTAAACCCCCGCCCTACACCACTGTCGCCCAAGCCAACATTGGACGTCCAAGAGGCCCCTATTTTTGTACGAAAATAGCTAAGGTGGCTAACCACCCATGACCACTACTCATTGCTTTTAACGGTAAGTCCTCCTCTGCCCTCTACCCACAACGAAGCTAGGTGGTTTTCAAATAAAATGGAAGTTTTGTTTTCTTTCCTAAGAGGTGGTTCCCGACCACCCCAACCTGCAGCAGTTGACCAACCCGTGGCAGGCACTGCACCTCCTCAACCATCCACTAGCGGGCACAATTGCTCGGCTGGAAAGAGTGCTCGGCTAGAGGACAAAGCATGTTACTCACACATGATTCAGCACCATCATGTAGCTCCGCAACCAACTTCTCATAGACACCTCCCGACCACCAGTTCGAACAGAAGCTGCTCGCGCAACGTGCTCTCCCAAGTCTGTTTGCCCAAAGTCTGCTCGCCGAAAGTCTACATATAATACTCGAGTCCTACTACGTAGGTCCTTACGTCATTTTATTAATTCTTTAAGTCAAATATTTTGAGATAAAGATTTTTATTATTTTATTATCTTATTATTTTATTTTAAGATGTGTGTGCTTCTATTTTTTTATGAGGGTTAGTAAAAATAATTTAAGGTATATTTTAAGACCTTATAATATTTTTCTCTTAAGCCCTCTACTTTTTATCTAATTAAGAAGTGACCCAAACCCTCTCCACCATAGAATGGGTAGATGAGAAAATATCTTCCTATGCTTGAATCCCCACTATCCATCCCTTAGCTTATGAGAGAAGCCTTGACTAATCAACTTACTTTTCTCTCCTTTGAAATCGTCGGCTTCCTTAACAAGCCATTGGACTTCTTTCTTTCTTCCCTTGCACGTCGGTTCCAACTTCTAAGACAAGCCAAGAAAGAAAGTTCCTTCTAGCTCTAAGAGCAGCCCTTTCATCCACACGAAAATACCCTCTCGGTTTCTTCTAGCCGAACGATTCCCTCTTCATCCTTCAAGCTGAACGTAGCTTCTTCAAGGAGGACGATTTTTGTAGCCTCAAATCTTTAGATTTCTTCTCCTGTTCTCGTTTGTTGCTTGTTTTCATGTCTTGAAGGAAAAACCAAGTCTGGTAATGCTCTATTCTTTAGATTTCTTGTGGATTGAAATCATGCTAGGTGAGTTCATGCCGTGTATTTGGGGGTTTTCAGATTTTCTGTGTAGACCGATTATTATGTAGTAATTTCTAGGTTGATTTCTCTTTTGTTCCCTCTAAAATATGTTCTAGTTAGGTGGTAACCGAATAGAGGAGTGATAGCTTATTGAGTTATGCCCTGTTTTGTTCCAGCCGTGTGTTTTGCAAGGCACCTTGTGGTAGTGCTTCCTTGTGTTTTATCAAGCTTAAGCCATGTTTTAATTTTGTTAAAGTCATGTCTTTATGTGTTAAATTAATGGAGTTCAAGTTTATAATTTTATACATATTTTTCCTAAGGTTTATGGCCTAAGTAAGCCACTAAGAATCTTATTTAAAATAGTAAGCTTGCCTTGGAAGTTTTGAGTTGCCGAATATTGTACTCATTATGCATGTTTTGTTTTCAGAAAAATGTGATACCTTTCTTACGTTTTCGAAAACCTTAATATGGTTTAATTATGTAGTTGAAGTTTTGGTTAAGTAAGGGATGTTTAAGAGCATGAATGTACTAAGGCTATCGGCTGTCCAAGTGTTGCAGAATTTTTCTGCTATGCTTTTTGTTTGAAGCCTAAATCAGCTCATTACATCCCCTTTGTTCAGTTTTACCTTTGCTCAACCGAAGACAAATTTTAGTATGAAAAACCATTGAAAAAGAACTAACAAAATCAACCCTCTTGTAAGCATTGACCCTTTTGTTGGATTTACCTCTCATATGATATTGCAAAGCTATCAAATGCCCTCTTTGAGGAAAATTCCAGACTTGTAACAATTTATTGTTCCTTTCCCTTTTCAAATAAATTCCTACCATCTATGTATTTTTAACCTATGATTTCCATCTATCCTTCATGTAGAAAATAATGGCCTTTAAAAAGGATAGCAAGCAAGTTATGTACTTTCATGAGTCTCTTTAAAATTTAAGGGATGAGGATTTTAATGTTTGGTCTAGTGCCATGTATGGTGGGTAGATAAACGGGTTAAGGAAAACACTTAATTCCAAGTTGGAATTTAAGTGAGCATGTAAGAGTGTTGATTAGAAAAGCTCAAAGTAAGATGTACGTTAATGTGCCTATTTGATTTCATTGAATAGGAGTCTATTTTCAAGTTCAAAGGAACCCACTAGTAAAACTCGCATGTAAGTAGCTACAACCATGCTCTTTACACAAGTTCTCTTATAAAAGAATATCCCTCTTTCTTTTCAAATGTTCTTGTAAAGAAAGAGTAAGCATGAAAATATATTATGTATAAGCCCTTCTTGGTAGCCCCTATTAAGCACCCTATTATTTATGATTGTGTGTATGTGTATAAGGTAATGCATCATGAGATTTTTATACATGCTCTCTCTTAAATAACTAATGCCTTACTTATATGTAGCATGACATGAAACACTTTTTCAAAAATGCATATGCATCAGACTAAGGAAAGACAATGAAAATGGATGACTGCAAAGGAAGGAAAGAATGAAAGGAATGTTCAATGTACAAAAATACGTAACGACCATATGAATGAAAGGGATACCTAAATGAATGAATGGGTAGATTGCAATGCCGGGTAGTAGTATCTGGTAGTGCACCCAGTGCTGCATCCTGACGGAATGAGATTCCAAAGCCTGTGGCCACAAGTGGAGTCCGGGTCTAAAAGACCGCTAACCCTAGCACACTGGGCATAATAGTGTGCAATGGCCTATGAAAGTGAAAGATGAAAAGCATGATTATCTCTCAAGAATGTTTATGCATGAAAGTATGGCTTTTTTCTCAAGAATGTTTATGTATGAAAGCATTGCCAAGGATTTGCAAATGTTTATGTATGCATGTTTTCGAAAGAAAAGATTATGTGAGTAATAAGTTAACAGCATGGTGTACTACTTACTGAGTATTAGACTCACTTTTGTGTTTATGTTTTAAACATCCAGGTAACCATGGAGAGGCTGTCGAGCAAAGCATTGCCGAGGAGGGAGGGGTCGATGCTTAGTATTCCCTCATTCGTCGACTGATGATGGTTATGGTTTCATGTTTTAGGAGGGGTCCCATGTTGGGATGTTTTGTGGAATTAACTTAAAGCAATATAGCTTTTGGGAATGATGTAATTTCTATGGTGGGGCATTGGTAATGGTGTGACTTTTATAGAGGGGTGATGGCAACCCCTCATATGATGGCTTGACACCTTTTTGTTTGTATTGAAGGGACTGAGTTCCCTCTTATTTAAAACTAATTGCGTTTGATGAATGAATGACGAACTAGAAATGCTGAATTGAATGTCTATCAAGTATTCCCTTCTATTTGATTAGAAATCTAGAGTGCATGCATGACATGTCCAAGCATATCCCATGTTGCCTTTGTAGGAATATATATATATATCCAATAATAATAATGACAATGTATACACATACAGATGTAAAAAGGAAAGAATAGGTAAGGGTCAAGCCTCTTCCTAGGTTGGGGTGGGGTGGTGACACTACATGTCCCAAAGTCTACTTGCCCGAAGTCTATTCTCCCAACATGCTCCGCCAACCTACTTGCCCATGTTTGCTCGGGCATGAAGCCCCTTGCCCTAACTGCTCAAGCTACAGCTCCCCTACCTGAAAAATGAAGCTAGTCGATCACGTTCAGCACAACAAAATTCTTGCGGTAAAAAAAAAAAAAAAAAAACGAAGGAAAAAGAGCAAGAAGAAAAGAAACGACAACCAGTTGTAGGCAATTTCAATCAAGCAAACATTGACTATAATGACTAAAACTCCCCAGTTTGTCCCTCTCTCAGTATTTGTGTGAATTTTATCTCTATTGACAAAATTGCTTGCAGTGGCACGGAACACTGGCTACATATAGCCGCTCAGGTACTGCCTGAATGTTCCAATATAACTCCATCAAAATAAAATCCTCGGCACTAACATGCACGAGGGCACCTTCAATCTCCAGCATTGCTGAAACATGGCAACCCACCAGCCTCGCTGGCATGCCTCCAACCTTCGGCATGCTACAACAAAGCAGTTCAGGTTTACGAACCTCGCCTTGTGATTTGGGTTGTATACGCTAACTGGGTTGACTTTTTTTATCATGTACAAGTGTTTCCTTCAGTGAAGCTGAGTCCTTTGACTAGTTGTGACACAATGGTCTGACATAAGTCCCCTGACTTGTCGAATCTCGTGCTAGCCAAGCTGGGTCCCCTGACTCGTCATCACGTATTGGTCGGGCTAAAGCCCCAGGGCTCTCCCACATGACCAGTGACATTTTTCCACCTCACCACGATACATTGCCAATCGATTTTGCCATGCGCGCACATAGTATCATTGAGGTCACCATGAAGAAAAACATTTTGGATGTCAAGTTAACGAAGTGGATGCCAAGTTAACGAAGTGGCCACCCATGGTAAAGAACAAGGGAGAGGACCAACCTGATCATGGTGGGCTTCACTACAGGACTGAGAGTCTTGGAGTAATCAAGGCCCTCTTGTTGATGGAAGCCCTTGGCGACGAGGCGTGCTTTGCGCCTTTCGATAGTACCATCGACATGATGCTTGGTTCGGAAGACTAAACTGCAGCCAACAATTTTAGAAGAAGGGGGAGGGGGAACAAGGGTCTAGGTGTGATTTTGAAGGAGAGCGTGGAATTCATTTTTCATGGCATCGTGCCATTCGGCGAAATGAGAAGCAATGGAATAAGAGGTGGGTTCTTCTGGTATTTCGATGGAGGAGGTGAGGCAATGTCATGGTGGAGAATAGGGAATATGGCCATCGAAAAACTATTTAGGACGAGATGAGTTGGTTTTAGACCAAGTGATAATGGGTGATCTTGGAGGATTTGATGGTAGGTTAGATGTGGAATAGGGAAGAGGGAGATTTGGGAAAGAGGATCGACTGGAAGGAATATCAAAGGAAGGGGAAGAAGAAGGAGGGGACGGGTCATGTGTGAGGGGTGGGCTAAAATTTGAAGATGGGCTAGGCAATGAGTTGGAGTTGGGAGGCCCCAAGATGGGAAAGGAAGAGATAGGTAGAACCATTTGCGTGGGTTGTGTGGAAGTTGGCCCGATGGTGAGAAATTAATATAAGGAAAAGAATTTTCATTGAAAATAACATCACGAGAAATATAGAGCCCGTTTGAGGGAAGATGAAGACACTTGTAACCTTTATGAATAGGACTATATCCAAGCAAAAGACATGAGGATGAAGGAAAATGGATTTTATGATTATTGGTAGGGCCGAAGCTTGGGCCAACACTCGGACCCAAAAACCTTAAGAAAAGAATAATCAGGGTCTTTTTTGTGAAGAATAAAATAAGGAAATTTATTTTGAAGAGAGGGTGATGGTATTAAATTAATGAGATATGTTGCGGTTTGAAAAGCATTGGCCTGAAATTTCTAGGGAAGTGATGTGGTTGCTAAGAGAGTAAGACCCGTTTCAACAATGTGACAGTGTTTTCGCTCAACCACACCATTTTGTTGGTGGGTATGAGGACAAGAGAGCCGGTGTGAAATTCTTTGAGAACTGAGAATACGAGTGAGGGGTTGAAATTCACCGCCCCATTCACTTTGAACGTTTTTAATTTTAGTATTTAATAAACATTCAACATGGGATTAAAAAAGCAAAAAAGTAGAAGTAGCATCTCCTTTGGAAGCAATTGGATAAAACCAAGTATATCTACTATAATCATCAACGAATGAAATATAGTAACTGAAACTGTCTCTTGATAGATAAGGGGATGGACCCCAAACATCAACAAAAATTAAATGCAAAGGTCTTAGAGATTGATTAACAAAAGTTTAAAAGGAAGTTGCCTACACTTGGCAAGAGGACAAATGGAACAAAAAAAATCTGGTTGAGAGGGGATAAACGGCAAGCATTTGGTGTGCAGGATTTGAGAGACAAGCTGAAGAGTTGGGTGACGAAGGCGGTGATGCCATCGAGTTATTGAGTTCTGGTGGTTTGTTCACCAACTAGAGCCACAGGATCAGATTGTGTCAACTTTGGAGGAGGAAAAAGGTAGAGTCCATTACGAGTTGGTCCTTGGAGCAAAAGAGTTCCCATCCCTTTGTCCTTCACAAGGAAATTAGAGGCATGAAATTCAAAGAAAACAAAGTTATCATCACAAAATTGTTGAACTGAAACAAGATTCTTGATTATATGAGGAACATGTAGTAATTTACGTAGCAAAAAAATTAGAAGAAGCAGTTGAGAGTTGAGAGTCACTGGTGTGAGTAACTAGAAGAGGAGAGTTGTCACCAACACCAATATGTTCAGGACCGAGATATGGTTCAACATAGAGGTTTAAATTTTGAAGGTCATATGTTAGATGGTTTGTGGCTGAAGAGTCAAGATACCACTAACGATCAGAGAGGGACTGTGAGATGGTATAGTGAGTAGAGAGAGAATGTGGTGGTTCAAACTGGTAGGCTTGATCAAAGCGGTGATAGCACTGAAGTGCTACATGACCCACCTTGTTGCAAACCTAGCAGGTAGGCTTGTTTGAAGGCAGTGATGGAGGTTCAGGAGATGAGGAGAATCGGCCACTACGAAAACGACCACCACGGTTATTGTATCGACCACCACGATAGCCACTGCGACCACCACTATGGACATTTGAGGGAGAAAAAGTAGTAGTAACATGAGTAGAGGGAGTGGAAAGGAGACCTTGCTATATAAAGGTAAGGGAAAGATGACTCTCAAAAGTGAGGAGGAGGTTGAATAATTCGGTTGAGCTAATGGGAGTAGGTCGTGTGGTAATCGAAACAACGAAGGACTCATATTCATAGTTAAGGCCGTTTAGAAGATAAAAGATGACCTCAGAGTAGAGTAGAGGCTCTCCAACAGTAGTCATGGTGTCGGAGAGGGGACAAACTTTCCTAGAGTAATTTGTCACTAAGAGGGAGCCTTTTCTGAAATTGGTGAGCTGGTGACGAATTTGGAAAATTTTGGCTTGGGATTGGGAGGTGAACTTAGTGTCGAGAGTTATCCATAGCTCATGTGAAGTTTGAGAGTCTATAGATTGGGCAAGAATAGGTTCGATTAAAGAAGAAAGCATGGTACAGACCAGAAGTTGGTCGGTGCGGTGCCATTGGAGGTAGGCTGGATTGGGTTGAGGAATATATGAGCCAGAATATAAAGGTGACAAGATGGGGAGAATGGGAGGTGGGGGATGAGTGGACCCATCAATGAACTAAAAAAGTTCTTGGCCATGGAGGTAAGGGATTATTTGCGTGTGCAAGAGATGGTAGTTGTCTGAACCAAGCTTAACTGAGACGATATGTGAAAAGTTACTTGGGAGTTGAAAGGTGGTGGAGGAGAGGGAATTTTTTTTCAAAAGGAAAATGATTTTCCCTGGCCATGGGAAGAGACGTTGGTCGCATCTAGCTCCAGTACCATGTAAGAGTTTTTTTTTTTTTTTTTTTTTTTTTTTTTTTTTTTTTATGGAAATAGACTTTATTTCATTCAATGAATCCCAAAGTTACATCTGTGACTTATCAATATAGGAAAAAATCTAGAATACAAGTCAACTTACGCATTTGCTCTGGAGCACCCCCGTACATAAATTTCTTTATGACGGACTTTGTCTTAACTTCTATAAACTCTCTCTAAACAAACCAGATTTGTCTGAGAGAATAGTGCTTTGTAAAAACAAAGCTAAATGACTTCTCTCCAAAAGAAAAGAAGTGCTATCACCTTCCATTCTCCCTATGAGGAGGAGTCCTATCACACCGTCTCCTCCCAAAGGAAAAACGGGACTCAACTGCTATGGACACCAAAAGGGTCCAATAGCCTATTTCTATTTATTAATGCTTAAAACAAACATCCAAATGGAAATAAATAAATAAACCGACTTAAACAAACTACAGGTTCCAACAAAAACCCAACAAAACAAACACTACAAACAACCACCAAACAAAGCACTAGAACCAGACAAAACAGGATCGGTGGGGTGCATGAAAGTCACGCGCCACTCTATGAAGAAGCCAAATTGCCAGTCGAGATAGTGCCACGCGTTCTCTGTAATCCTCGCTTGGGTGCGACCCAGTGCTCCAAATGGCGTCCAAAGCTGACGGTTGCTAGATTGGTGGGCGAGGGTTCTCCCGATGGTACGCATGTAGAAAAATTTCCACCAAAGGAGCTCGGATCGACTACCTTCCCTTTATTCGGTTGAAACCTGAAAAATAACAAAAGAACACAAAAAAATCGTCGGAGACGACGGTAGAGAGGGAGGAGAGGAAAGGGGAAGAGGAAGCCAAAGCTTCCCCTCCCCCCATGTAAGAGTTTTAGAGATGAAGGAATAAATTGGTTCTCATTTGACTTATTAATTTGCTATGTACATGTTGTCTATGTATACAAAAGAAACCCTAACCAACTCTGGCATTTGTACGAGCAGGTGGAGTGCACTGCCCTTTGTAGCAGAGTTGGTTGTGGTGTCTGCCAGAATATTACAAGCATGCCAAGAGGGCATGTACCAAGCCTATTCTAAGTTATTCCAGAAGGCTCTAGAGCAGGAGTTGACGTGGTGGAGCTATTGTGATTAGCAGTTGAGGTGTTGATGTCGTTTAGTGAAGTAGCTGGGTTGATGTCGTTTGATGGAGCAGCTGAAATGGTCTTGGAGGATGAAGGCAGGGCAGCTTGTTCAATAAAGACCAAGTGGTTCCCTATCTACATATCAGTCAACCAACCACAATTGTATAATCCACTCAAATATATAATGCATTTAGAAGTACTGCTACTTAGTAGTTAGTACATATTGTTTCATCGTGAGCACATTGAGAGGGTGAATAAATAGTAATCATGTGATCTTGATCAAGTTCTTATTCAGTGAATGTTAGAAATAATGGGAGCATATATATATAAATATATATATGTATTTATTTTTCATTAGTGGAAAAACCTTCGAAAAAGAGTACTCATGTACATAAATTTGAATAGCACAACGAAATATATGCAAATTCTTCGATTTCTTTTGATTTTATTTTTATATTAATCCAATAAATTTAAATAAATACACTAAAGTCCAATATTGCAAGTACTAGGGACTCAAAATCTAATAATTAGTTGACAAACAACCAATTTAGGGATCCCTAATAAATCGAAGAAACATAAGGAATTGATCCCTAATAGACCATTAAAACCAAATCCTTTTCCTCCAATGGAGACAACCTCTCATTACATTATAAATTAGAGCATGCTGCTCACACTAATTTGCAAACCCAATCCATAAATTATATATATATAAGATCAAAATTAGCCACTTCATTGGAGGAATTAGTAGACTACAAAGTCTTTTGTATACGTTTAAATTTCATTCATGGTGGCTAAATTTTTACCATTCTTGATCATAGACATGTCGTCGACCTTTCTCCATTCCCATCTTCCTCTCTGTTCTATGAATTAATTAATGACAACTCTATATTAAGGCATCTCATTCTTTTGCAGCACTAAGCACTGCCCTTCATTCTCTACAATCTCACACAGCATAGCATAGGAATAATATGTAAATAGGATATAACAAACTGTACCCTCTATAGGGACAGCTGTCATTGTATAAATGGTGAAAGAATCAAAGTTGTTACATGTAATAGTTATAAATAGTCTGCTGTAATTACAATTGAAAGTAAGAAAAGATGATGGGAATTACAATGAATGTCTGAGTCTGGAATGAGCATTTTCTCAAACACCTTACCTCCTTCCTTACACATCTGATTGTTCAATATGGTATCTAGAGCTTGGGACTAGCATCTCCTTACACATCCATGGCAACATCAGAAAAAAAAACTCCCAGCCACCTTCCACCTCCTCTGTCATCTCCTCCTCCACACAGTTTGTCAACATTAAACTTACCATTGACAACTTCCTGCTCTAGAAAGCACAAATTGTTCCTTCTTGAAAGGCCACCAACTATATGGATACGTTGATGGCTCCATTCCCTCCCCCACAGCTTTTGTTGATGGAAACCCAAACCCTAAGCACACAAAATGGGTCTTACAAGACTAGTTGCTCATCTCCATTCTCAACTCTTCCCTTTCAGACTCTGTTCTTGCCCAGTCCTAGATTGTAACACGTCTCATGAAGTCTAGACTACACTTCAAAATTTATTCTCAGCCAAGTCAAGTGCTCATGCTTTTCATACCCAATACCAACTTGCAACTCTTCAAAAAGGA
The DNA here is from genome assembly GCA_003123785.1 of Pterocarya stenoptera. NCBI lineage: Eukaryota > Viridiplantae > Streptophyta > Magnoliopsida > Fagales > Juglandaceae > Pterocarya > Pterocarya stenoptera. Next base: position 314,455 of record QEOT01007124.1, on the reverse strand, counting down.
CCTGAATCCATTATGAATTACTGCAATAAGGCCAAATCTCTTTTCTCCTCTTTGGGTGCTGCAGGCCATACCCTTGCTGATGAAGAGTTTTCGACTTATTTACTCGCAGGTCTCAGGACAGAGTATGAGTCCCTGGTCCCTTCCCTAACCTCTCACCCAGACCCTCTCTCACCCAACCAAATTTATAGTTTTCTGCTCAATCACGAATCTTGTCTTGATCATCAGACTCAAGCTTTGCTTCCGGGTACTCAATTTTCTGCTAACATCACTACTTCAAAATTTTCTACAGGAAATCAGTCTTCCAATCGAGGCCGCAACTCTCAATTTCGTGGTGGTTGTAATCACTCTACAAGTGGTTGAAATGCTGCTGCCTCCTCCAATTATTTTTCAGAATCGCCCTGATACACGTCCTCATTGCCAAGTCTGTAATAAGGCAGGGTACACAACCCTGACGTGCTACTATCGATTCATTCATGTGTATCAGGCCCCTGCACCTTCATCCCTTGTAGCAAATTTCACAGCACTGCCTCCTCATGTCTCGGCGTCCTCCAACTTGTTCCATTTCTTGATTGCAACCCACCACTTCACTACAGAACTAGCCTCTCTTAATGTGGATTCTACACCATATGAAGGCTCCGACCAAGTGAGCATCAGTCACGGCTCCACCTTCCCCATCCAGCACATTGGATCTGCTCAACTAAACTCCCCCACTAGCAAATTTCTCATTCATAATCTTCTCCATATTCCTTCAATTTCTAGAAACTTACTTTCGGTTCGGCAATTTTGCCTTGATTATCATGTGTATTTCAAATTTCACGATCATTTTTTTCTTGTGAAGGATTTGGCTTCCTAGGTGGTTTTGCTCAGGTCTCGTTGAAGATGGACTTTAAGTTCTGACATCCACTGCCACTGCATCTCAACCATCTCCTTCAACCCCTCCAAAAGCTTTTCTGGGCTCATGTACATCTGCAAACTAGTGGCACGGATGGCTTGGCCACCTTTCAACCCGTGTCACCAATTTCACTCTTTAGCATTTTAGTCTCCCCACCACATCTACTCATGGCCAACTTTCTGTCCAGCCTGCACAACAGCCAAGGCCCATGCCCTTCCTCATCCTATTTCTCCCACCAGATCCAATGGACCTTTTAATTTACATTTTGCATATGTATGGGGCCCAGCCCAGATTTTATCTAGTAATTCATGTCATTTTTATTTGTCTATACTTGATGATCATTCCAAATATCTTTGGTTTCTTCCAATGCAATCCAAGTCCAATGTGTCCTCAATCATGCTAGCTTTTCTTCAATATGTTAATAATGTTTTTTCCAAGAAAGTTATTTCAGTTCAATCGGATTGGGGAGGAGAGTTTCATCCTCTACGACCTATTTTTCAGTCCTACAGCATAATTCATCGAATTATGTGCCTTTATTCTCACAAACAAAACGGAAGCATTGAGAGACGTCACCGTCACATTGTAGAAACGGGTCTCTCCTTGCTCTCCCATGCATCTATGCCACAAAGATTTTGGACGGAAGCATTTCAAACGACCACTTTTCTAATCAACCGAATGCCCACTTCCCTTCTAAATAACAAATTTCCATATGAAATCTTAATGGCCATCCACCCGACTATCTTTTTCTTCGGGTTTTTGGGTCTTCTTGTTGGCCAAACTTAAGGCCCTTTAATCATCACAAACTTGATCTCGGGTCCAAAATGTGTTTTTTCATAGGCTATAGCCTATAGCCTAGACCATAAGGGCTATCTTTGTCTCAATATCCCTTTGGGCCGTACATATATGTCAAGGGATTTTATTTTTAATGAAACATTTCCCAAGTCCACAAACCAGCCTTTCACACCCATTCACATAACTCCCTATCCCTAGTTGGATCATTTTCCCTCATCTCAGTCCGTGGGCCTTTCTTCCTCACAACACATGTATTCGGCCCAAAGTCCATCTCAACCCTTACCCACTTCATCTTCATCTCAGAACCTAATTTTAATTCATCTCCTTCCGCAGACTCATATCCCTCAAACCCTAGCAGCCCCTTAGACTCCCCCTCTCTTCTCATCACCCAACAGACCTCCTGTAACTCCCGTCCTTGGGGTGGACCTTTTTGGAAAATATTTTAGAAAATACGACGGGAATTACCGTCCAATTTAAAACCTTTTACAGTCCTTCCCAGGGTGCAAGACTCTACGTTATAAAATAAAAAGTGCTTTTATAATAAAAGGGTTTTGGAGTGGGAAATAAAATTCTTTAAATAAAAAAAGGCCTTTTCATACGTTTAAAACCATCATGCCTAGACTTCCGTGCCCTTCTCCTTTTGGCCGTGTCCCTCCTGAGCGTACTACTCATTCAGTTCCTGTGGGGGAGGGGCACACATAAAAACTAAAATGAGTCAAATACTCAGTAAGCATTACTTCATACCTTTAAAACATAAAAACATAAGTTTTCAATCATGCATTCATCATTCCATACATACTATACGTACATGCATACATGCTTTCATTTGGAAATATCACTGACATGGTTTTTCTTTTTTTAAAAAAAATGGTTTTCTTTTCTTAAAACGTTTCCCCCGTCACTGTCTACATTTCTTAAAGAATGCCGTGCATTCTTACATTACTTTTTCTTTTCATAAACGTCAGTAGACGGGGGTTTTCATATTTAAAACATGTGTTTCTTTTAGTAAAACTTTCCCCCGTTACTGCCTTCATTTCATGAAGACTGCAATGCATTCATACATTCTTTTGTTATCACTTTCATAGGCCAGTGCACACTGTTACGCCCCGTGTGCTAGGGTTAGCGGCCTTTTGGGCCAATGGATTCGCCCGTGGCCACGGGTTGGAATCCCTTTCCATCAGGGATGCAGCACTGGGTGCACTACCAGATACTACCGCCCGGCATTGCAATCTGCCCATTCATTCAATTTGGGTACCCCGTTCATTCATTTCATGTGGCCGTTACATATTTTCATACATTTATGCATGCTCATGCCTTTCTTTCATTCTTTCTTATGTTCATTCATTCATGGCGGCTCTAGAGAGAGCCGCAGCTTTCATTCATTTCATGTGCATGAGCATGCCTTTCCTTTCTTTTCATTTCATTCGTGCTTTCACGGAAAACATCTTTTCGTGGAAAACGTCTTTTCGTGAGAAAACATTCTTTTGGGGCGAGAGCCCGAAAAACATCTTTTCGTGCATCGTCTTTTCCTTTAAAAATACATACAATAAATACTATGTATAGTCATCCATTCACATGCATACAATTAATACTTTAGGGTGCGTGAAAAGGGGCTGCCAAAGGAGGCCGTACATACTTATACTTTAAATACGTTACTTTTCGTTCTTCTTTTCGTAAAATGTCTACCCTTGAAAAGGGAGACCATTTCTTTTCTTCGTTATCGTAGGGAAAAACATTTCTTTTTCTTCTTTATATCTTTTGAAAAACTCTAGAAGAGTATGAACGTAACACTTACCTGGACTCCATGCTACTTTCATACTATGCAGTCCATTCATACCGTACAGTCCATTCATGCGCGTGCCAGATGGCAACCTACATGCATACATAACCTTAACATTATTTTCTATCTAGTGTATAAGCAACTGACTATAAATAGAGCTATGCTTTACTTAGAGAACACTCACCTTCTATCACGTGCTCTTTCACGTTCCTTACTATGATAAAACCCTTGGAGACCCATTACGGTCTCTACTTCTTTCAACCTCACGTTCTACCTCGAGTGCTTACTCGCTAAGGTGAATCCATGATTCCCCTTAGGATTAAGACACTAGGACCTCTTCCTTGTTCTTCTTATTAACCACATTCCGACACATGACATAGACTAACTAAGTCATGCGTCCCATTCTTAGATAATACTCTCATCATTACCCCCATGAATCTTAGCTTACTCTACTTCTCATGACCATCCATACACGTCACACGGCTCCAAGCCACTCTGAGGCTTGAGCACAGTGTAACCATACTTAGGACAGATTACCTATTACATATGGTGAATCCGTTCGGCACGTGCGTCTAACCAGACAACACACGTACCTTACTCCTTTATCCCTTAAGACCATCATTTAATACATTAGTCACAGGCTCATATGGCGAACGCCATACTCCGATACCAACCTTCTCATAACCCGGCTAGCACGATCCTTCATGCTAGTCGTACCTCATGACAGTTCATCCCAACACTTAGCACGATGGGACTCTGTCCATAAATACACCTTACGTCACACCACATAGCTCGAGACTAAATCCCAAGCTATACCGTGACCCTGTCACATCATCTCACATGCATCCTAACCCATCATAGCACAGCTTCATGATTGACCACGTCACTCCATGACGTTGCCTAATCATGCTTCCGCTGCACTGCTCTGATACTTCTTGGCCACTTAGCACATACTCATGGCCATAAGCCGACTACACGGCGACGCTCATCGCCGTCGACTACAGCCGTATCACTACTACGGCACATACCACAATACCTTACATCACGCCATATAGCTCGAGACCATTCCCAAGCTACACCATGACCTTGTCACGTCACCTCTGACACTTCGCTGCATTACTTATACGTCAACTTCCAACTCATCACGAGTACGGTTCCTCACGTACTCCCGTCACATCGTGACACTTCATCACGTTCCCGCTACATCACTCTTACATTAACTCTTCATCCATCACAAGCACGACCTCTTAATCGACCACGTCACTTAGTGACGTTGCCCGGTCACGCTTTCGCTGTGCTACTCCAATACTTTCCAGTCACTTCACACTTACTCCCAGCTATAGGCCGATTACACGGCGACACCCGTCGCCTTGGACTACAGCCGTACTTCACAGCACAACTCCATGATTGACCACGTCATTCCATGATGTTGCCCAATCATGCTTCCGTTGCACTACTCTGATACCTTTTAACCACTTCGCACTTATTCCCGGCCATAAGCCAATTACATAGCGACACTTGTCGCCTTGGACTACGGCCGTACTTCACACATTTCGGGACACTGTTCCACAGTTCCCGACACCATACATCAAGCTCTTCGCCCATCAACTACGAAATCACCTTTATCTTCACGACAAACCATATGGTGTATCGCCGCACCTAATGGAGTACACTCCTCATGTACTCCCTTTACAGGACTACGCCACGTCACCACTATGGCACTCACGCCATATGGTGTGTCACTCCATGTGTACTCCCTTCACAGAACTACGCTACATCACCACTATGGCACACACGCCATATGGTGCGTCACTCTATTACAATGGAGTACACTCCACGTGTACTCCCTTCACAAAACTACGCCACATTGCCATTATGGCACACAAGCCATATGGTGTATCGTCTCACCATATGGAGTACACTCCTCGCGTACTCCATTCACGACCCTCCCCCATATCACTAATACGGCACACATGCCGTACTGTGCATCGTTTCCCAACATGGAGTACACTCCATGTGTACTCCATCCACGATATTGCGCCACGTCACCGCTATGGCACACACGCCATACGGTGCCTCGTCTCACCATATGGAGTACACTCCTCGTGTACTCCATTCACGGCACTACGCGACGTCACCGCTATGGCACACGCCATACGGTGCACCATCTCACCACACAGAGTACACTCCACGTGTATTCCTTACACGGCACTATGCCACGTCACTACTACTGCACATACACTACCATCACACTTCACAGCACAGTCCACAACACTACACAGCACACTTCCCAACTACGCCCAACACTTTACCACATCACGTCACATCGCCACTACACAGCGAACCCTATAATACTAGCAGCACAGTCCATAACCTAGTCAACTAGCTAGCATCTAACATTTAATATAAAAAGCAAAGGATAGAGATTTATACCGTCGACGAGATAACCCGTGCGTCGCTCGCTAGCCGTCACAGCGATAACGCCGGATGAACGTACGGGGTGGCTACACCATGTACAGTGACTGTTTAGGCATTTGGATAGCTAGGTGTGGTCTTGGAAAGGCCTAAGGTGGCCTTAATGATGCTAGAAAGGGAGCGTATCGCGGTGGATCTCTCGAGCAGTCACGCGCAGTCACGCGCAGTGACTGTCCATCACGTGCAGTGATTACCCACCACGTAAAGTGGTGGTTTGGGCCTAAGGCTAGGCTAAGGGAACTGCCGGAGGAGCCGTGGAGGCTCGGTGGTGGTCGGCACGGTGGCCTACAGTGGCTGGCCGTGCACTGTGAGGGAGGAGAAGCCGTGGGAGAATGAGAGAGAGTGTGGGGCCGTGGGTGGTAGATCGGAGCCATGGGAGGTTGGGTTAGCTTCGTGGTGCCCTGAGGAAGCCGGAGAGGGTGGTCACTTGCCGTGGGTGGTGGCACACGGCGGCGGATCTAGCTCAAGGGGGTTCGGCGTCCATGGGAGAGTGAGAGAGAGTGAGCCTACATGGTGGCTCAACTGGATGTGGGGATGGTTGTGGGAGGTGGCCGGAGGCCAAGGGAGGTCTCGGTGGTGGTGCGGTGGCCGTAGGAGGTGGAGCTCAGCCGTGGGTATGGAGAACCCGCACGACTTGGTGAGCTTCGCGCTGCTGAGGAAGGCGTTGCCGACCGTGGGTTCGAGGGAGGAGGAAGGGGGAGGACTGGTGGTGCTCTTGATGGCGTCCGGTGGTGGCCCTGGCTGACGACGGTGGCGCTAGGAGGAGATGAATGGGTGAAACCCATTTCGGCTTAAGCTACCGTAGGAGAGGAGAGAGGGTTGCGTGGGCTTCACCGGCGGTGGGTAGGTGGTTGCCGGCGTGAGTGGAGGCCGAGGTGGTGGCGGTGAGACTCACCAGCGCATGACGGTGCCGGGCTGGGCTGAGGAGCAGTTCGGGCAAGAAAGGGGGGGCTGTATCGTGCAGTGCAAACCGAAGGAGAGAGGGAGGAGAGAGAGAGAGCTGGGGAAAAGTGAGGGAGAAAGAGAGAGGGGCTGGGGTTTTATCCTAAAACCCATTCTCTGGGGGTCTATAAAATGGTCTACGATGACCCTTATATACTGATTTGAAAACGCGTAAAAGCTAACTTAAACAAAAGCACTGAGAGGAATTAAGATAGAATATTATTTAAAATAATTTTTCTTCATCATTTATAAAATGATGAAGTCTTACTTAAAATATTTAAAAGAGTAAAACTATTAAATTTAATTAAAGATTCCATCATTATTTAGATCACATAATATTTTAAATAACTGGAATCATTTATATAAAATGATTCTCACAATTATAATATTTTTGGAGCTCTTCAAAGATATTATAATTTAGTTATTTAAAATATTCCTTAGTTAAATAATAATAGGAATCTTCCATTTAAAATACACATTACTTTAAAACACAAAACTAACTTTAGAAATCACGAAGTATCTTTTAAAACATGCCATTGGAATCTGGCACGCATAACGGGGCTCTTAGATACTAGAGAGAGGGAATGGGCTATCTATCGCATCTGACGTAATTGCTTACATCAGAAGAAGGAAGGAAGGAGTAGGGTGTTACACCTCCACCTCGCTCTCACACACAGCCACTCCTCCTTCCACCACCTTGGACAGCCGTACCACCACTGTCGAGCCTCCATGGCTCCACCAGCAATCTCCTTTAGCCTAGTCTTAGGCCCAAACCACCACTTTATGTAGTGGGCAGCCCCTACACATGATGGACAGCCACTGAATGTGGCTGATCGACACCATACACGACTAGATCCGTCGTGATATGCCACCTTGCCTCCATCACAAGGCCACCTTAGGCCCTTCCAAGACCACACCTAGCTATCCAAATGCCAAAATAGTCACCGTACGCAATGTAGCCACCATGTACAAAACTTCCAGTGTCATCAACTGTGACAGCTAGCAAGCAACGCACGGGTTATCTCGTCGATGGTATAACTCTCTATCCCTTGCTATTTATGTTAGATGTTGGTTGGTTGATTAGGTCGTGGACTGCATAGTTAGTATTATGGAGCTGTCGCGTAGTAAGGTGTTGCGATGTGTCGTGACTTCAAGTGTTGGGCGTAGTTGGGATGTGTTTTGTGTAGTGTGGTGGACTGTGCTATGAAGTGTGATTGTGGTTTATGTGTTGTAGGAGTGATGTGGCTGTAGTCTAAGGTGACAGGTGTCGCCGTGTAATCTGCCTATTGAAAAGGTATGTAGAGGGTAGCACATTGCCATTTTCTGGGATACATAGATCTTCCCTGCATTGGTTACAAAGCCAGTATGGCAGTTTCTGAAGTTCCATTACTATCTTGAACGTCATAGTAACTTCTCAATACATCAACACAAAAAATAGTAAGCTACAAAAAATTTTCCAATATTCACACTTTAAATTATTATAGTCACCCCAGAAATTTGAGGAGTTTCTTGAAAGTTAAGTAACATAGTAGATTATTTTGGTAGATTTTGTCTTTGGAGGGTATTGACATCAAACCCCAATAAAGATGATGAGAAATAATGTGGCATGTAGTGTTTTCCTTGTCATCTATAGTATCACTCATTGTTTTCACTTAAGTTTTTGCTTTAGCATTATTTTGGAATGTAAAACTGGAATTTATCTATTAATTTCAAGAAAAAAGTCATTTGCATTCAGTCTTCAAGATTCAACTAGGGGCAATGAATGCATGCAACTATCATTATGGAAATCTCATTTATGGTGAATCTGAAGTAAATTGTAGCATAACCAGGTTTGTAGCTGCTTTTATTAAAATTCCTCTCTATATAGCTTGCTTCCTTTCTTTATGTTTCCCTTATTATTTTTTTTTCCTTATTCAAGGACAGATTTAGTCTTTTGTCTTGTTTGTACACTTTCTTACAAGGATTTTCCTGTAGTTTATCTCTTTTATTTCTTTAAAGTGGCAAAAGAAATTGGCTTTGATAGAAGTGGCAAAAGAAGTGAAGGGGGGGAAGTGGGACTGGTGGGTGGTTTGGCAGAGATGGATATTTGGTTGTTGTTTTTTGTTAAGCCCCAACAAAACAAATCTGGGTGATGGATATTGAACGTGATTGATGGATTACATTTTTTTGAGACATACTTACATACTTCTATCGCTGACATTATTTTGCTTTAAACAAATAGGAACGGTTTTTATATGCAGGCTATATGTATTTTATTTCCATCAATCTTTAAAGAGAAGTTAATGCACTCTCCTTTATAACTAATCTAATGGTGTGTACTGATCCAATTTATCTTTAACTGTCAGATTGGAGTTTGTCAGATGGAAACATCAAATATCCCACAAGTATGAGGGCATTGATGCAATGTGTGTAATCTGTTTTATTGTTCTGCCCACCCCTCATGCCCAGGTGCAGATTTTATATATCTAACTAGATAATTTATATAAAAGTGGAGTAGCACAATTGATATATTTGAATGATGTATTATCATATATTTAGGGGTTAAAGTGTAAGTTTTGGATTCCAATTGGTCTACCCCATGGATATACCCCATAACTACATTAATGTGAATTCCCCACCTGAATGGATGAACTGAATGTCATTAATTTATTAAATTAGATGGAAAGTTCAATCTTTTTAATGAAAGTTCAATCTTTTTCTTTTATGTTTTCCTATTTCTAAGTGTTTAATATAGGTATGGGTACTATTGGATAAACACTCTTAACACTTCACAGTTTTTATATAGCAATGAGATGATATTAATTTTCTGTGTACATTAAGTGAAGTTTATTTTATGCTCTTAATATTTATCTTATTATTTCAGGTCATTTACTCAAATAATATTCCAAATAACTGATGTTTTAAGTAATATTGTTTAGTTAATTACCTGAAATAATAAGATAAATATTGTGTAAATTAGAAATATAATGGTAGAGGAAGGGCGGAAATGAGGCCTCAGGAACGTCTGGGCGCAAGGAAAAAAAAACAAAAAAACAAAAATATACAATTTGCGGTGAACATCAGTCGCTGAAAATAATGTAAGTCACCGGTGGCGATGTAAATAATCGATTAAAAAGCCTAATTTCTGCGATTCTAACGCGCCACAAATATAGATGATAGACATGTATCTTTTTAGAGGCGACAACAAAAATCGTCGATAAACGTTTTTTGCGGCGATTCCTGGTTTTTTTTCGGCGAATAAAAGACGTTGATAATACTCTCTTTCACGGCTTAACGAATAATATTGTTGCAAATATAAAGGAATTTCCAGCGAAAAAATATATATTTGCGGCGATAATTATTCGTAAGAAAAAACTTATACCGACGATTATGAAAAATCGCTGAGAACATATTGGACTTATAGCGGCGATTCATTGAATATTTGCGACGATTTGTTTCGTTGCTGTTAGTATTTCTCGGCGATTTCGTTTGTAGTTGGACCCCCTTTTTTCGACCTTTTTTGTGGCTTTTTGCGGCGAGTAATAATCGCCGAAAATATGTTTTTTCCCGACGACTTTTTGTTATCGCTGAAAATTCTCAGAATCATCACTTCAAAATTGTCGACTAGGCAGCGATTTAAAAATCGCCGCTAGAGATCAAAACCAGCGAGTTTGGTGGGTATTTTCGACGATTTTGAGGGTTGAGAAAGACCTGATTTCTTGTAGTGATTTTATGGATCTCAATTAAGGCTGAAGGTAGGTACGTAGCATTAATTCTATATGGGTTTAAAAAGGCTATAAATACGCAAGCATACATGGCTAGCTACTACCACCACTCGTACCCCCAAGACGAAAAAAAAAATAGTAACTACGTATGCCTGCTTAATTCGCCTTTTTCCTCGATCGAATGGCTTCCAGTGCTAGTACTGATTCTGTTGTGAAAGCCGGATACTGGATTTTCGGAAGTATACCACTGGTTTAGAAGCTTAATTAATTTCCATATCAACTATACTAAAATATATATATATATACTAAAAGTTATCGTTTGTGACGATAACTTTTGTCAATAAATTTTAACCAAAGCCAAACGCTGGGAAAACAAGAATCTCTATATATCCTAGCTGCTAGCTCTCTTTTTTGAAAATTTTATTTTCTATTTTCTAATTAACATAATTTCTCTTTCTTTTCGTAGCTTCCAATGCATGGGATACTGCGATTAATAATCCTGGTACTATTACTACTACTACTACTACTACTACTAATAATAATACTGGTACTACAACTACTACTATTACTACTGCTGCTGCTGCTGCTTCTGGAGAAGGGGATATTAATAATACTAATATTGGTACCGTACAACTGCTGCTGCTGGTTCGGGAGAAGGGGATATTAATAATGATCCGCAAAATTTAGATCAAAACACTAGTACTAGTACTAGTACTACTACTACTACGACTACTAGTGCTGCTACTACTACTACTACTAATAATCCAGGTACTACTGCTACTAATCCTGGTAGTACTATTACTACTACTACTACTACTACTACTACTAATATTACTGGTACTACTACAACTACTACTATTACTACAACTACTACTGCTGTTCTCCCGAAGGGGAAATTAGTAAGACTGTTACTACTAATGATACTACTACAGATGATCAAAACACTCATTCAAGGACTACTACTGCTACTGCTACTGCTACTCTACTGCTACTCCTAGTGCTACTGCTAGTGCTACTAATGCTAGTGCTACTGCTAGTGCTACTAATGCTAGTGCTACAGCTAATGCTACTGCTAGTGCTACTAATGCTACTGTACTAGTACTAGTTCTGTTAATATATGTAACATATTATAAGATGCTTGTATTTTCAACAATAAGGCCAATGGCTAGCTGGCTATCATGCTGTTTGCGTACGTTGTGTGTAATATTATTATTATTATAGAATCGTGTATTATTATTATTATTATTATCATCGATAAGGTTAATCTTGTGACCAATTGTATGAGATGATGATCAATGTTCTCATGTCTTTTTCATGATTATAATATATATTAGTTTTTTAAGTTTTTGAAAGTTTTGGAATTTTAAATGGACAACCTTGCTTTATTCCTGAGATTCTGATTTTAATTAATAATGAAGACGTGATAAATTAGGGTGCGGTTTAGAGCAGCATGAAAGCAAACATAACCCTAGAAACATCTGGCTTTCTTTCCCTCTGGTCCTCAGGCGTCGTCTCTCTCACTACAAGACATAGGTCTTTTCCAGCGATTTTAAGTCGTCGCAAAACAAATCGCTGCGATTTCCAAGTCGCCGCTGAATTTCAGCTTGGAGTTGTGAAATGCTGAGGGAGAATCTAATGTTTACTTTTTGCGGCGACTTTTATACATATTGTGGCAATTTTTGTCGTCATAAAAAAAAATTGTAACTATAGCGGCTTTTTATTTCCGTCGAATTTGAAGATCGCCGCAATAGATGGGTTTTGCAACGAAACATCTAACTTCCCCTCCGGCCCTCAGGTGCCGTCTCTCTTTTCACTCCCTTTTCTCTCATGGCATCTAGATCAATCAGCCTCATGATGCATGCATGCATTGTGGTTGGTTAACGGTGTTTTTACTTGCCATTAAACCCAAACGTACAGTTGTGACAGAGAGATCACGTCCATTAACACATGATAATTTGGTTGCTTCAACTGTGGCCGTGCGTTCTTGCTGGCTTCATATATATATACATACAACATCCCATTAAAGTATGTCCGTCGGATGAGTACTTATAACTAGTACTGCCTTGCTGGGCCATTACGGGGAACCGGCCGCAATGGTAGTAATCAAAAAATTAATATGGCTTGTTTCTATATGGGTTTGAAAAGGCTATAAATACGCACGCGCTAGCAACTACCACTACTCGTACCACCAAACACAAAGAAAATATAATAACTACGCCTACTTCGCCTCACTTCCTCTAGTTCACTCCCTTTTGACTTGATACATTGTGATATATGGGGACCATATTCTCAAGCCTCACTTCAAGGTTTTCATCACTTTCTAACTATTGTGGATGACTTTTCTTGAGTAACTTAGATTTTTCTAATGAAATTAAAATCTGATACAAGATCCATTTTACAGTCATGCTTCCAGCTCATAAATACTCAATTCAATAAGAAAGTAAAGAAAATCAGGACTGACAATGATCTTGAATTTGATATGGTAAGCTTTTATAAAGATCATGGGATTATTCACCAAAAATCTTGTGTGTATACCCCTCAACAGAATGGTGTTGTTGAGAGGAAACACCAACATCTCTTGAATGTGGCCCGAGCTCTTCTCTTCCAAGCTGCATTGCCCATTCAATTCTGGAGAGATGCAGTTCTAATAGCTGCATACATTATCAATAGAATTCCCACACCCTTTCTTTCAAATAAATCTCCTTATGAAGTTCTCTTTTCCTCACCACCTTCATATTCTCACCTTAGAGTCTTTGGATGCTTGAGTTATGCTAGCACTACCAAGCACCACAGAACTAAGTTTGAACCACGTGCTAAACCCTGCATATTTCTGGGATACCCTGCAAATGTTAAGGGTTATAAACTTTATGACCTAGAAACTCATTCCACATTCATTTCCAGAAATGTCACATTCCATGAATCTGTGTTCCCATTTCAATCTCCCACCTCCATTCCTTCTCCTCCTCTCTCATTCCCTCAAGATCTTGTACTCCCTCCTGTAATGCTAGATGACACATTCTCATCCACTTCCATGTCACAACCTATCCCAACAGATGACTCACCTCCACCCAATCACATGTCACAACCCATCTCACAATCCGAGACACCTCAACCCCTTATGTCTTCCCCCCCTACCTCCCTTGAATCATCTCCTCCCTCACCCCAACAACCAGAGTTGCCTATCAACCCATCCCTTCGAAGATCCACAAGAGAAAGACATCAACCTGCCTATATCCACCAATATCACTGTCAAACAATAGCCTCTTATCCCTTCCTCAATACATCCTCCTCAACTCTTCACCCACTCCACCAATACTTGACTCACAAACATCTCTCTCCATCCCACCATTCCTTTTCTGCTTCCCTCTCATCCTTTTTTGAGCCATCCTCCTATAGTGAAGCTGTACAATTCAAGCATTGGCAGGATGCCATCAACACTAAGCTCAGTGCCTTAGAAGAGAACAACACTTGGACTATTACTTCTCTTTCCCCCACCAAAACTGCAATTGGTTACAAATATGTTTTCAAAGTCAAGCTCAAATCTGATGGCTCCCTTGAAAGACACAAAGCAAGGCTTGTATCAAAGGGCTACACCCAAAGAGAAGGCTTTGACTTCCAAGAGACCTTCAGCCCAGTGGCTAAGCTTACCACAGTTCGAGTATTCCTTGCTTTACCATTCATTCAAAACTGGTTTTTGTCTCAAATGGATGTACCTAATGCCTTCTTGCATTGGGATCTTGATGAGGAAATTTATATGGATCTACCACCTGGCTATCACATTCACAGAGAGCAGCTTGAAGGGGAGAAACTGGTATGCAAGCTGAAGAAGTCCATTTATGGGCTTAAACAAGTATCAAGACAATGGTTTTCGAAATTCTCCAATTCACTTACTGCATTGGTTTTAATCAATCTAAATCTAACTACTCCGTATTCACCAGTGGGAATAAAAAAGGAGCCTTCACAGCACTTTTAGTTTATGTGGATGATATCATAATAGGAGGCAATTCTCAAAGAGAAATTGATCTACTCAAGGCTCACCTCCATGGAAACTTCAAGATCAAGGAACTTGGACCCCTCAAATACTTCATAGGACTAGAAATGGCAAGATCATCAGCTGGAATAAATGTTTGCCAAAGGAAATACACCCTCGAGATTTTGAAAGACTCGGGATTGCTTGGCACCAAACCTGCCTCCACACCTATTGAGTTAAACCACAAATTGAGTCATACCACAAAAGAGATCTTACAAGACCCTACAATCTATAGAAGACTCATTGGAAGACTCATCTACCTGACCATTACTAGGCCAGATATCACGTATGCAGTAAATGTGCTAAGCCAGTTTATGGACAGACCATCACAAGCTCACCTACACTCAGCTTATAGAGTCCTCACGTATCTAAGGCATCTTCATGTCATCAAAGTCATCTCTACATTTGAAAGCCTCCAGTGATTCTGATTGGGCTGCTTGTCCTGAAACTAGGAGATCAGTCACAGGTTTTTGTATATTTATTGGGGACTCATTGGTAAGTTGGAAATCAAAGAAAAAAGTGACTGTTTCTAGGTCCTCAGCAGAAGCAGAATACAGAGCACTAGCCTCTACAAGCTGTGAAATTATTTGGCTCCTCGGTTTGCTAAAGGAACTTAGCATTGATCATCCACAACCTGCTCTCTTGCTATGTGATAACCAAGCAACCATCCATATCACAAAGAATCCTATCTTCCATGAGAGAACTAAACATATAGAACTGGATTGTCATTTTGTTAGAGAAAAGGTTTTAGTTGGAATCATCACACCCGTCCACATTGCTTCAAAATTCCAGCTAGCAAATATCTTTACCAAGGCCTTAACAGTTTCTGTTTTTTAGTTCTTATTGTCCAAGATGAGAATACTCAATATCTATGCCCATCTTGAGGGGAGTCTCACGAAATAGAAGATGAATGCAAAGAAAAGAAACATGAAACACTGCACAAGTACACTGCAGCATACAGAGAACACCATGTAGTAAAAATTTGATGAAAAGCACAATGCAGTAGAAGAAAAGTGTAAAGCACTGGCACAGAAAAGTAAAACAACAAAAGGGAAGCATGGGGCGACATGTCAACTTGAAAGCTACTCTGATCATGCACAAAAGAAAATAAGGTGACGAAAAGCAACAACTAGGAAACAGACTGCAGCAGATTTCTTGTAAAGCAGTAGAAAATAAAAAGTTAACTTTAGGACTCTTCGTTTTAATCTTTTGTTTTCCTTCTGTAATGTGTATATAAAGATGTAGCAGAACCTTGTAAGGACTTAACTCAATGAAATGAGAAGCAGTCTTTCTCCATATTGAAGTTCCATCTCAATTCTCGACTCTACTTTTAACAGAAACCGCTTGCCTCGCTCCTCAGTGAATGGCTTGATGCCATAAAAGCTTATAAGTTGCTTCTTACTGCGGCGGTGTTTCACCACCCAGGCACTCCTGATATAGACGGTAACATTACTTTCATTTATCCCATTCATGCTATAATGAAAAGTTGGACTGGATCAACGTACTGGCCATTAACTTCTATACTCCCTCCAACTCACCCGAGCAGACTGGATTGGTTCATGTGTGAAATAATCCTCGAGCGCAAAACAGGAGTGGAAGTGATGGCATTTATAACTGGATTAATGGAATTGGTCTCAATCCTGTAAAAATTGATACCCAGACATCAACATGATTTCTTTGCAAACGCTAATCAAGCAAATACAGCTTCCTTAGAGGTCAGAAATATCCAGGCGCACTGTATCAACATTAATGCAGCCTTCTCGTGAATGATCATGACGAGTATGGTGCCTCCTACTGGCATCACGAGGCTAGTCGATCGTTGGATTGGTTTTGGGGATTAGGATAGCATAGCTACTAAGGTGAAGGAGGTGTTTAGGGGAAATGACGACAATTGGACTCTCTCAAATGCAAGTAAAACTTATAAACTATTGCAGCTAAATGTGATCTATATTAAATCTACTTTATTGGAAAAAAATTTACAATCTCATATAATATAAAAAGTGATCACCTCAGTATAGCATGCATGTATTTCTTAAATAATGGTAATTATAAATGCTTTTAGAATTGAGAAAATCTATTTATAAACCTTATTTTTTACTCACGCAGCAGTATACCACTAGGCCGGCAACCCGAGTTGTTATTGCCAGGTTTGTGCCCAGCCCGACCTGAAAACATCCATCAATTAATTTTCATATCAACTATACTAAAATATATATATAATTGGTGTTTTAATTTTTATTCAAGTTATAATAGGTCCCATTATAGTACTATTGTAAGACACAGACTTATGTGTAGCAAATGAAACTCGAGAGAATTTTGCAAGCCCTATTAAGCAAATCATCAAAATTAAACTGGCTGGCAAGTTTCCAACTTCCAGATACATGATGAGTCCTATGCCAAGATTCTTTGGATCTATAGGCAACACCTTAGTTTCTCACTCAATGATCGAATCGCCCCTCCCCCATGTATCAAAAAAAAAAATTATAAACACCTACGTACACTACAACAAATAAGGTCTTTTGGGACGAAAAGTTTTGTCCCAAAAGACTGGACTTTCCCAAAAGAAAGCGTCCCAAGGTCGTCCCAATAAAACTGTCCCAAAAGGTATTTTGGGATGAAAATCACAAATTTGTCCCAAAAAAAATCTTTTGGGACGAAATTTAGTTGGATCATTCGATCACGATCGAATAGAATTTTTTTTCTATGATGATTGAAATTCATCTCAGGAAGTTATTCGAAGAGCCAAAAGAACGTTCGAACAATATGTCTATTTGAACGGGTACTTCATGGCCGGTCGGTCGATACCAATCCGTTTGACCAAATACACATGAAGAAACGTTCGAACAAACAAATTGATGATCAAACGTAAATTAAGTTGTTCGAAGGTGTTTGGTACGGAAAGAGTGAATTGCCTGTTCTAACCTGGCACAACTTTTTTTACCGTTCGAACTCTAACTTGTGAGGTTCGAAAGGTTGTGTCCGATGTATATATGTTTGAACGTTTGATGACTGTTCGAACGGTTAATATTTTCATGGAGAATACTAATTTAAAACCAAATAGATATTCATATTTCAAAAATACATTATAAATTGTTCAATATAAATAAAACTAATCTAATAAGTCAGAACTAAATAAATAAAATAGTAATAATACTAATAATGTTATCAGTACATAATTGTTCAATATGCAAAACACGAAAATCAATTGCTTGGAGGCCTGAATTGTTGCATAAGCATCGGCATTTGGAGTTGCATCTCTCTTTGTTGATCTTCTTACTCTTTTATGCACATCTCCATGTCTACTTGTTTTGTCAATTGAGCATCTAACTCATGTTGTTTTGCAATCAATTCTTCGATCATAGAATTCACATTCTCTAATGCAATGGTAGTAGTACTTGACGTTGATGAAGAGGTTGAAGGCTTTACACAACAACCTAAACCCCTCAAATATCCTGAACGTTGACCCAGAACTTGTGTGAAGATTTCAACATTACTTGTTGATAAATTCTGATCTGATGCAGTTTCAGCAAGTAGGGCAACCATTTTATCATATACACAATATATAAAATTAATATTAACACAATAATTTAAATATATTTAATTAAAATAAATTATAATACTTACATAATTCTCACGAGCATTGCAATTAGTCCACTCTCCATTACTATTAGTATGTGATGCAACATATAATTTTGTCAGATCATAATTGGTGTCTTACTCTTTCTACAAGTCGTAAAATTTTTCCCAATCTTCAAGTCAGACATCCTGAAAAGGATGCTGGCATGCATCTTCCTTGTTGTCGTATTTCTTGTAATGCTCGTGACACCTCATCTTATATTTGCAGAAGGCATTACACATCAGCTCATCGACATTCTTACGCTTCTCTCTTCGACCAAAATTTAGTTCGAAGTCATCATTGAAAAAGTATATACACAAAGATATTATCATTTAGAATATTAAATAATATCAATATAAATTTATTATTAAAATATTACATACCGAGCAATGCTTCTGTATAAGCTCTTTTACATCTTGCGGGACTTTATGCCATGAACTCGTAGCCAAAGGTGCATAAGTTCGTGTAAGAGCACCCACATGTGATGCAAGCCAAGCTGCTTGTTGTCCCTCGCCTCCGATATGTTCATCAGGAATGTTAACCTTAATCTTACCTACTTTACGATATTTCTCCAACGTCACGCCTCTAGTAGTGCCACCTCCGTGACAAGATTGTACTATTATCTCTATAAAATAATATTTAGTTATTTATCTTCTTTCAATTATTAATTATTTGAATTGAAAAAATGAGTATTAGCTATGAACCTTGTTCCATATAGTTAGTCTCTATTGGTGAGTCAGACGGAGAGTTAGGAACAGGTGGAGATGGGATTCGAACTTCCTTCCTCTTTGGTGGCATAATTGCGAGATACTGTATAATGTGAACACAAAACCGGTCAATCATCTATATCAGTTTCATCTGTAGATACTTCAGATGACTCAACACTTTGATCAACTGTCGCCTCATCAACTATTTCAGCCTCAATATCTTCCTTATGTAATTGGATTATCTCATACTGGCTCAAATCCACAAATAAGTTAAAGGCAGGTTGACTCTCTTGGTATGCTTCTTGAGTAGAGGGATCATCTTCTTCTTTATCTTGTCCCTCCGCCTTAGGGATAACGTCATAAATATTTCTAGGAGAAAACTTTTGTACTACTTGCCATTGATTTCCTAACTCGGGATCATCTAAATAGAATACTTGAAATGCTTAGGAAGCCAAAATAAAAGGATCATCCTCATACCATTTTTTTTTTTATGTATTAATACTCAAAATATTCGTTGTGACATTTTTTCCTTTGAGGATTGCTTAAATCCCACCAATCACACTTAAATATATAAACCACAAGATCCCCCACATATCTCATTCCAATTATATCTACGATAACTCCATAGAAATCAATGTTGTCTCCATCATGACTCCTCTCGACAAGGACACTACTATTTTGTCTTTTCCTATAAAGTTCTTGATCAATTGTGTGATACCTACTTCCTCGAGAAATACACGTAAAATATCGAGCAGCACGTCTCGATGGGCTATGCACCAGTGCATATAGTTTGTCTGATATATCGTTCGGATTACTCGCATGCATTTGTACAACTTACATATTAAATAAAGCATAAACATTCAACCATTAACAATCCAATCTATTTTTTAAGTTAGTACAAAATCCCATATGTATTAATGTCATTATCCGTTGTTCGAACCATTTCGGGAACTCCTTTTCATGTCTCTGGTCTATATCATTTACTCTCAGTTCTTTGAGCACGTTAATATGATCATTGAAATTAAACATTACCAACAATAAGTATACTCGTATAATTGTTTAATAAGTAAATTCAATGATTAATTAATAATTAATTTGAACTTATTTCAAGTGCATGACTCTCTATCTCAGGGCAATTGTTTAGCACGTACCATTGAACTTTCTCGAACTTCCTTTCACACAAAGCATAACCACGCTGAGCACTAAGTGGACGTACTTGTTGGGAAAATACAGAAAACCCATCCTGTTGTCTTGCTTGGTCAACATCAAAGTTTCTTTCCAGTCGATCAAACCTTGTCAACGCCGTGGAGGATGATTGGGCTTGCTGAAGTCAAATCTGATTTATACCACTTATCTTTTCCTGCTTTAAATAAGAGTAAAATGTCTGATGTGATTGGTTCTTCTTCTACTGTCTTAGTTCAATCATGTAATAGCAATCCTCATATATGGCATCTTAGATTAAGGCATGTTTCATCTACAAGATTACAGATAATTTGTGATACCCCGTATTTACTTGTATTTTGATTAAGTAATTATTGCATTTCTTAAGATTATGGGCTTTTTTGTTTTAAATTTTAGATGATTTAAGTGGTATTATTTTAAAATTTTTAACTGTTAATTCAATGTGTTTTCTTGTTGTGAAACCTCGTATTTTTAGTATAATTTAATTGAAGTATTATTTTATTTAATACAAAAATTGGTTTTCTTGTTTTAATTTATCATGCTTAACGTTGGGTTAATCTTCAATTTTTTTTAGTTGTGAAATTTATTTTTGATGAGCTCGCTTGATATTAATTATTGTTTACATTTAAATTGCTATTTGTTTTTTTTTCTTATTGGACTTTAATTATTTTATTTATTAATATTGAGTTGTAGTGTTTTATTTAACTTCTATTTATTTATTTTTATTGTACCTTTTTCTTTGTTGGACTTATTTTTGGATTGGGCTATTTTGGTTTAGTTTTATTTTTATTTTTCTGGGCCCAGCCCTTTTGGTTTTAGCCCCACCCGTAACCCAGCCCAGCCCAGCCCAGCCATTAATTTTACCTGTGCGGCGTCGTTTCACTCCCTATGCCTTAGGGCATATCAACCAGACTTGTATAAATTCCTCTCGCAAAGCGTAATGGCTCCAGCACAGCAATAGAAGATTCGGGAACATCACACTCTACTAGTGACAGCTAGTACCAGTGCATTCTGTTATGCCTACCAGTGTATTCTGTTATGCAATTAGTTTTTATTCTCTACATTTCATTCCCTTCTCGATTGTATATACACCTCAACTTGTATATATAAAAGCAAACCAATACAATGTAATCAAGTAGTGATGAAATACAAATGAAGTTCAGAATGTCTTCTTCCTTCTTTTCTTTAATTCTCACGTGGTATCAGAGCTACTGACTAGCAGTCTCTTGATCCACTTTTTTTTAATAAAAAAAAGGGTACGGAACCTGGAAAGTCCCCTGTCTTGCCTACCTCCATCTCCTCCTTTTCTCATATAGTTGCCATTAAACTTAACCTAGATAATTATCTATCATGGCGAGTTCAAATCTCAGCCTATCTTCGAGGCCAAGACCTCTTCTCTTACGTTGATGGTATATAACCTCCACCTCCTGCCACTCTTCCTGCTACTGCAACATCTACGGGTTCCCTAACCCAACCTACCTTTCCTGGATGAGGACTGACCAGTCAATACTCAATGTCTTGTTCTCTTCTCTTACCGATCCCATCGTCAATCATGTTATCACTTCCAAAAAATCTCATGAACTATGGCTCACTCTTAAGTCCATGTTCAACTCTCTTTCACAAGCCAAAGAATTCCAAATACGGTTCCAACTCACAAATCTATCTCGCGGTGACCAACCCATTTCAGAATTCTATAGTAGAGTTCACATGCTTGCAGCTACTCTAGACTTAACTGGAAATCCAATCTCTGATAAAGAATTTGTCAACTATCTTCTTAATGGACTTGGCCCTTCATATGAATCATTCATCACCTCTATAACAACCAGAGCCGACCCCATCACCTCAAATGAACTATATCACCTTCTTCTCATCCACGAGAATTGCATGTTCCATGTCCCCCGTAGTACATCTAGCCCCTCAAATAATCCCTTCGAGCCCTCTGCAAATCTAACTCCTAGCACTCCTCGTGATCAAAAAGGAAGGACTCCTTATAGAGGAGGTCGTTCCAACAGAGGAAGAGGCCGTTTTCCATCAAATAGAGGTCGTTTCCCCACCCAACCAAACCCACAACATTACAACTCAAATCGACCCACGTGCCAAGTATGCAACAAACCTGGACATGTTGCCCTCCAATGCCACTACCGCTTTGATCATGCCTACCAATTTGAGCCCCCATGTTCATTCTTTGCAAACTACACTACACCCTCAAACTTCCCCGATTCCTCATGGTACCCCGATTTGGCCGCCACTCCTCATATCACACATGATCTAGCCAACCTCACCATCTCATTGAAACCGTATGGTGGATCTGAACAAATTCAAGTTGGAAACGGCAATGCACTACCCATCAACAACATTGGTAACTCTTCCCTTCAAACCCCGGTTTCTTCCTTTCATCTTCATAATTTGCTGCATGTACCTTCAATCACAAAAAAATTGATTTCAGTTTGTCAATTCTGTCATGATAAGTCCTGCTTCTTTGAATTTCATTCTAACTTTTTTCTGGTGAAGGACAATTTGACCAAATCGCTCCTCAGGTTTCCTTTTGTAGCAGTAAGGATCAATTGGTAGATATATTTACCAAGCCTTTGGTAGCAGATAGGTTCAACACTTCGAAAACGAGTCTCACTGTGGTTGCACCCCCAGTGGACTCGCGGCGGCATATCAGCCAGACTTGTATAAATCCCTCTTGCAAAGCGTAATGGCTCCAGCATAGCAATAGAAGATTCGGGAACATCACACTCTACTAGTGACAGCTAGTACCAGTGCATTCTGTTATGCCTACCAGTGCATTCTGTTATGCAATTAGTTTTTATTCTCTACATTTCATTCCTTTCTCGAGTGTATATACACCTCAACTTGTATCTATAAAAGCAAACCAATACAATGTAATAAAGTAGTGATGAAATACAAATGAAGTTCATAATGTCTTCTTCCTTCTTTTCTTTAATTCTCACAAGCCCCATTGTCGTGCCTTGTTTTTGTCTTACCCGTACTCTGTTTTTGCTCCTTGCCGTGGGTTGTTTTGGCCATCAAAACCGTGTGTTTCACTCGACTTTTTGGTACTGTCAAGGCTTGTCGTGGGTTGCATTTTTTTTAGCCTTTTTGTTCTAGTTTATTTCAGTTAACCAGCCCATTTTATTTCAAAAATATTACTTCAAAATTTCATTGTTTTCAAAACTCTTTTTCATCCCAAAAATTGTGATTTTTGGTGATTTTATTTCGAGCTTACTTTTGGCGTTAAATTTGGTGTTCGCGAGCTTGGAATTTCAGAAATTACATTTTTAAGTACTGTAAGTATTTTTCCAAATAACTTTTGAGATTTTAATATATTTTTGCGCTAACTCATTTATTATTGCTTATTGGTTGGTTGTGTCGAACTGAGTCCGAGGAGTAAGGGGTCCGGATGGATTGGAGGTTGAAGTTGTGTGTATGGTTTATATTGGGATTTGTTGGTTGTTGGATATTGATGTCGTGTCTTGTACATTGCATATTTGCACACATGTTCATGTTTGTAAATGAAAACTGGGTTTTTGTGTAATTGCATTCATGTTCATGTGTAAATTTGAAAACTAAATTTTCATGTGAGAATGGATTTTTGGGAGTGTGTATCACAACCCCAAGCTGAGATGGGGCATTATCTCGGTGGAGCTCCTCTGGTCACTTAGGAGCTGAATATACTGAGTGACGTCCACTGGGTTGTCGCTGGGCGACAACGGTATCGGACTGGATGGTAACGCTCTCTTGTCGACTCCATGGCCCCTCATGCTGGTGTGGGCTAGAGGATGCTTGGCCACGAACGTGCTGGGTGCGGAACTGGGCATCGCTCGTTACGAAGTCACACGCACGGTCGTTACCCGTGGTCTGGCGAAGGGAGCCAGGATGTGCGGATGGTCCTTAGGGGAGATCATGGTGCATATGGTAAAATGGATAATGGGCCATTTTCTGGCAAAATGGCGAGTCTTGGATAAATGGATATTTGGGCTATTTTCTGGAAAAATAGCGTGTTTTGGATAAAAGGATTTTATGTGGACCATTTTCTGGGAAAATGGTGGATTATGATTTTTGGGCCAAAATGGGATTTTGGCGTGTGTTCGAAAATATTCATCATATGCATGCATGTTGGTTGCATTAATGTATTTTTATCTTTGGTTGTTTGGATTATTACTTACCTGCGGTATCCTTTTTTGGTACCGTAGATTTTGATGCAGAGGAGGATGTGGAGCCTGAGGATGTGACTCCACCAGAGGAGTGACGTGTGGTTGCTTCGATTGGATTATGGGATTTGTTTCCCCTCTATCTTTAAATATTGTAATTGTAACTATTATGTTTTATGGGATATTTGTATATTTCTTTAAACACTTTGTTTTAAGTGGATTTGTATAAAATAATTCTGGTACTTAGTTGAGCTTATTTAAATTATCTGCTGCATTTTGTTGTGTACTTTTTGCATGTTGCACATACTTGAACACGTTGGGATGCGTGACCTGTGTTGTCATCATCCCGACATCACGATTCCTGGTTTTTCCGTACATCAGAGTTGGGGCGTCACACTTGTTATTAATTTGTAATACCCTACTTCTTCTTTTCTTCTGACGTAAGCAATTACGTCAGATGCGATAGCCTGTCCGCTCCTTCTCTCTAATGTCTAAGAGCCCCGTTACGCGTGCCAGACTCCGATGGCGTGTTTTTAAAGATACTACGTAAATTCTAAAGCTAGCTTTGTGTTTTAAAGTAATGTGTATTTTAAATGAAAGATTCCTATTATTATTTAACAAAAGAATATTTGAAATAACTCAATTATAATATCTTTGAATAGCTCCAAAAATATTATAATTGTGGGAATCATTTTATATAAATGATTGCAGTTATTTAAAATATTATGTGATCTAAATAATGATGGAATCTTTAATTAATTTAATTGTTTTATTCCTTTAAATATTTTAAGTAAAACTACATCATTTTATAAATGATGAAGAAATATTATTTTAAATAATATTCTATATTTATTCCTCTCAATGCTTTTAATTAAATAAACGTTTACGTGTTTTTAAATCAGTATTTAAGGGTTATCGTTAGATCATTTTATAGACTCCCAGAGAATGGGTTTTAGTATAAAACCCCAGCCCTCTCTCTTTCTCCCTCACTTTTCCCAGCCCTTTCTCTCTCCTCCCTCTTGGCTTGCGACGTACGCAGCTCCTCCCCCTTTCGCCCGAACTACTCCTGCCCAGTACGGCGCCGTTGTGCGCCGGTGAGCCTCACCTCCACCACCACCGGTCTACTCTCCCTCCGGCAAGCTTCCCCGTACCGGCAGCTCTCCCTCACGCTCTCCCTGTCTCTCTCTCGGAAGTGCAAGCTCGAATGGGCTTCGAGTCTACAGCGTCGCCGTGCGCCGTCCTCCGGCACCACCACTCCCACGGCAGCCTCCCCTGCCACCGACGACCCCCTCCAGCAAGCTCAGCCCCTCCCATGCAGCCAACTTCCTCCCATGCACAAACACAAGCAAACCCATGCACGGGTTCCCTGTGCAGCACTCTAGCGCCGCCGTGCGCGGCCACCTTGGCCATCCGACACCACCACGAGACTCCTTAGGTCTCCCCCTTCCTCCTCTCATGGACCCACGGCCAGATGCCCCCTCCTCCACCTCTTGGTGTCTCTTTCTCTCATGCACGGGTTTTACACCCTCCACCATTGTACGCCGCCACCCATGGTGGGTGACCACCCTTTCCGGCACCCTCAGGCCACTACGAAGCTAACCGGACCACCCTTGGCCCCGATCTATCCCCATGCACGTACACTCTCTCTCACTCTCCCACGGCTTCTCCCTCCCTCACAGTGCACGGCTAGCCCCTTTCCGCCACCATGGACCACTAAGCCTCCACGGCTCCACCAGCAATTTTCCTTAGTCTAGCCCAAGCCCAAACCACCACCTTATGTGGTGGGTAATCACTGCACGTGATGGACAGTCACTGCACGTGACTGACCGCCACTGTTCACGGCGAGATCCACTTTGTTATGCCCCTTGCCATCATCATCAAGGTCACCTTAGGCCTTTCCAAGACGACACCTAGCTATTCAAACGCCTAAACGGTCACTGTACGCTGTGTAGCCACCCCGTATGTTCCTCCGGCGTTATCGCTGTGACGATCAACGAGTGACGCATGGGTTATCCCGTCGACGGTATAATTCTCTATCCCTTGCTATTTATGTTAGATGCTAGCTAGTTGACTAGGCTGTGGACTGTGCTGTTAGTATTATAGGGTTTGCTGTATAATGGTGAGATAACGTTCTGTAGTGAAGTGTTGGGTGTAGTTGGGAAGTGTGCTGTGAAGTGTGATTGTAGTGTATGTGCGGTTGTAGTGGCATGGCTTAGTGCCGTGAATGGAGTACACGTAGAGTGTACTCCATGTAGTGAGACGAAGCACCGTATGGAGTGTATGCCATAGCGGTGATGTGGCGTAGTGTCGTGCATGGAGTACACGTGGAGTTTACTCCTTGTTGTGAGACGATGCACCGTATGGCGTGTATGCGATAACGGTGACGTGGCGTAGTGTTGTGAATGGAGTACATGCAGAGTATACTCCATGGGTGAAGCGATGCATCGTATGGCATGTATGCCATAGAAGTTACGTGGCGTAGTGTTGTGAATGGAGTACATGCAGAGTATACTTTATGGGTGAAGCGATGCACCGTATGGCATGTATGCCATAGCGGTGACGTGGTGTAGTGTGGTGTATGGAGTGTACTCTATGGGAAAAGACGATGCACCATACGGCGTGTGTGCCGTAACGGTGACGTGGCGTAGCGCTGTGAAGGGAGTACACGTGGAGTGTACTCCATGTGGTGGAATGACGCACCGTATGGCGTATATGCCATAGCGGTGACGTGGCGTAGTGTCGTGAATGGAGTACGCGAGGAGTGTACTCCATGTGGTGAAACGATATACCGTATGGCGTGTATACCATAGTAGTGACATGGCATAGTGTCGTGAATGGAGTACGCGAGAAGTGTACTCCATGTGGTGAGATGATGCACCGTATGGCATGTGTGCCATAGTGGTGATGTGGCGTAGTCCTGTGAATGGAGTACATGTGTAGTGTACTCCATGTGGTTGAGCGATGCACCATACGGCGTGTGTGCCGTAGTGGTGATGTGGCGAAGCATGTGTGAAGGGAGTACATGAAAAGTGTACTCCATGAGGTGCAGCGATACACCGTATGGCGTGTTGCGAAGATAGGGGTGATTGCGTAGTTGATGGGTGAAGGGCTTGATGTATAGTGTCGGGAACTGTGGAACAGTGTCCCAAAATGTGTGAGATGTGGCCTGTAGTCCAAGGTGACGGGTGTTGCCATGTGATTGGCTTATGGTCGGGAATAAGAGCGAAGTGGCTAGGAAGTATCAGAGCAGTGCAGCTGAAGCATGATTGGGCAACGTCATGGAGTGACGTGGTCAATCATGGAGTTGTGATGTGAAGTATGGCTGTAGTCCAAGGCGACGGGTGTCGCCTTGTAATCTATGACCGGAAGTATGTGTCAAGTGGCTGGAAAGTATTAGAGTAGCGCAGCGGAAGCATGACTGGGCAATGTCCCATAGTGACGTGGTCCATTGAGAAGTCGTGCTTGCGATGGGTGAAGAGTTAGCATAAGAGTGATGTAGCGGGAATGTGACGAGGTGTCATAATGTGACGGGAGTACGTGAGGAACCATACTTGTGATGAGTTGGAGGTTGACGTATAGGTGACGTAGCGGAATGTCAGAGGACGTGACAAGGTCATGGTGTAGCTTGGGAATGGTCTCGAGCTATATGGCGTGACATAAGGTGTTGTGGTATGTGTTGTAGTAGTGATATGGCTGTAGTCTAAGGCGATGAATGTCGCCGTGTAGTCAACTTATGGCCAGGAGTATGTGCTAAGTGGCCAAGAAGTATCAGAGTAGTGCAGCGGAAGCATGATTGGGCAACGTCATGAAGTGACGTGGCCAAGTAGAAGTCATGCGGTGATGGGTTAGGATGTATGTGAGGTGATGTGACAGGTTCATGGTGTAGCTTGGGATTAGTCTCGAGCTATATGGCATGACGTAAGGTGTGTTCAGGAATGAAGTCCCATCGTGTCAAGTGTTGGGATGAACTGTTATGAGGTACGGCTAGCATGAAGAGTCGTGCTAGCCGGGTTATGAGAAGGTTGGTAATGGAGTATGGCATTTGCCATACGAGCCTGTGACCAATGTATTAAATGATGGTTTTAAGGGATAAAAGGGTAAGGTACGTGTGTTATCTGGTTAAACGCACGTGCCGGACGGATTCACCATATGTAATGGGTAATCTATCCTAAGAATGGTTACACGGTGCTTAAGCCTCAGAGTGGCTTGGAGCCGTGTGACGTGAATGGATGATCATGAGAAGTAGAGTGAGCTAAGATACATGAGGGTAATGATGGGGGTACTGTCTAAGAATGGGAAGCGGGACTTAGTCAGTCCAAGTCATGCGTTGGAATGTGGTTAATAAGAAGAACAGGACAGAGGTCTTAGTGTCTTAATCTTAAGGTGAATCATGGGTTCACCCTAGCGAGTAAGCACTCAAAGTAGAACGTAAGGTTGAAAGAAGTGACCGTAAGTGGGTCCCCGAAGGTCTTATCCTAGTAAGGGACACGTAAAGGCACGGGATAAAAGGAAAGTGTTCTAAGTAAAGCATAGCTCTATTTCTAGTTCAGTTGCTTATGCACTAGATAGAGAATAACGTTAAGGTTATGTATGCATGTAGGTTGCCATTTGACACGCACATGAATGGACGGCATGGTATGAAAGTAGCATGGAGCACAGGTAAGTGTTACGTTCATGCTCTTCTAGAGTTTTTCTAAAGTATGAGAAAAAGAAAGAGAAACGTTTTTCTTCTAAAAGATGCCTTACGAAAGGACACGAAAGTTGTTTTTAAAGAAAGTATGCTAAGTATTGAAAGGTATACGTATGTACGGCCCCTCTTTGGCAGCCCCTTTTTACGCACCCAAAAGTATTAATTATACACATGTGAATGGATGACTATACGATGTACCTATTGTACGTATTTTCTAAAGAAAAGAAAGGAAGCTTCGAGGCCGTGCCTCGAGCTTCAAACCGATACTTTAAGCGACGCGAAGAAAGTTTTTTAAAACTGGTCCTTAAGAACTGATGTTAAAATGCCCCTATGAACTGATGCTTTAAATGATGCCATGAAAGATGACGTTTAAGCCCATGCTTTTAAACGACGTTTTCGGAAGATATGTTTTCTCATGAAAAAGATGTTTTCTCATGAAAGCATGAAATGAAAGAAAAGAAAAGAAAAGAATGAATGCTCATGCCCGTGCAAACGAATGAATGAAAGCCTCAGCTCTTTAGAGCTGACATGAATGAATGAATGAATGGCATGTGGCATAAATGAATGTATGAAACTACTTAACGGCCATATGAATGAATGGAAAGGGATACCCAATGAATGAATGGCCAGATTGCAATGCCAGACAGTAGTATCTGGTAGTGCACCCAGTGCTGCACTATAAAGGAATGGGATTCCAACCCGTGGCCATGAGCGAATCCATCGGCCCAAAAGGCCGCTAACCCAAGCACTTGGGGCGTAACGACGTGCACCGGCCTATGAAAGTGAAATAAAAGTAATGTATAAATGCATGGCATTCTTCAAGAAATGAAGCCAGCGACGGGAAAATGTTTTACGAAAAGAAAAGCATGTTTATAGATGAAAGCCCCCGTCTACTGATGTTTGCAAACGAAAGCATGTATGCATGTACGTATAGTATGTATAGAATGATGAATGCATGAATGAAAACCTACGTTGCTATATTTTAACGGTATGAAGTAATGCTTACTGAGTATTCAACTCATTTTAGTTTTTATGTGTGCCCCTCCCCCCACAAGAAACAAAATGAGATGTACGCTCAGGAGGGACACAGCCAAAGGAGAAGAGCACGGAAGTCTAGGCATGAGGATTTTAAATGTATAAAAGGCATTTTTATAGTAAGATTTATATTTTCCACTCTTTTAACCCTCAAGCCTCTTTTATTATAAAAGTACATTTTATTTTATAACGTAGAGTCTTGCACCCTGGGAAAGACAGTAAAAGGTTTTAAATCGAACGGTAATTCCCATCATATTTTCTAAAATATTTTGTAAAAAGACCCACCTCAAGGATAGGTGTTACATAATTATTGTTCATTATTGAAATTGCTCTTTATTTTAAATTAGTTTATTGTTGGATTTAATTATTTTATTTTTATTTAGTAACTGTGTTGAAATTATTTATTTAAATTTTCGTTTTGAAATCATTTTTGTTGGATCAATTTCGAGACCCCAAGTTGAAAGACTGGATCTCTTTCTTTCCCTTCCTTCTTCTTTTTCCTCTTTCTTTTTACCCTTTACTCTTTTTTCTTTTTTCTTCTTTCTTTTTCTCCTTTTTACTCTTTTTTCTTTTTTCTTCTTTCTTTTTCTCCTTTCTTCCCCTACTTTTCCCTCCCGCGCACGACACCCCCTCCTCTCTCCCCTGTGCATTTTCTTCGTCCACCCTGAGTGCAGCCGTGTGCCGTCTGTGTTTGTCACTGCCCCTCCTCTTCTCTTCCCCTTCGGACGGCGACCTCACCCTTCCATTTTCAGCTCCTTCCTACTGCCGTTAACCCCCACGCACGGCTTCAATCCGCACGGCCATTATGCTCCAGCGCCGCCGTCGCGCCACCATCGGCCACAATATTTTCACCACATCACCAGCAACCTCCCAGCTACTTAACCCACCCATCCTCAACTCCGATCTGCCACCGGTGAAGCTCCTCCATCTCTATTTTTGAGTTGAGATTTTTGGACTTCAACCGCCGCCCACACCGCCACCCAAGTCCAACCACCACCACCATTAGCTTTACCAACACTCATAAGCCCTTCCCTAGCCATCCTGAGTCTTCGTTTGTCCCTGTTCAAAATCTAGCATTTTGTGACCCACGGCCATAGTGCAATTTGCATTATTGCGTGGCTGCACTGCCACCTCTTGCACCTCCTTGATCCTTCAAAAATTTCATTTTAAGCACTGTAAGTATTTTTCCAAATAACTTTTGAGATTTAAATGTATTTTTACACTAACTCTTTATTTTACTGTAATTTGGTTGGTTGTGCCGGACTGAGTCCGAAGAGTAAGGGGGTCGGACGGATTAAAGGATGATGTTATTCGTGTGTTTGGTTATATTGGGATTTGTTGGTTGTTGGATATGGATGTCGTGTCTTGTAAATGAAAACTGATTTTTCATCTTTGTAAATGAAAACTGATTTTTCATGCAAGAATGGATTTTTGGGTGCGTGTGTATCACGACCCCAAGTCGAGATGAGGCATTATCTCGGTGGAGCTCCTCTGATCACTCGGGAGCAAACTATACTAGTGGCATCCCCTAGGTTGTCGCTGGGCGACAACAAGATCGGATGGGATGGTAATGCTCTCGTGCCGACTCCGTGGCCCCTCGTGCTAGCGGGGGCTAGAAGATGCTTGGCCACGAACGTGGTGGGCGCGGAATTGGGCATCGCTCTTATGAAGTCACACGCACAGTCATTACCCGTGGTGTGGCGAAGGGAGCCAGGGTGTGCGGTTGGTTCCTAGGGGAGATCATGGTGCATACAGTAAAATGGATAATGGGCCATTTTCTGGAAAAATTGCGAGTTTTTGATAAATGGATATTCGGGCTATTTTCTGGAAAAATAGCGTGTTTTGGTTAAAGGATTTTATGTTGACCATTTTATGGGAAAATGGTGGATTATGGCTTTTCGGCCAAAATGGGATTTGGTGTGTGTTGGAAAATATTCATTTTCGGAAAAAATGATATTTTGGATCTGATGCATATTTCATCATATGCATGCATGTTGGTTGCATTAATGTATTTTTATCTCGTGGTTGTTTGGATTATTACTTACCTGCAGTACCCTTTTTTGGTATCGTAGATTTTGATGCACAGGAGTATGTAGAGCTTGAGGATGTGACTCCACCGGAGGAGTGACGTGTGGTTGCTTCGTTTGTATTATGGGATTTGTTTCCCCGCTATCTTTAAATATTGTAATTGTTACTATTATGTTTTATGGGATATTTGTGTAACTCTTTAAACACCTTGTTTTTAGTGGATTTGTATAAAACAATTCTGATACTTAGTTAAGTTATTTAAACTATCCGCCGCATTTTGTTGTGCACTTTTTGTGTGTTGCACACACTAAACACTTGTCGTTGGGATGCGTGACCCGTGCTGTTATCATCTTGACGTCCTGATTCTTGAATTTTTCCTACGTGGGAGTCGGGGTGTCACAGGTGGTATCAGAGCAGTACGGCTCTGGGTAAAACCACATGTCCTGTAGGTGAAGTACCAGAAAACTTTAAAGTTGTGATTTGAAAGTATTTTGTTTGAAGTATGTTATTTTTATTGGTTTTATTTATTTTATTCTATCCTACTTTGTTTGTTTATTTATTTTATTGTATGTTATTCTATTTTAATTGTTTCATTTTATTGTTGGTTATTTTATTTGTTTTAATTATTTATTGTGTACTTCTTCATTTGTTTTATTCATTTTGTCCTATGTTAATTTATTTATGGAATTTTATTTTATTTTGTTTTATTTTATTTTGTTTGTTTTGTTCGGAGTTGAAAAGTGGGTTAAGGGTTACACTATGGCGGGAAGATAGTACGACCGTGAATGCCATTGTTAGGTATGAACATTTAGTGTAGTAGGCCTGAACTCTTAGTGATTGGTTTGTTTTTGATATCATGGCATGAAGGGAATGTCATGGTCTGGGTGATGGGGAGCAGGATAATCGAGGTTTTAGATTTTATGGAGATATGGCATGAGGCTTTAGAGTAGGAGGTTGTAAGTTCAACAAACTTCAAGGATAGATTTATGAGAAGTTTATCTAATGTTTGTGGCCCTATAGTTTTTAGGAAATAAGTTTATGGGATTTAGGGTGGTAGGTTCAACAAGCATTTGAGAGATTAATTAAATTAGAAGTTTTAGATTTTTGCCAACTCGGATAAGCAATTTGGTATCAATTGGGGTTTTAGAATTTCGCAAGCTTTATAAGGTGAGTGTTTTAGATTTAAGGCCATCGATCTTGAGGATTTCAGAAATGATTCTTTTTTTTTGGTTTAAGGTTTTAGAATTACAGAGTTGAAGGACTGAATTATAATAAGATTTGAGTTCTTAGTTTTATAGACTTGGTATGCTAGCTTGATCTATTCCAGCGATTGATTAGTTGGTAACCATTAAAATAGGATTGATCAGAGTTGAGTTACTGATATGGGAATTTTCCTTCTGGAGAGTACAGGTTCTAGTCTCATTTTTTTTTGGCTTGGAAGAAGTGGCTTTGGTAGGTCTTTTAGAGGAGTCGATACGACAATATTAAGTTCAAGAGACCTTGGCCTTGAGTTTTAGTGAGTTGATCGAATTGTACAGTCGAAGTGGGTTACTCAATGGAATGATGATTGACAGTAATTGTTGTGATTACCTTAGGGCTGGCTTAGGTTTATTATAAATCTCAGATGGCTTCTGGATGCACATCGGGGGACGTTTTATGCACGTCAGTAGTACTTAATTAGCTAGATCAGCCTCATGATGGCGCATGCAGTGATGCATGGACGGACTAGAAAACAAAATGAAGCAATCGAAGGCATTCCCCAAAACTAATGGCTTTTAATACACAGACAAATATCACTTCACATCCTAAATTAATACATAGACAATTCATGTGATAGTTGTAGACTTAAATGTTGAAAGACTTTTCCAAATTAGCCACTCAAAAATAATATATATACACTTATTTTAAGAATCTAAAAGCAAAAGAGATGTAACTTAATTATCTAGTGATCTTACGGTTGGCCTTTTTTTAAATAAATACAATATATATGTGTCAACATTAATTATGGAGGCTCGACGTGAACGATGGACTGATCTATATATCAACCTTTTTTTTCTAATCAATCTATATATATCGACTTGAGTGTAAACAAGTTTGAATTCAAATGAATAGTTAAGATTTATTCATTGAAGTCTTATTTGAATAAGAATTAAGTTCGAGTTTATCGTGAAATTATAATTTATATATAGCAACAATTAAGTTCGAGTTCGAGCTTGTTTACGAACTATTTAATTTTGACATAATAAGTTCGTGGTATTATATATTCTAATTAACTTTATCTTTAATTTTAATGACTAATAAATGAATTGGAGTTAAACTCGAGTTTGATTAAACCGATCTCAAGCGCCTTATTGAGTAGCCATATTTATTTGCAATCGTAAGATAACCTCTTGTACATTGATGATTTTCACTTATCAATGATTTGGACTCTAATAATAATTAGCATGTTAATAATTTGGATTTATTAACGGTTTGGATTTTCAAGGTGTCGTAATTCACACATGAGGTGTAATAAAAAAGAAAAAAAAAACAATTGCATGAGAAAAATATAGATCTAGATCAATGTATGTTGAAGAGAATTTAAAAAATATACGGGAGAGTCTGGAGGAAGAAAGCCACTCTCTGCTTCATTTCTTTAAGAGTAATGTTAGATACAGTCATGGAGTGTCGCCACGCAAAGCTTTTGAAAAATAGTTTGGTCGATCCACTATTAAAAAATTATTTTTTATGTGAATCTCGTATTTACTCACTTTTTAAAAAAAAGATTAATTACGCGACGCTTGCGCACTTCATGATTGCAAATATCATTTTTCTTTCTTGGACCTTGTAATAATATTAAGTGCAGTGGTAGATTCTCGAGTCTATTCCGGGTTTGCACAAATTATATAATTTATTTTCATTATTGTTCATGTATTGTAATTCTTATTTTTATTTATGCATTATTTATGAACAATGAATAGTAATATTAAAACGTTTTCTAATTCCGTACAAACCCAATGAATTTATCTCATGTCCCAAATATCTTCTATTTAATTACTCAAGTATCTTTTATATTCTTTTAAATGATTAATAGCTTTAAACTGCGTTAGTTATATAATTTCGGTGATTTAAAAATGAATGTTTTTCTGAGCAGTAAGAGTAATGCAACTCTTCAATGCACGAAGTAGACAACATGACAAACTCAATCGAAGGTATAATTCCCCACAATTATAAATGCAGATACTAATTTTATTATGAGAAAACTTTCAGATAAATACCACATGTGTCAACGTTAATTATAGAGGCATGAATAATCTGTGGCTATTGTATTGATGGTTCGAAAGTGCCACAACGTGTGCATGACGTGAATGATGGCCCACTCTATGTATTGAGATAGCTGCAAGACTGGGAACAAGTTTGAATTTAAGCGAATAATTAAGACTTATTCAATTAATTCTTATATGAATAAGAATTGAGTTTGAGTTCGAGTTTATCGTTAACTTATATTTTATATTTAGGGACAACCATTTTTTTTTATACAAGCTGAGAGTTCAAGCTTGTTTACGAACTATATCTTTAATTTTGACATAATAAATTCTTTGTGTTATATATTCTAACCTTATCTATAATTTTAATGATTAATAAATTAATTGAGTAAAACTCGAGTTTGATTAAACCAATCTTGAGTAGCCAACTTATTTATTTACAATCCTAAGATAACGAATAACCTCTTGTTGATCAGGATTTGGGCTCTAAATTGCATGTTAAGGATCTGCAAGGATTTATTTACTGTTTGATTTCCTAGGTATCTTTCACACATGAGGTGCAATAAAAATAAATAATGGCATATATAAGAGAAATATTTTCTTTTATACAAAGGGCCAGGGGAGGGGAGTTTTGAACCCAAATTTTTCATTTAGAGAACCAGATCATATACCATCAGACGATCTAGATCATCGTTGTGAAATTAGACCCTTGAGTCTCACAATAGTACTAATGAACAAGTTCAAGAATAAGCAAGAATCTCTTTGCAGATTCAATCAAGAAATAAACTGGACTTTAAAGCAGAGAAAACTGATATCAAGTATCTGTAAACTGAGACAACCAACAGATCCAGAAACACAAGAACTATACGAGACTGTAGAACAGAACAAGATTAAACAAGAACAGAAAACTTAAAGCAAGAATAATAATTAACAAGATTAATAGAAAATAAAAGAATAAAAGAATCAACACAGGATATACGTGGTTCGACCCTAATGGTCTACATCCACGGTAGGAACGGCCTCAGAGCTTTTATTGATAGACGATATACATCACAGAAAAGCCACAGAATCCCTCTCATTTACACAGCCTTTCTCACACACCAGAAAATCACGCTGATTTTCTCCTCTAAGTGAGAACCAATGCAAACCCTAGAATCCCTCTCTCTGTTCTCTCATATCGCACGAAGCCCCTTTCTCTTTCTTTCAGAATGTACAAAATGAATTAGGTTAACAAAGCATCGGATAGCAACAAATATATAGGAGAAATCAGATGCCACCAAGTGTCAAGATCCTGCGGCTCAAGGTTGAGGCCTTTCTGTTGCAGCTTACAAGTCACGTGTGTACCACGTGATTCACCAGCCCAGCAAACATAACTTCAAGGTCCCAAATTCGGCCACATGTTCACCATCCACAAGTCACAACATAGAGGGTCAGAGATTAAAGGATAACAAATAAATAAATGTATTGACACTACATTTACAATTCTCCACCTTGGCAAAACATTTATTGCCACAACCATATCAATACTCATCATTGGCTATTCCTGCACTTAGTCCCCCTAATGGGGACTGACCCTGGACTCCATATTAATTAAATTCAGACAGTGTCTGAACTTAGGACATGGGAGAGGCTTAGTCATCATATCTGAGGGGTTATCCTCAGTTGGGACTTTTTTCACACACACTACTTTTGACTCAATAACATCCCTAACAAAATGAAGCCTAATATCAATATGTTTGGACCTTTCATGGAAAACTTGATTTTTAGCTAAGTGAAGTGTACTTTGATTATCACAGTGCACTGTGATATTCCCATTAAAAATGTTTAACTCACTAGCAATACCTTTTAACCATATGACCTCTTTTATAGCTTCAATCAATGCTATATATTCAGCTTCTGTTGTAGACAAGGCAACAACAGACTGTAAGTGTGATTTCCAGCTAATAGCTCCCCCAAAAGCAGTAAACACATATCCAGTTAAGGACTTTCTAGTGTCTACATTTCCTGCATAGTCAGAGTCTACAAAACCATTTAATTCATACCCCTTCTCAACATTATTCCCAAAACACAGGCCTAAGTTAGGAGAGCCTGCTAAGTATCTCAATACCCATTTAATGGCTTGCCAATGGTCTTTTCCAGGATTCCCCATGAATCTACTAACTATACTAACAGCATATGTTAAATCAGGTCTTGAACAAACTATAGCATACATTATACTTCCTACCATGCTAGCATATGGAATTTGATGCATGAAGTAAATGTCAGATTCTGATTTTGGGGCCTGATCTATAGACAATTTAAAATGTTGACCTAAAGGACTGTTAACAGGTTTAACATGTTCCATACCAAACCTTTTAAGAATTTTAGAAATGTAATTTTTCTGAGACAAGTATAATACTCTGTTATTTCTGTCCCTTTCAATTTCCATACCCAAGATTTTCTTAGCAGGGCCCAAATCTTTCATTTCAAACTCTGATTTCAGCATGCATTTAACTTGATCAATTAAAACAGTGTCTTTACAAGCCAACAACATATCATCAACATATAAAAGAAGATAGACAAATGTTCCTTTTTCTTCCTTGTAATAGACATAGCTATCATAGCAGCTCCTTTTAAAATTATTGTCAATCATGTGTGTATCAAATCTATTATACCACTACCTAGGTGATTGTTTAAGACCATATAAAGATTTTTTAAGAAGACACACTTGATTTTCTTTAATTTCATTTGTAAAACCTACAGGAGGTTGCATATAATTTTTTTCTTCAAGTTCTCCATGCAAAAAAGCAGTTTTAACATCTAATTGTTCTAGATGCAGATTTTCAAAAGCAGTATAGGCAAGCAGTAGCCTAATTGAGCTGTGTTTAATCACAGGAGAGAAGATTTCATTGAAATCAATTCCTTCTCTCTGTGTAAAGCCTTTAGCTACTAGTCTAGCCTTATACCTTGACCCTTCTATCCCTGGTATGCTTTCTTTTTTCTTAAAGATCCATTTGGATCCAATTAGTTTTACTCCTTGGGGTTTAGTGACTAGGATCCAGGTTTTATTCTTATTAAGAGATTCCATTTCTTCCTGCATAGCAAGGATCCATTTAGATGAGTCCTTGCTAGTCACAGCCTCTTTATAAGATCTCGGCTCCTGATAAACCACTTCATCAGCCACTGTTAAGGCAAACATAGTGAGTTCAGCTTGACCATATCTTAAAGGTAGTTTAATAATTCTCTTTTGCCTATCTCTAACAAGGTTATAGGAGTTAACTCCACCTTGATCCAAGTCCCCTGAGTTATTGCCCTCAGGTTCACTCTCCTCCCTAATCTCAGGTTCAGATTTGAAGTTATTTTCCTCCACCTCAATCTGTAAGTCTTTTATGGACTTCTCATCTTCCGGGTTTGTAGTTTCCCCTTGAACCCGAGCCATTTGTGACTCATTAAAAGTCACATCTCTGCTCACAATGCATCTAAACCTACCAGGACCTTCAACCCACAGTTTGTATCCCTTAACACCTTCAGGATACCCTATGAATATACACTTAAGTGCCCTAGGTTCTAGTTTGTCAGTTTTTGAATGTGCATAGGCAACACACCCAAATACTCTAAGATGATCATAAGTGGGGGGTTTTCCAGACCACAGTTCCTGAGGTGTCTTAAAACCTATAGCAGAAGAAGGGCATCTATTTATCAGATAAACAGCTGTATTGTAACATCCCGTATTTTAGTGTATTTTTAATGAAGGATTATTTTAATTGATTTAAGGATTTGTCTCTTGTTTTAAAATTAAGGGAGTTTTATTATATTATTTTATTATATTTTAAGCTGTGACAATTATTTATTTTATGTGTTTTCTTGATATTAATTGTTGTTTTACATTTAAAGTGATCTTTAATTTAAATTGGTTTGTTTTTAGAGTTTAAAATTATTATTGATTTAATTAAGCATTTCACTGCGTTTGAATTATTTTATTTAGTTAGTAGTTTTAAAATCCTTTTCGTTGGATCATTTTCGAAACCCAAATTGATGTCTGGATCTCTCTTTTTTCCCTCCTCTTTTCTTCTTTCTTTTCCTTTTCCTTTCTTTTTCCCTCCTCTCCCTCGTTCATTTCTCTCTCCCAGCCCGACCCTCTCTCTCTCCTCTCTTACCCGTGCTCCGGTTCTTCTCCACCCTGCACAGCCGCCGGCCACCCGTGTGCCTCACCGCCGGCACCACTCGGTCCCCCAGCCACCGGCGAGCAACCCCCTTCATTTTCAGGCCGCCCCTTGCCGCCGTTAGCCACCGTGGGCCGTGCGAAGTCGTGGGCTTCTTTTCGTTCCACCGCCGCCGTCCGACCACCTCCGGCCACCACCTCAAGCAACCCAATGGACCCAAACCCGGCCCCGATCCGTCGCCGGAGCCACCCGTGCGAGCTCCACCTCCGATTTGGCCTTTCCGGCCTTCTACCGCCATTTCGGCCACCACCCACGGCCAAAGGCCACCACCATTAGCTTCACCACCTCCCATAGGCCCTACCCTACCGTTCCCAAGTCTTCGTTTGACCTCGGGTAAATTTTGGGTTCACTGTGTTTTTACACTGTGAAGTTGCTGTTTTGGTGCTTTTCGCTCTTCCGTGATCCTCCGAAAATATTTTCATAGCGCTGTAAGTATTTCCTAAACAATCTTTTGAGATTTAAATATATTTTTGCTCTAATTATTTATACTGTGATCTGGTTGGTACCGGACTGAGTCCGAGGAGAATTCGGGGGTGGATGGATTGAGTACGGAGAAGTTGTGGATTGGTTATGTTGGGTTTTGATTGGTTGTTGGTTGTGATTATTGTGAGTTGGTACATTGCATATTGCACGCATGTTCATGTCTGTAAAATGAAAACTGGGTTTTCGTGTAATTGCATTCATGATCATGTAGTTATTTTGAAAACTGGATTTTCATGAGGAAATGGATTTGTGGGTGCGTGTGTATCACGACCCCAAGCCGAGATGGGGCATTATCTCGGTGGAGCTCCTCTGGTCACTCGGGAGCGGAATATACTGAGTGACGTCCCCTGGGTTGTCGCCGGGCGACAACGGGATCGGACGTTGGACGTGCCGAGTCCGTGGCCCTTCTGCTAGCGGGGGTTAGAGGATGACCTGGCCACGAACGCACCGGGTGCGGAACTGGGCATCGCTCGTAAATTAGCCAGGACGTGCGGATGGTCCATAGGGGAGACCATGGTGCATATGAATTAATGGATAAATGGAAAAATGGCTGTTTTCTGGGAAAATAGCGTGAGTTGATTTTGTGTGTCATTTTCTGGGAAAATGACGAATTAATATTTTGCGCCAAAACGTGATTTTTGGCGTGTGTTGCATTTATTGCATATTGCCTCATGGGCATGCATGATTAATTGCTTAAATATGTTTTTATTTCAGGATTGGTTAGGTTATAACTTACCTGTGGTACCATTTAATGGTACTGCAGATTTTGATTATGATGATGCAGATGCCGAGCCTGAGGATTTGGCTTCGCCGGAGGAGTGATCTGGGATCACTCGAGTTATGTTTTTATTTTCAGCTTTTGTATATTTTATGGGACATTTGGTTTATGTTTTAAACGCTTTGTATTTGGATATCTGTATTAAACTAAAATTCTGGTACTAGTGACTTAATTATTATTATCCGCTGCGTATTTTATTGTGCACTGTTTATTTGTTGCACACACTTGGCACTTGTCGTTGGGATGCGTGACCGTGTTGTCATCATCCTGACGTCACGATTCCCGAGGCTTTTTGTACGTGGGAGTCGGGGCGTCACATGTATTAACAGCTTCTGCCCAGAAGGTTTTAGGCAGCCCTGAATTTGACAACATACACCTTACCCTTTCTAAGATGGTTCTATTCATTCTCTCAGCTAACCCATTCTGTTGAGGGGTCTCCCTCACTGTCTTATGCCTAAGAACCCCTTTCTTTCTACAGTACAGGTTAAATTCAGTTGACAGGAACTCTAGGCCATTATCAGTCCTTAGAACTTTAAGTTTTCTGCCTACTTGGTTTTCTACTAGAGACTTCCACTCTTTGAATTTCTCAAAAGTGTCACTTTTATTTTTAAGGATATAAATCCAAACTTTTCTCGAGTAATCATCCACAAATGAAAGGAAATAGCTTCCTCCATTATGTGAATCCCTTGCAGGCCCCTAGAGGTCAGAATGGATATAGTCAAGAGTTTGTTTAGTATTATGGGTTGTTGACTTAAAACTAACCCTCTTGGCTTTCCCATACACAGTCTTCACAGAATGGTAGGTTGTCTAAGTTCTGATTACTCAACAACCCCTGTTTCTGCAGCTCTAAAAGCCCCCTCTGACTTACATGCCCAAGCCTCCTATGCCATAGAATAGATTGTTTTCCTGCTGTCTTCTGTACAGGGGATGCTTCCCCAACTAAAGTCTTTCCTAGTAGTGTATACAGGCCATTTTTAATCACCCCTTTCATGACCACTAAGGACCCTTTAGTAACCCTTAAAATCCCAGCTTCAGATTTAAAGGTATAGCCTGATAAATCAAGCATACCAAGAGAAATTAAATTTCTCTTTAACTCAGGTATGAACCTGACCTCCCTTAAAATCCTTTCAATACCATCATGCATTTTCAGTCTAATTGACCCTATGCCCATGATTTTGCAGGACTTATTGTTTCCTAACATAACATGTCCACCATCTAATTCAGTGAAGGTCTCAAACCATCCCTTTATTGGACACATATGAAAAGAACAACCTGAATCCATTATCCACTCTGTTTTTGAATCCACTTCACTCACAGTGAGTACCTCAGCACTCTCATATCCTTCTAGTACCACATAGGCATCCCCTGCCTCTTTATTCTTATTTTCAAAGTTAGTTTTTCTTTCAGGACAGTCTTTCTTGAAGTGTCCTTCCTTGTGACATTGAAAGCATTTAAAATGTTTTCCCTTTGATTTAGACCTAAATTTCTTGTTTTCACACTTACCTTTCTTTTCTCTCTTTTCTGTCCTACCTCTAACTGTCAATCATTCCCCATGATTCTGTTTAGTGTCTCCTCTGTTTTGTAATTCCATAGTGTGAA
Organism: Pterocarya stenoptera; assembly: GCA_003123785.1. Taxonomy (NCBI): domain Eukaryota; kingdom Viridiplantae; phylum Streptophyta; class Magnoliopsida; order Fagales; family Juglandaceae; genus Pterocarya; species Pterocarya stenoptera. The sequence goes on along the minus strand of QEOT01007124.1, from coordinate 272,118 downwards.
GTACAGATTGTACTTCATCTAGTGTAAGAGAGTCTCTACCAAACATCATGGTTTCCTTTAGGCTTTGGTAAGATGAGTCCAAAGAACTCATCAAGAGGATGGCTTGATCCTCATCTTCTACCTTAATGTCTATGTTTGCTAGATCCAAAATGATTTTGTTGAACTCATCAAGATGCTGTCCTATTTGAGTTCCAGGGGTCATCTTGAAGGTATACAACTTAGTTTTCTTGTGAAGTCTATTGGCTAGGGATCTACTCATATACAGATTCTCTAATCTCAGCCATATACCTGCAACAGTGTCCTCACTGGCCACCTCTCTCAAGACTTTATCCCCAAGAGAAAGGATTAGAGCACTGTGTGCTTTCTGGAGAATGTCCTTATGGACAGTCTCCTTGTCTTCCTCTTTAGAGGAAGAACCCTTTCTCTTCTCACCAAGGAGGGCATCCTGCAGTCCATGTTGGACTAGCAGTGCCCTCATCTTGATCCTCCATAAACCAAAATCATTTTCCCCAGTAAACTTTTCAATATCAAATCTCATGGTCCCCATCGACCTAGACTCTAGATACCAATTGTTATGAAATTAGACCCTTGAGTCTCACAAAGTAAGACTCAATAGTACTAATGAACAAGTTCAAGAATAAGCAAGAATCTCTTTGCAGATTCAATCAAGAAATAAACTGAACTTTAAAGCAGAGAAAACTGATATCAAGTATCTGTAAACTGAGACAACCAACGGATCCAGAAACACAAGAACTATACGAGACTGTAGAACAGAACAAGATTAAACAAGAACAAAAAACTTAAAGCAAGAATAATAATCAACAAGATTAACAGAAAATAAAAGAATAAAAGAATCAACACAGGATATACGTGGTTCGACCCTAATGGTCTACATCCACGGCAGGAACGGCCTCAGAGCTTTTATTGATAGACGATATACATCACAGAGAAGCCGCAGAATCCCTCTCATTTACACAGCCTTTCTCACACACCAGAAAATCACGCTGATTTTCTCCTCTAAGTAAAAACCAATGCAAACCCTAGAACCCTCTCTCTGTTCTCTCATATCGCATGAAGCCCCTTTCTCTTTCTCTCAGAATGTACAAAATGAATTAGGTTAACAAAGCATCGGATAGCAACAAATATATAGGAGAAATCAAATGCCACCAAGTGTCAAGATCCTGCGGCTCAAGGTTGAGGCCTTTCTGTTGCAGCTTACAAGTCACGTGTGTAACACGTGATTCACCAGCCCAGCAGACATAACTTCAAGGTCCCAGATTCGGCCACATGTTCACCATCCACAAGTCACAACATAGAGGGTCAGAGATTAAAGGATAACAAATAAATAAATGTATTGACACTACATTTACAATCATGAATGTGGAAGAGAACTTAGAAAAGGAAAGAAACAAACATACGAGTAAGTCTGGAGAAAGAAAGCTACTCGACACAACTTCATTTCTTTAAGGGGTAATGTGTAATACGAGCACCGAGGGTAGATTCTCGGGTCTGTTTAGGGGTTTGCTCAGCATTGTTCATATTTTTATTTATTTACTATTTAGGAACAATGCATGAACAATAATAAAACATTGCTCGATCCCGTACAAAGTACCCCATGGATAGGTCTCGTGCCCCAAGCATTTTATATATAATTACTCAATTGCATTTACAGTTTTTTTAAATGAATACACTTATTTTATATATAATTAATCAATTACATTTATATTTTTTTGAATAAAAACCCTTTAACTGATTTAGTAATATAATTACATGTGGTGACTTAAAAAGAATGCTCTTTTGAGTAGTAATTAAGAGTAATGCTACTTTTTATATCTTTGATTTTAAGTTGCTTGTTCTAATTTTAAGTGGTTGACATATAAAATCAGTACTTACAACGCACTACATAATTAAACAGTATGACTGTGAGTGACAAAATCAAGGATGAAGAATAACATTTCTCGATATATGTAATTACTCGATTCTTTTTTTAAAGTAAACTAGTTTTAATTCTAGTATATGTTACTACTCGGGTTTTTTTTTTTTTTGTAACCTAAACAATTAAGTGCCCTTTTGAAATTATAATATGAAAGTCTATTATGACCACGCTGTACGCACCAAGTTGTTGTATTTACACTACAAGAAATCAGGCCTTTCTCAGCGCTCAAAATCGTCGAAAATAACCACCAAAATCGCTGGTGTTGACATCTCTCGGCGATTTTTAAATCGCCGCACATTCGACGATTTTAAAGTGACGATTCAGAGCGTTTATAGCGAAAAAAAAAATCGTCTGGAAAAATATTATTTCCGGCGACAAATAATCGCCTGAAAAAGCCAATAAAAACGCCGAAAAAAGAGGGTCCAAGTTCACACGAAATCGCCGAGAGTTAGTAACAGCAACGAAACAAAATCGCCGTAAATAGCCAATTAATCGCCGCTATAAGTCCAAGATTATATCAGCGATTTTTCTATAATCGTCGCTATAGCTTTTTTGTTACGAATAATTATCGCTGCAAATATTATATTTTTCGCCGGAAAAAACTTTATATTTGCAACGATATTGAGCGGTACGCCGTGAAATAGGTTATTCGCAACGTCTTTTATTCACCGCAAAAAAGCTAGAAATTGCCACAATTATGTATTATCGACGATTTTTGTCATCGCCTATAAAAAAAATAGATGTCTGTCATCTGTATTTGCGGCGCGTTAGAATCGCCGCAAATAGGTTTGAACTTCGATTATTTTACACTATTTTCGACGACTCATGTTCGCCGCAAATTGTGTATTTTTGTTTTTTTTTTTTTTGCTTTTTCCTTGCGCCCAGACGTTCCTGAGGCCTCATTTCCGCCCTTCCTCAACCATTATATTTCTAATTTACACAAGCAAATATCTTATTATTTCAGGTAATTAACTAAACAATATTACTTAATATCTTCTAATTTTTTAGAATATTATTTGAGTAAATGACCTGAAATAATAAGATAAATATTAAAAGCATAAAATAAACTGCACTTAAATATACACAGAAAATTAATATCATCTCATTAAAACTGTGGAGTGTTAAGAGTGTTTATCCAATAGTACCCATACCTATATTAAATACTTAGAAATAGGAAAACATAAAAGAAAAAGATTGAAGTTTCATTAAAAAGATTGAACTTTCCATCTAATTTCATAAATTCATGACATTCAGTTCATCCATTGAGGTGGGGAATTCACATTAATGTAGTTATGGGGTATATCCATGGGTTAGACCAATTGGAAATCCAAAACTTACACTTTAACCCCTAAATATCTGATAATACATCATTCAAATATGTCAATTGTGCTACTCCACTTTTATATAAATTATCTAGTCAAATATATAAAATCTGCACCTGGGCATGAGGGGTGGGCAGAACAATAAAACAGATTACACACATTGCATCAATGCCCTCATACTTGTGGGATATTTGACACTTCCATCTGACAAACTCCAATCTGACAGTTAAAGATAAATTGGATCAGTACA
>QEOT01007124.1:196342-264299 GCA_003123785.1 Pterocarya stenoptera | reverse complement strand
CAGCAAGCAAGGGGGATATGTATGAGACTGAACTCCTTGACCAGTTTGCAGATACTGATGAATACAGATCACTGTCCGTACTCATGAATACAGATCACTGTCCTATATCATGTATAACCAATATTTTGTGAACCAATCTACAGGTTTGGATAAAACATTAACTATTACTACTTTGCTTAATTCTCAGAAATTGAGGTTGTAGGTGCAGAGAATTAGCCATACCAACAAATTACATTGACTATTTTGAGATAGAAAAATTTCTAACAGCTAGCTAACTATGCAAACCACAAGGAAAATTGGTGGATNAACTTTAATCAAACTCATTTTTTTTTATAAGTAGGTTTAATCAAACTCATTACATAGTAGATGTACAAATTGATATTCCCTGGAAGTATTAAAATAATTATAACTGAATCCATGGAAATAACAGAAAATCAAAAAAGAAAAACAGATCAAACCCACATGTGATATGACGCACAAAACACTGAATCAATTCAATATTCAAGCACTGCAAACAAGTTCAAAATTAATGTCCAAGAGCCCAATTTGCAAAATGCCGAAGCAACAGCATCCTACCTTAAAAAAAAGATATATTTTCTTTAACGAATTTCTGATTTCGTTCATGTTTACCAGTTCAACGAACAAGAAATTTAAAATAGAAAACAAGAGTATATGATTTTCTAAACCCAAAGAAAGTCGCAACATGCAACTTGAAATACAAATCTTTTTTCATGAATCAATAAAGAACTCCAAAAAATTCTTCATTTAAAAAACCCAGACTCTGTTTCTAACAAATAAGCGAATGAAAACAACCCACAATATAAACTTGGGCAAAATCCAAATCGGGTGCAGAGGAAAAAAGAGAGAGAGAGACCTCTGGCGTGTTTGGATCTGGCCTGACCTTGCGTGGAGAAGAAGGGGGCTTCGACCAAGGACTGGAGACAGCGTCGAGTTTTGGGTGGTGGCAAATCGAGCCCCTAGTGGCGGCGATGTAGAGAAATCCGAGAGAGAGAGAGGCGAGGCCAGATCTGGGGGGAAAAGGAAAGATCGGCGGGGGGCTGGGGAGAGAAGGAGGGAGTGGCTGTTGAAATGAGGTGGATTTGGCATGGTGGGGTCGTGCGCGGCGGCGTGGGTTGTGCGCGGCGGAGGCTTGAGGGAGAAGAGGGAGAAGAGGAGAGAGGGGGGAAGTCCGGGGAGACGGGAGGGAAATGAGGAAATTAAACAAGTGGGGGAATTAAATTAGTTCCTTGCAGCGACATAATATCGCTGCAATAGATAGAACCGTCGCCGCCATATAGCATTTACAGCCAGAAAAAACAATTGTTCGGACTACTTCCTTGCAGCGACACACAAATTCGCCGCAATATAATATTGCTGCGATAATTTTCGCCACAATAAACAAATCTTGCAGCGATTTCTTTCTATTCGATGGAACTAATGCCGCTATAGTATAAATATCTTTTGCGGCGAATTTTATTCGCCGCAAAAGATCTAAAAGTCGCTGCAAAAAAATTTCTCCCTTCCATTTTCCAAATTCCAGCTGAAATTGAGCGGCGAATTTCAAAATCGCCAGAAATATTACTTTTTGCGACAATTTATTTTGCGACGATTTAAAAATCGTTGAAAAAGCCCTGTTTTCTTGTAGTGTTACTTATCATAATTACATCCGACATTTGTGGCTTAAATATTAGTCGATCCTAGCTAGGAGCTGGTGGTCGTGATTTGGCCATTTAGGATTTATAGCTTCATCACCCAAGATTTTATCTTTGTGGTGTACTGAATTATTATTAATATTGATTTGAATATGTATTTTGGTTACAGAATTCAAGGATGGGGCTGGAGATTTTTTATACAAATTTCATTTTTAGAGACGAAATTTATTAAGGACAAATTTAATCTTGTCCCTAAAAGTACTTATTTGGGACGAAATTTAAATTTCATCTCAAAACATAGATGAGGTTCTCAAGGCGTTCGAACGTGTAATTAGGGACGATAAATTTTGTCCGTAAGAAAATAATTATTCATGAATGGGAAACAAATTGGCGGGTTAAGCACATGAAACTGATTTACCGTTGGAACATCCATTTACACCGTTCAAACATGTAGATGACCAATTTTCGAATGGTCAGTTAACGTTCGAATGGTAATAATGTGTTCGAACGGTGACACTAATTTAATAAAACATTTAATCAATTAAAGAACGGTGACACTAATTTAATAACACATTTAATCAATTAATGTGTTCGAACGATGACACCATGTTCGACCATGGTTAGTTAACAGTGTTTTTACTTGCCATTAAACCCTGACGTACAGTTGTGACAGAGAGATCACGTCCAACACATGATAATTTGGTTGCTTCGATTGTGGCCGTTCTTGCTGGCTTCATATATTGATATACAAGACCCAAGCAATGCCACCAAATGAATAGGAGAAGATTTGTGATATGTTTGAAGATCTTTCTTATCAGGTAATTTTGCTGCTATCTGTTTTTAATAGTATATGATAGATATTGTATTAAACATATAGACATAATATTTTTCTTTAGCAACGGAGTACTGTGAACAAAGCAAATAGATTAAATCTAACGATATACCATCATGCGGGTTTTAGATCTTTTCGTCATTAGTCTAAAAAAATGGTAAGTTATTTTATTCCCCGTTAAATATTAACATATAATACACTTTTATGATTTAAGTTCTAATATAGATTTTCCTTTTCCAGGAAGCAGAAAGTCCTGCTGACTATGATCTAATCCAATTATATGCTAAAACACATGAAAATCGTGATGGTGTTTGGACCAGTCCCAAAACAGAGACAAATTATGTAAGTTTAAATTTCTTTAATTCCATTGTCTTATAATAATATTTTTGTTACTTATACTAACTTTAATATTTTTATTTTTGTAGGACAAGATGATATCTCTTAAGAAAACTGTTGAGGATCCATCTGATGAATCGTTTGTCAACAATGCTCAGATCACTTCTCAAGTTCTTGGATCACTTTCTAGATATTTGAGGGGCTTAGGACGTTGCGTGAAGCCATCATCAACATCATCATCCTCTTCTCGAGCCAGATCGAAACATGACGACAAGACTAAGGAATTTGAGAAAGCAACACTTGAGATAGAACGATTGAGGTCCAAGGAAAAAGAGTTGCTGATCCAATTAGATCAAGCATCGGATTTAGAGGCGAGATTAGAAGAGAAGCTGGGGTTGGATAATCAAAAAATGTTTGAACAGTTCCAATCAATTATGATGTCCCAAAACTCTATTCCACCACCACGTACAATCTTAAAATTTATTTTTTCTGTAATTGTCTTTATATTATGATATTCAAAAACATTTGAATAATTGTGATGTTTGAATTATAATTTCTGTAATATTAGTATGGTATTTTTAATTAATTATGTACTATATGATTAATATCATTCGAACGGTAAATAACCTATTCGAACGGTCAATTACCATTTATAAATCCATTCGAGCAAAAACAGAACCGTTCGAACACAAAATAACGCATTCGACTGAGAATCGAGAAATACACTACGTACGTCTGTTTGAAGAATAAAATATTTTTTTAAACACAATTAATATGCAAAACCTTGTTTGAACGGAAAAAATTTCAAAACTAAATAGTCTATTCGAACGAACATAATTTATGTTTGAACACAAGTAATTTGAAAAGGCTATAAATACGCACGCATACATGGCTCGCAACTACCACCACTCGTACCCCCAAGACGAAAAAAAAATAGTAACTACACCTGCTTAATTCGCCCTTGCTCGAACGAATTATGGCTTCCAGTACTAGTACTGATTCTATTGTGAAAGCCAGATACTGGATTTTCGGGAAAGACTCTATCTGGCCGGTAGCAGATATACCTTCCGAACTCTTCACACATCTTTATGCTGGCTTTGCCAAGGTCAACGATGATGGCACGTTCACCGTTCCTGAGCAATACTCGGATCAATTCCGAACCTTCACCGACATCGTTCGAGTACAATCCCCTCAAGTGAAAACTCTTTTATCCATCGTTGGTGAAGGCTCTCCATATCTCCATATCTCCAGTGGTCGAAGATGCAGATAAGCGTAAAAAATTCATAACGACCTCCATAGATCTAGCCTGGAGTTTCCATTTTGATGGCCTTGACCTCTGCTGGCTTCCTTCCCCGGCTGACAATGCTGCCAATCTCGAGTTACTCCTGAAGGATTGGCGTAATGCCGTGAGCGAAGATGCCAAGAATAAACCATTCCCAGAGTTGCTGCTAAGACGCTAATCTAGCAAATCCTGATGCCCGCTTAGCGTTCAGAAATATCCAGGCGGACTATATCAACATTAATGCAGGCCGTCTCGTGAATGATCATGACATGTTTGTTGCCTCCTACTGGTATCACGAGGATACATGGATTGGTTTTGAGGATGAGCATAGCATCGCTACTAAGGTTAAGGAGGCGATTAGGGGAAATAACTTGCGCGGTTACTTTGCATGGCATCTGGAAGCCGATGACTACAATTGGACTCTCTCAAATGCAGGTAATTAGCAGCATGGATTCAATAATATTTTTATGAATACTTCTAGCTATAGGTTTACGTGGTGATTTCAATCAAGTAAAACTTATAAACAAACTATTGCCGCTAAATGTGATTTATTAGATCTATTTTATTGAAAAAAAAAAAAACTTTACAATCTCATACAATATAAAAAGTGATTAGCTCGGTATATCATGCATGCATTATTTCTTAAATAATGGTAATTATAAATGCTTTTAACCAAAGCCAAACGTCGCTGGGAAAACAAGAATCTCTAAATATCCTAGCTGCTAGCTCTCTTTTCTGAAAATTTTATTTACTATTTACTAATGGTAATTATAATTTCTCTTTCTTTTCGTAGCTTCCAATGCATGGAATAATGCGATTAATAATCCTGGTACTACTACTACTACTACTCATACTCATACTAGTGGTACTACAACTACTACTATTACTGCAACTACTACTGTTGTTTCTCCAGAAGGGGAAATTACTAAGACTGTTTCTACTAATATTACTACTACTGATGCTGCTACTGCTGCTTCTGGAGAAGGAGATACTACTAATTCAGATGATCAAAACACTAGTACTAGGACAAGTACTACTACTACTACTACTACTAGTGCTACTACTACTACTACTACAGCTACTGCTACTAGTACTAGTTCTGTTAATATATGTAACATATTATAAGATGCTTGTATTTTCAACAATAGGGCCAATGGCTAGCTGGCTATCATGCTGGGTACCTACGTTAATGTGTGTATTATTATTATAGAATCGTGTCTTATCATAATTATTATCATCAATAAGGTTAATCTTGTGACCAATTGTATGAGATGATGATCAATGTACTCATGTCTTTTCATGATTATAATATATATTAGTTTTTAAGTTTTTGAAAGTTTTGGAATTTTAAAATGGACAACCCTGCTTTATTCCTGAGATTCTGATTTTAATTAATAATGAAGACGTGATAAATTAGGATGTGGTTTGAAGCAGCATGAAAGCAAACATAACCCTAGAAACATTTGGCTTTCTTTCCCTCTGGCCCTTAGGCGCCGTCTCTCTCACTTCAAAAAATCACGTCTTTTCCGGCGATTTTAAAATCGCCGCAAAAAAAATCACCTCAAAATGTCATTATTTGCGGCGATTTCCAAGTTGTCGCTGAATTTCAGCTCGGAGTTGTGAAATGCTTAAGGAGAATTTAATGTTTACTTTTTGCGGCGATTTTTATACATATTGTGGCGATTTTTGTCAACATTAAAAAAAAATTGTAATTGTAGCGACCTTTTATTTCATCGAATTTGAAGATTGCCGCAATAGATGGTTTTTGTGGCGAAACATCTGACTTTTCTTCCCCTCCGGCCCTCAGGTGCCATCTCTCTTTTCACTCCCTTTCTCTCATGGCATCTAGATCAATCAGCCTCATGATGCATGCATGCATTGTGGTTGGTTAACGGTGTTTTTACTTGCCATTAAACCCCGACGTACAGTTGTGACAGAGAGATCACGTCCATTAACACATGATAATTTGGTTGCTTTGACTATGGCAGTGCGTTCTTGCTGGCTTCATATATATATATATACAAGATCCCATTAAAGTCTGTCCGTCGGATCACTACAAGAAATTTGGGTTATTCCTGCGATTTTTAAATTGCTGCAAATAATATCGCTGGGAAAGGTACTCAATCTCGGCGATTTCAAAATCGCCGCACCTTTTAAAATGAAATATAACCAATTGTACTCTGGGTCCATTAAACAAGACTATTGCAACGCTTTGACAGTCTTTTGTGAAGATTAAAATCGTTGGGAAAAAAATTTGCNCAACGCTCTGAACTACGTCGCAATAGCTTGTGTGGGGGCGCCAAATCGAGTAATTTTATTTCCCCCCCCCCCCCAAAACACATTTCCCCCCAACACCTAGCTTCTGCACTTCGACGAACCCTCGATTACAGAGCACCTACATTTGGCCCCTTCCCTGTGTTTGCACACAGCGTCACCTCCTTCATCTTTAGCCAAACTTCGTTTTCACTTTCCCATTTTCCCACACCCTTGTCCCTTCCGTTGTTGGTTCTCCATTTTCGGCTACATGCAAAATTAGGAAAAATCGAGTTCCCTTCGTTTCAGCTAGTAACGACGCTGTGACCCTACGTTTCCTTCCCTTACAATATAGGTTTTGTGCCTCCATTTCGTTTCCCAAGTTGAACTTTCGCCGCAGTCCAGTATAATCGTCGTCTGCTCCAGGGAAGAGAACCACCGTACAGGTATCTCTCGTTGCCAATTTATTTGTTTTTCCCCCTTCATGCGTAGGTTGCATTGCAAAAGTTGTGTTTTTTTTTTGTCAATAATTTTTGTTTATTGTGAAACTGATGTGCGTGTTCCTCTGTTTGCTTCAAAATGTTGTGTATTTGCCTGGTTTAAGTGCCGATTTTGAAAACAATGCCTGGTTTTTCTTTGTGTAATACTGTTGTGTTTAGTGTTTATATATAGATTTAGATCAGGAGTAAGCTTAAGATCGAACTGTTGCAAGGCAACAGTTCACAGTTAAAATCCTATAGGAAAATGTACCAAACTATAAGAACAAATATTAACTTGGTAAAGGGGAAAAACCAACTCGGATACACTATGCCAGAATGTATTTTGTATATCAAACCCTTAAAAGGAAAAATAGGCCAACTTCAGGTAGGGCTAGCTCATATAAGTGACAAATTGATGGAGTTTAAAAACTGTTTAAGATTTATTAGACTACTAACTTCATATTTTTCTAATTTTATAAGATCATAAAAGTTAATTTCTTGTTTTTTTAGTTAGGAGCAATATGCAAATATTAAATATATCTTAACTATATTAGAGTGTATAAGTCTTGCATAATTTGATTGACTTGGATAATTAGATTGTATAATTAACTGGTTGTGGAAAGCGAATTGGAGAGTGGACATAAACTCTGGCTTGGCTAATTTAATGCCTAAGTATCTTCATAATCGAAGATGTCGTTAGTTCCGACAATAATGAGGAACAAAGACCTAGAAAGCATACTAGCTGTTTTAAAGGACCCAATATCTCAGTGATGTTATGCCTAACCATATCAAATTGTTGGATCTGCTCTTTCGTTGACACCACCTCTTCCTACAAGAGAACAATATATACACATAAATTTAATTAGATCATGAGTATATTATCTAAAGTTCCAAAATGAATACATTTTAGGTATAGATGTGATACAGTACGTACTAGTTGACTACATACGGCTTTTATAAGGATTATAATAAGGTCATGAGGATTTATGACTAAATTCTGTGTTATTGACTAGGAAAAACAAAGATTAAAGAGTTTGTACCTTTTCCATCCCAAAACAAAGATAAGTGCTACTACATTTTTCTTCAATTTTAGAGGCCAATTATTCTTAATTGAGGATGGAAATTGTAACGTTTGAGAATCATGAGTACCATGCATTAATGTCAAAATAAATTCTCTCTCTCTATCTTGAAAATTAAATTAGAGAGGGTTGGGGGTTGTCATGGTTTTTGTGGAGGTTTTTATATGTATGTATATGATGTGAGAGATCAATCATCATCAAAAGCTCCATCATTCCTTTGCCCTTTCCCACTGCACCTTTTTTGGTACCCTCCCCAATTCCCAAACACCCGCATTTCAGAAACCCACGATCAACATCTCTCCATCCGCATTTTCTTCCTTCTCTCACGATCTAGATCTTCGTTTTCCGCCAGCTAGGGCATATATTTATATATGATTCAGTGACACAAACCACTTCATGCAGCAACAGCAGTAGCTTTGATAACAAATAGATAAGACTAATCTACAGGCTGCCACCACCGGTAGTGTTTGTTTTTTATGTGCTTGTGGAAAAAGAAAATAAAAAAAGGTTCCAAGCAAGATTGGACTCCAAGTTTTAATCAGAAATGATCTTTATCTATAATATAGCTCATGTCCTAGTTACAGCTAGATGCTATGTGTTACTTTTTTTCTGCTCATGACACATGCATGCTCGCTCCAGGGTAATTAAGGAAGCTAGCTAGCTAGATATGTTAGACATTAAGTTCTGATGTTTTTTAATACAATAGTACTGGTTTGCAGAAATATTTCTAAAATGAAAGAATATGGAGGAATCTGATTTTCTTGGCAAAGAATTTGCAATGACATGTAAGCTATATATATACAGATGAGAAAATACTCCATGAAAGATGATGTTACCGCCTAATAATTATCTATTAAGGCTGGGAGCTAGCTAGGTAGTTGGCTTAATTGGCAAGGACTTTCGTCTTGGCCCTATGCTCATAGATTTAAGATTTGTATGAACTAGTTGATAATTTACTTTATTCATGTGATGGCCTGGGAAGCATTATACATGTCTGGAGTTTTACAAACTTAATACAAATTGCATTTGCACAGCTTCTGAGAATATTACTTAGTGATTGAAAAAATTATCTGTCATGCACGCTTATAACATTCTAGATAGCATGCATGCATGCAGGGCTCATTTAGCCAGCTAGCAGGTGGCTAACTGTGTCATTATCCCAGCCTAGAAAGTGAGCTAGCTAACTTTTTGTTAATTGGCAGATTGATCGAGCAATAATTATTATATATGTCTACTTTTATAGCATAAATTAATTAAAGCTATACCTAGTACTCGATCTCTCCCTTTTCTATTTTCTTTGATGCTTGAACTGTTCCTAAACTTTTTTTCAATTCCGGTGATCCCTTTGTTTATCTTATAAAAATTGTATCACTATAAAGATTTGGATAGTAAAATGAGCAATGATATATTAATTGTTTTTTATTATTACCTTTTCCTGTTGTACTATTTGCGAAAACTATTATTACCTTCAGCTAATGTTTTTTGCATTCTACTAGCTTTTGTGACAACTTGCACTACAAACTTAATCCGTTATTCAGTTTTGTTTTAGTGCAGTGAGATTTTAGTGCACATGACAGTTGTGGTTCTGTTTTGTGCATCTGAGTTGTGGTTCTTTTCTGTGCATCTGTGTTGTGGGTCTGTTTTGGAGTAGTTGGTTGTTGTCATTTGAAAGCACATTATTGAATATTGATATTTATTTCTACTCTTTTTAAATATTGAGAAGATCTTCTGTTTTTAATATTGAGTTTGAATGAATTAAGTTTTGAGAGCCTTTAACCCGTTATGACTATGTGTTAAATTAGTAGATCATGGGAATGTACTTGGAGAACACTTCTCTTCAAGATTAATAGCCTAAGCAAGCAACCAATGACTTTATTCAATCTAGTAGGTTCTATTAGAATTTCCTGGTTTACACTTATCAAAAAAAGAAAAATTAGAATTTCCTGGTTTGCCTAGAGCTCCTCTTGCTGTTTATGCTATGCTTTCACAAAAAAAAAATTGTGTTTCTTCTCAACTTTCTTCAACTCTATTATGAATGGTTTATGTATGTTATTATTGTGGTTAAATGCGGGATGTCTAAGAGCCAATGTTTGTACTAAAGCTGCTAGCTGTCCATGGTAGTGCAGCAAACTCTGCTATGCACTCTGTTTTGGGGCTTCAACCAGTCCATTTCATCCCCATTTTCGCTCAACCATAGTTATTTGTTAGTATGAAAAGCTGTATATAAAACAAGGGACAAAAACCCAAAATCTCTTCCATGCTTTAGCTCTTTAATTAATTTGGTTCCAACAAGTAGTTCAAAAGCGGTCGAACTGCAATTTTTTGTGAAAATAACAGATTATTATGACACTAACTTGTTCCCTTCCATTTCTAAGTCAATTCCTATCATTTGTACATTCTTAACCCACGTTCTTCATATATCTGGACACACATGAAACTCAATAGCCTTTATTGGACAGCAAGCATGCTATTACACTTGTTCATGAATTCCTTTACCATGCTTGAAATGAGGGGTTTTAAAGTTTTGGCTTAGTGATAAGTAAGGAGAGAAGTTAAATGGGTTGAGGTTGATATTTGAATAAAGTTTCATCCTTTTTTAGGTAAATAAAGCTATTTGAGGTATGAACAACTACCTACTAAATGTTAGTAATGTTAGCTATAAATTTTAAATAGACAAATATAGCCTAGACTGACTTGTATTTCCATTGTATTATTATTTCTAAGTGCTAACATATTAATCCTCCATAATCACTCGATACTTCTTGAAAACATCAGGCAGATTACGTACTTACAATATAAGAGTAATTTGATGCCAATTTTCTCTCTCTTTTCCCCTCTTTCTTTCACAATTTCCTTTTCTTTTCTTTTCTTTTTTTGTTTTTTCCTGAAATCGAGTTATAGCTTGTAGTTTTATTAACCATGAGAATCACTGGAGTTTTCATTACAAGCTTTCTCCCTTGTAACTGAGTTATGATTATAACCCCTATTCCCACCTTCTTGTTCTTGTTATCTACAACAGCATCCCAATTGGCTAAATTTAACACATGTTTCTTTGGCTTCTTCCATTTAATATGTTGTCTCACTGCAATACTTGGTTGATGATCAATCAACATATAGTTCTAGGCTGCTTTGATCTCTTGCTGTTTATGCTATACTTTCACAAAAAAATGATGTTTCTTCTCAGGTTTTGGATAATTCTAGCATGCTTGGTTTATGTAGTTGATATTGTGGTTAAATGAGGGATGTTTAAGAGCATGAATGTACTTTGGATGCTAGCTGTCCAGTGTGGTGCAAAAAATTCTGCTATGCACTCTATGTTGGGGCTTCAACCTGTCCATTTCATCGCCATTTTTCTTTTGCATCTTTTGCTCAACCAAAGTTATTTGTTTGTATGAAAAACTATTGAAAACAGGGGACCAAAACCAGCCATCTTGTGAGCTTTAGCTCTTCATTTAATTTGGTTCCAACAAGATACTGCTGCTGTAGTAGCCCGTAGCAGCAGCAACCCATCACAGCAGCACCAGCACATCCTGTCGTGAGTTTGGAAAAATAGGTAAGGGCGTTTGAAATTTGTTTTACTGTGATGTTGGTTGAATTTGTATATTTTTCTCATTTTTGTCCATGTGTTTGTAGATAACTGGATTCTCTAACATGGTACATAACATTTTCTTTTATTTGGCAATTTCCATACAGCATATATATATATACTGTTTAAATCTCACAAGAACATACTTCTCAAACAGTTTTGGTTAAAGGGGAATTTAAACCTCACTTAGGACATGCACCATCGAAAGACCATATGCATGAAGTGCCACTAGGGTTATAAAAATGATCTAATTTGAGATTGTTTTTAGCAATAATTTAAAAAACAAAAAATTATTAAAACTTGACAGATCAATAATAGTGATATATATTAATACTTTTTCAAGTATGAAAACCTCTCCCACCATTCACACATGCAATGGCAGAAGCTGGGGGGGCAATTTTATCTGCATGAAACTCAATGTGATAATTTATTCGTCTGAATTAATTAGGAACAAAATACATAAGAGTACAAAGATTCTGTTGATTAAGAGCACAAGTTTCTAAATTCAAAGGTTAGGTGATTAAATGGTATAAATATTCTTTTATTTTTTCATATTCCTCTAGTTGGTAATTAAGGCTTTTTTTTTTTTTGGTTATCACATAATCTTTACAATGAGTGATTACATTTTAGCTGATATTTCTCATCTATATTTATCAATGAATGGTTATATAATTTTATTTTAGGCGTGTTCATGTCTTTACCTTATACAGTTATTCTTGGTGCTCTTTTAATTAACTGATGCCAAATAGAACATCTAAAACATCTATTTCTTTTTAATTATGAGTACTAGTATTTCATTATCTTTTTTTAATAGCTACGAGACTGGACATGAATTGAAACAAAATGGATGATGACTTAACTGGCTCCTCCCAATACAATCTTTATTGGTTGCAGATTTGCCCCTCAATAATGTGTTGGGTCGACATCTTGTTTTTCTTTTATCTGAGCAACGACTATAATTCAATTGGGACATGAAAAGTATCAATTTGTTATAGTTTGAAGTTGCAATGAGTTTTGATGGTTGAGTATAAAGTATAAAATAAGAGCATTTACTCCAAGGAGTATCTTTTTTATCTTTTTCAGAAGGGGGGTTGGCGTGGTTGGTGAGGGGATGCTAAATCATCTAGGGGTATGTAGTATACCTATTTGACTGTTACAATGATAGGATTACAACTTTTATTAATTACGAATACTCTATCGTTGCTAGGCAGCAGAAATTCCTACGGGAAAGGTTTGGTCGTGTTGAGGATGACATGCATGAAGATGAGGATGAGGATGAGCAAGAAGCCATATGGGGTTGTTATTCATAAAAAAAAAAAATTGAATTTCGGTAAATTTTCTGTATGTTGCAGACAAATCTAAGACATCAACTACATTTGCATAATAATAATGTAAACTAAATGAGACTATCTACTACTTAAAAAACAGTTTAACTAGTGTCAGTGCAGATAAGCTGAAATATTATTCAAGCCATGAATGTAAGGTTGAGAATTATATTAAGAGCAATCGAGCTCTTATATATCTTAGATGTTTTTATCCTGAATTATATTTATTGAAATGATACGTTTTAAATAGTTATTTATTTAAGTAATTGACATTCAAAATCATTTAAAGGGCATCATATCAGCATATGTGATTGAAGATGACAAGATCTAATTAGATCTATAAGATGAAAAATAGCAATTATCTTATATATATTTTTTTCCTTTCTGAGTTAAGAGAGTTAATTAGATGATGAATGAGTAGTATTGAAATAATATAGTTCCTAAACATATGTTTGAGTGTGTATAATTAGGAAAATTTAAAGGTTGAGGTAAAGAATTTATCAAAAAGATTGAGTGGAGAAAAAATTAACTAAAAATGATTGTATGATACTCCACTACAGAAGTGCATGCCCCAACGTATGTCTTATATATTTGTAGTCATGGACGAATGCTAGTACCCTTTTGTTAATTTGAAAATATGCCGTTACACATTCTTCAATTTAAAGTTGCATGCTTAGTCTGTAAAAAGTGTAACATGAGTTGGTGGCTTATGAAATGCAGCCGCTCAAGGATTATTCTGGATGTCGTGCTTTTCAAAGAGATGATTAGGTACTTTTCTTTGAATCTTTTGCTTTGGCATTATTCCCTTTCTTTTCCCTTTGTATTCTAATTTGTAATCATTGCTTTATCTATTTTGTTCACCTTTCTGTTAGTTTTGGATGAGTAAGGTAATGTTATTCCAAATGAAGAAAATAAACAATTAGGAAAGACAGCAATTAACAACAGAAAGACAGGATAACTTAAGGTACTACAAGAGAAGAGTGGTCCTTCAAAGGGAACAAACAAAACAAGTACAGAAATTTGCACAGCTGGAAACATCTAGTGCAGCAACCAGTATTCAAAAGAGCTTGAATAAATATAGCCATTCCCACCACCAACACAGCAGGCTTACATTTCCACCACAATAGCTAGGCCTAACATAACCTTTTCCACCACGAACAACACAAGCCTACACTAAAAACTAGCCATAAGTTTGCCATCAAAGAAGAGAGTCATCCACAACAGGGGATAGAGAACCCAGCCACAACCACACCAAGTTTTGAAAGCAATGCCCAGCACTTCAAAATGAGCCACCAACCAGCATACAATAGAAGCAAATCCACACAACCATAAGTAAGAGCAGTCCAATAAGAAGGCAAAGGAGCATCCCACCTAGATTTGAATACCTGAACTAATAAAGAACAACTTTCTTTTCCAGAACGAAAGGCTCAAAGATAAAAGATTATTAGTGCCAACAAAGAGTGAAGGGGTAGTTTAATTGGCTGAATTGATCCCTTTATATATTTTAAAAAATATAAGATCATTAGTGCCATGCAAAGACTGATTCTCAAACAAGAGGTCAGAGATTTAAGCTAGAAACATTAAACTGATGCAACCTCAATATTTTTTTTTCCAGTCTTGAAAAGGTTGGGTATTTGGCATGATTACTTGGTTTGTCCTTCATAGAGGTTAACATTACTGGTTAACTACTAATGGCATAATATTTCATTGTCTTATAATTTAATCAAGCTCCCTATAGTGCTACTTGACTTCATTTACGACTAAAAATGACTTTTGACTTGCATATACATACTCGGTTTCAATGGCCATTTTTTTTTTGGATTCAATGGCCATTGCAAGAAGCATTTCTTTTTTATAATAATGACATTTTTAAAGTTGATTATAGGATAAAGTTTTGTTTTACAACTCTAATCATTTGGTTTGGTGCTGCACTAAGGATTCTAGTGTGTTCCTATGAGAGATACACAACACATAGATACATGATTAAGATAAAGGTGCACACAATACATGATGTGTCTCATGTGAGGAAGACAATATATATAGATTAGTGAAAGAATAGTTCCAAAAATAATTTGAAAATTAATTACTTTTTAAAGTTTGCCGAGAGCTACCTTGCTGTTTATGCTATGCTTTCACAAAAAAATGATGTTTCTTCTCTGGTTTTCTTCAACTCTAGTATGCTTGGTTTATGTAGTTGAGATTGTGGTTAAATGAGGGGTGTTTAAGAGCATGAATGTACTGAAGCTGCTAGCTGTCCATGGTAGTGCAGAAAATTCTGCTATGAACTCTGTTTTGGGGCTTCAACCAGTCCATTTCATCCCCCTTTTTCATTTGCATCTTTTGCTCAACCAAAGTTATTTGTTTGTATGAAAAACTATTGAAAACAAGGGACAAAAACCAGCCATCTTGTGAGCTTTAGATCTTCATTTAATTTGGTTCCAACAAGTTACTAAAAAGCTGTCAAATGCTATTTTAGATTATTGCATAATGTAAGATTTATTCTTGCTTCCATGCTCAATTCCATACTTCCATTGTGCTGAAATTTTCACCTTTTCAGATGACATTCTTTTAATTTCTTCAATCTTGCTTGAAGGAAAATCTATATGTTTAATTATTTTAAGAATTGAGCATGACACAAATATTCAATGTACCTCTGAATATATATGGCTATAAAACCCCTTCTTCTCAAACTAACTGGAAGCACAGATGTCAAAGTTTAGTTGCAGTTGAAAATGCATGACATGAAATTCATTTTACTTTTAGTTATTAGTGCTTACAAGTCCATATTTTCATTGATTAAAGCTATCTTTTTGTGAACCTAGTCAACCTAGCCTGATGACTTTTGAAGCAAGTCAACTCATGCAACTTTACTAGAGGAAACGGCATCATGATTATTAGTCACTGATTAATCATCTAGAAATGTAGAAGTAAACTGCTGTGCAATTGCAATCAAAATCATGTTTTGTTGTTTTGTGTGTCTGTACAATATTTAAATTATGTTTGTATCAAAGTGAAAATCAATCTACACTAAGGAAGAGAGGTAAAAGATGTGTTAGTAACATGATAATAAATGCTACACATAACTTACTGTGCTAGCTTCATATTGGGAGAATGACTTACAGATATATTTTTAGTTTTTTTAATATGATAACTGATGTCTTGCAGATTGGGCAAGAAACATACTTTGTCCTAGTTTCATGCACAAAATTAGGAATAAAACCTAACAGAAGAGAGCAAGTTTTTTAAGCTAAGAGGGTTAGTTCATTCCTTTCTTTTGTTTCTTTTGCTACTTTAACATAATTTTTATCCCTGTTAATTTTTATCCTTGTTCACATATTCTTTTAAAGAAACAATGGTTTTTAGATATTGTAAGTCTGGTTTTGTGCTTCCCACTTGTGCAATTGTTTATTTGAGCAAGAAGATATAACTTGGATGTGTATTATATTTTTCCTATATTCTGTTTTGTGCTATTTTTCTTTTATTTTCTGAAACACTATTTCCGGCGAGTAAAGTTTGCCGGAAATAATTTTTTGTAGTATAAACTTATTTGCAGCGATACTATATCGCCTCAAAATTTTTTTGCAGCGACAACTACACGCTGCAAATAAGCAATTGCGACAACAAGTCAAAATTGCTGGGAAACATACATTTCCAGCGATTTTATAATCGCTGCAATTGAGTTTTCGATTTTTAATATGCAATTCCGAAGATCTTAAATCGCTGAGAATATATCAAAAGCAGCGATTTATGAATCGCTGCATTTGGATATTCAAAACCGAAAACTCAATTGTGGTGATTCCAGAATCGCTGGGAATAGACAATTATAGCAATTTTATAATCGCTGCAATAGAGTTTTCAAAATAGATTGGTCACTTGCAACGATGTGCACCTAACGCCAGAAAGGTTTATTTGCGGCGATTTTAATACTTTTAGCGACGGTAAAAAATTGCCGGCAAAATCTTTCTGGCGATTTAATAGGCAAACCGTACGTGTATTTGCAGCGTTTTATTTGGAATTTTGGGCGAAAAAAAATCGCCGAAAAAGATAACTTTTCCCGGTGATTATTTGCTTCCATTGGGGTAGATCAGAAGCAGAGAGATAATACCGGCGAACATTCAGCGATTTATAAATCGCTGGAAAAGATTAATGGCAGCGATTTAAAAGACTTTTCCCAGCGAAAATAATCACTGGGAAAAGTCACTTCCCTTGTAGTGGATTAGTACTTATAACTAGTACTTATAACTGACTTCACCAAAACAGTTCAAGTACGAAACCTGTGACGCCCCGACTCCCACGTACAAAAAGTCTCGGGAATCGTGACGTCAGGATGATGACAACACGGTCACGCATCCCAACGACAAGTGCCAAGTGTGTGCAACAAATAAACAGTGCACAATAAAATACGCAGCGGATAATAATAATTAAGTCACTAGTACCAGAATTTTAGTTTAATACAGATAACCAAATACAAAGCGTTTAAAACATAAATCAAATGTCCCATAAAATATACAAAAGCTGAAAATAAAAACATAACTCGAGTGATCCCAGATCACTCCTCCGGCGGAGCCAAATCCTCAGGCTCGGCACCTGCATCATCATAATCAAAATCTGCAGTACCATTAAATGGTACCACAGGTAAGTTATAACCTAACCAATCCTGAAATAAAAACACATTTAAGCAACTAATCATGCATGCCCATGATGCAGTATGTAATAAATGCAACACACGCCAAAAATCACATTTTTGCCCAAAAGATATTAATCCGTCATTTTCCCAGAAAATGACACAAAATCAACTCACGCTATTTTCCCAGAAAACAGTCATTTTCCATTTATCCATTAATTCATATGCACCATGGTCTCCCCTATGGACCATCCGCACGTCCTGGCTAATTTACGAGCGATGCCCAGTTCCGCACCCGGTGCGTTCGTGGCCAGGTCATCCTCTAGCCCCCGCCAGCAGAAGGGCCACGGAGTCGGCACGTCCAACGTCCAATCCCGTTGTCGTCCGGCGACAATCCAAGGGACGTCACTCAATATATTCCGCTCCCGAGTGACCAGAGGAGCTCCACCGAGATAATGCCCCATCTCGGCTTGGGGTCATGATACACACGCACCCAAAAATCCATTTCCTCATGAAAACCCAATTTTCAAAATAACCACATGATCATGAATGCAATTATACGAAAACCCAGTTTTCATTTTACAAACATGAACATGAGTGCAATATGCAATGTACCAACTCACAATAATCACAACCAACAACCAATCAAAATCCAACTTAACCAACATACAAGTACTCCGTCCTTAATCCATCCACCCCCAAATTCTCCTCGGACTCAGTCCGGTACCAACCAGATCACAGTATAAATAATTAGAGCAAAATATATTTAAATCTCAAAAGATTGTTTAGGAAATAATTACAGTGCTATAAAATATTTTCGGAGGATCACGAAGGAGCTGGAAGTGCCAAAACAGCAACTCCACAGTGTAAAAACACTATGGCCGAAATATGCAGTGTACCCAAATTTACAAGGGGTTAAACGAAGACTTGGGAACGGTAGGGTAGGGTCTAGGGAGGTCGGTGAAGCTAATGGTGGTGGCCTTTGGCCGTGGGTGGCGGCCGAAATGGCGGTAGAAGGCCGGATAGGCAAAATCGATTGTGAGCTCGGCTGGGCTTCACCGGTGACGGATCGGGGCTGGGGTTGGGTCCATTGGGTTGCTTGAGGGCAGGTGATGATGTGGTTAAGAGGTGGTGGCTGGAGGTGGCCGGATGGCGGCGGTGGAATGAAAAGAAGCCCACGACTTCGCACGGCCCACGGTGGCTAACGGCGGCAAGGGGCGGCCTGAAATTGCAGGGGGTTGATCGCCGGTGGCTGGGGGACCGAGTGGTGCCGGCGGTGAGACACACGGGTGGCCGGCGGCGGTGTAGGGTGGAGAATAACCGACGGCACGGGTAAGAGAGGAGAGAGAGAGGGTCGGGCTGGGAGAGAGGGAGTGCGCGGGAGAGAAGAGAAAAAAGAAAGAAAAAGGAAAGAAAGAAGAAAAGTGGAGGGAAAAAAGAGAGATCCAGACATCAACTTGGGTTTCGAAAATGATCCAACGAAAAGGATTTTAAAACTACTAACTAAATAAAATAATTCAAACGCAGTGAAATGCTTAATTAAAGCAATAATAATTTTAAACTCCAAAAACAAACTAATTTAAATTAAAGATCACTTTAAATGCAAAACAGCAATTAATATCAAGAAAACACATAAAATAAATAATTGTCACAGCTTAAAATATAATAAAATAATATAATAAAACTCCCTTAATTTTAAAACAAGAGACAAATCCTTAAATCAATTAAAATAATCCCTCATTAAAAATACACTAAAATACGGGATGTTACAAAACCCTAGTGTGAAAACTCTTTTATCCATTGGTGGTGAAGGCGCTGACCTATCTCCAGTGGTGGCAAGTAAAGAGAGGCGTGCAAATCTCATAAATGACTCCATAGGTCTACCTAGGAAATTCGGTTTCGATGGCCTGGACCTTTGTTGGATGTACCCCTCCAATGCCGGCCTGGAGAATCCGCTTGCCTTGCTCCTCAGTGAATGGCATGAAGCCATAAAAGCTTATAAGTTGCTTCTTACTGCGGTGGTGTTTCACCACCCAAGCATTCCTGATATAGACAATAACATTACTTTCAATTATCCCATTCAAGCTATTAATGAAAAGTTGGACTGGATCAACGTACTGGCCATTGACTTCTATACTCCAAAGTCCGACTCATCACCCGAGCAGACAGGACCAGTTCATGCATGGTGTAATCCTCGAGAGCCAAACAAGTGTGGAAGTGTAGGTATTTATAACTGGATTAATGGTGCTGCTTCACGCGGTGCACTTCAGTGGAAGCCAGTTGAGTGGCGTACGTGGGGCTGAGAGCATTATGGAAAAATAAAGGAGCAAAGAGAGAGTTTGTGGGCTTCGCCTTTCCCTCAATTGAATGGCTTCCAGTGCTAGTCATGGCCTTGTGAAAGCCGATACTGGTCTTTCAACTTGAACCGGCCAGTAGAAGAAATACCTTCCGAACTCTTCACACATCTTTATGCTGGCTTTGCCTACGTCAACGATGATGATGGCCATCTCATAATCCCTGAACCATAATTGCAACAATTCTGAGACTTCACCAAAACCGTTAAAGTACGAAATCCTAACGTGAAAACACTTTTATCCATCGGTGGTGAAGGCACTGACCTATCTGCAGTTGTGGCAAGCAGTGATAAGCATAAGAATCTCATAACGGACTCCATAGATCTAGCTAGGAACTTTGGTTTCGATGGCCTAGGCCTCCGCTGGCTGTACCCCTCCAATGCCGGCCTGGAGAAACCGCTTCCCTTGCTCCTCAGTGAATGGGATGATGCCATAAAAGCTTATAAGTTGCTTCTTACTACGGTGGGGTTTCACCTATTGGGTATACGACCAAAAGTCCCACATTGGCTAAAAATGGGGAAGATCATGGGTATATAAGGATGGACAAATATCTCCATTGGTATGAGGCCTTTTGGGGTACAAGTCCAAGAGCAAATCCATGAGGGCTTGGGCCCAAAGTGGACAATATCATACCAATGTGGAGATAGGTGGTGTCCATAGTCCTTACAAGTGGTATCAGAGCCAGGTTCGAAGTTAGCCATGGTGGATGAATCTTCGGAATGCCGAAAGAAGGTGGTGGGCCCCCGATTTGCTTACAATGGGATCCGTGGATGAGCTTTATTGGACAGCGGTGTACTCCGGATTCTTTATGACAATGAAGAGGAGTTGATCTGGGATAGAGCAAGCTCTCGAGACAGGTGGTACTCTATGTAAGGCGTGTGCTTCCAACGCAGTGGAGTGGAGAATCCTGGTTGGTAGAGAGTGGACGGATGGATAATCATTTGAGGGGTGGCTCGGTGGTCCTTTGTTTGAGGGGAGAATTATTGGGTATATGTCCAAAAGTCCCACATTGGCTAGAAGTGGGGAGGATCATGGGTATATAAGGATGGACAAATATCTCCATTGGTATGACCGTATGAGACCTTTTGGGGTACAAGCGCAAGCGCAAATCCATGAGGGCTTGGGCCCAAAGTGGACAATATCATACCAATGTGGAGATAGGCGGTGTCCATAGTCCTTACATCACCACCCAGGCATTCTTGATATAGATGGTAACATTACTTTCAATTATCCCATTCAGGCTATAATGAAAAGTTGGACTGGATCAACGTACTGGCCATTAACTTCTATACTCCCTCCAACTCACCTGAGTAGACTGGATCGGTTCATGCATGGATTAATCCTCGAGAGCAAAACAGGTGTGGAAGTGATGGCATTTATAATTGGATTAATGGAATTGGTCGTAATCCTGTAAAAATTGACACCCAGACATCAACATGATTTATTTGTGAACGCTAATCAAGCAAATACAGCTTCCTTAAAGTTCAGAAATATCCAGACGCACTGCATCAACATTAATGCAGGCCGTCTCATGAATGATCATGACGAGTATGGTGCCTCCTACTGGCATCACGAGGCTAGTCGATCGTTGGATTGGTTTCGAGGATGAGCATAGCATAGCTACAAAGGTGAAGGAGGTGTTTAGGGGAAATGACGACAATTGGACTCTCTCAAACGCAGGTAAAACTTATAAACTATTGCGGCTAAATGTGATTTATATTAAATCTACTTTATTGGAAAAAAACTTTACAATCTCATATAATATAAAAAGTGATCACCTCATTATATCATGCATGTATTTCTTAAATAATGGTAATTATAAATGCTTTTAGAATCAAGAAAATCTATTTATAAACCCTAGTTTTTACACACGCAATAGTATACCACTAGGTCGACAACTCGAGCTGTTATTGCCAGGTTTGTGCCCGGCCAGACCTGAAAACATCCATCAATTAATTTCCATATCAACTATACTAAAAAATATATATAATTGGTGTTTTAATTTTTATTAAAGTTATAATAGGTCCCATTATAGTACTATTGTAAGACATAGACTTATGTGTAGCAAATGAAACTCGAGAGAATTTTGCAAGCCCCATTAAGCAAATCAACAAAATTAAACTAGCTGCCACGTTTCCAACTTCCAGATACATGATGAGTCCTATGCCAAGATTCTTTGGATCTATAGGCAATACCTTAATTTCTCACTCAATGATCGAATCGCCCCTCCCCCATGTATAAAAAAAAAAAAAAACAATTATAAATGCCTACGTACACTACAACAAATAAGGTCTTTTGGGACAAAAAGTTTCGTCCCAAAAGACTGGAGTTTCCGAAAAGAAGGCGTCCCAAGGTCTTCCCAATAAAACTGACCCAAAAGGTATTTTGGGACGATAATCACAAATTCGTCCAAAAATTATCTTTTGGGCTGAAATTTAGTTAGATCATTCGATCATGATTGAACAAAATTTTTTTTCTATGATGGTTGCAATTCATCTCAAGAAGTTATTCGAACAGGCAAAAAAATGTTCGAACAATATGTCTGTTTGAACGGGTACTTCATGGCCGGCCGGCCGATCGATACCAGTCCATTCGACCAAATACACATGAAGAAACATTCGAACAAACAAATTGATGATCGAACGTAAATTAAGTTGTTCGAACATGTTTGGTACGGAAAGAGTGAATTGCATGTTCGAACGTGGCGCAACTTTTTTTACCGTTTGAACTCTAACTTGTGAGGTTCGAACCGTTGTATCCGATGTATATATGTTTGAACATTTGATAATAATTCAAATTGTTAATATTTTCATGGAGAATACTAATTTAAAACCAAATAGATATTTATATTTCAAAAATACCTTACAAATTGTTCAATATAAATTAAACTAATCTAATACGTCAGAATGAAATAAATAAAATAGTAATAATACTAATAATGTTATCAGTACATAATTGTTTAATATGCAAAACACGAAAATCAATTGCTTGGAGGCTTGAATTGTTGCATAAGCATCTGCATTTGGAGCATCTCTCTTTGTTGATTTTGCATTTGGAGTTGCATCACTCTTTGTTGATCTTCTTACTCTTTTATCCGCATTTCCATGTCTGTTTGTTTCGTCAATTGAGCAGCCTCTAACTCATGTTGTTTTGCAATCAAATCTTCGATTATAGAATTCACATTCTCTAATGCAATGGCAGTAGTACTTGACGTTGATGAAGAGCCTGAAGGCTTTACACAGCAACCTAAACCCCTCAAATATCCTGAACATCGACCCAGAGCTTGTGTGAAAACTTCAACATCACTTGTTGATAAATTCTGATCTGATGCAATTTCAGCAAGTAAGGAACCATTTTATCATATACACAATATATAAAATTAATATTAACACAATAATTTAAATATGTTTAATTAAAACAAATTATAATACTTATATAATTCTCACGAGCATCGAAATTAGTCCACTCTCCATTACTATTAGTATGTGATGCAGCATATAATTTTGTCATATCATAATTGGTGTCTTACTCTTTCTACAAGTCGTAAGATTTCTCCCAATCTTCAGGTCGAACATCCTGAAAAGGTTGCTGGCATGCATCTTCCTTGTTGTCGTACTTCTTGTAATGCTCGTCACACCTCGTCTTATACTTGCAGAATGCATTACACATCAACCCATCGACAATCTTACGCTTCTTTCTCCGACCAAAATTTAGTTCGAAGTCATCATTGAAAAAGTATATACACAAAGATATTATCATTTAGAATATTAAATAATATCAATATAAATTTATTATTTAAATATTACGTACCAAACAACGTTTATTGTAATACCCTGCTCTTCCTTCCTTCTTCTGACGTAAGCCATTACGTCAGATGCAGTAGACCTGCTCCTCCTTCCTTCTTCTGACGTAAGTAATTACGTCAGATGTGTTAGACAGCCCGCTCCTCCTCTCTAGCGTCTAAGAGCCCCATTATGCGTGCCAGACTAGATGGCTTGTCCTTAAAGATACTATGTGATTTCAAAAGTTATCTTGTGTTTTAAAGTATGTATTTTAAATGGAAGATTCCTATTATTATTTAACTAAGGAATATTTTAAATAACTCAATTATAACATCTTTGAAGAGCTCCAAAAATATTATAATTGTGGGAATCATTTTATGTAAATGATTCCAGTTATTTAATATTATGTGATCTAAATAATGATGGAATCTTTAATTAAATTAATAGTCTTACTCTTTTAAATATTTTAAGTAAGACTTCATCATTTTATAAATGATGAGGGAATATTATTTTAAATAATATTCTATCTTAATTACTCTCAGTGCTTTTAATTAAGTTAGCTTTTACATGTTTTCAAATCAGTGTTTAAGGGTCATTATAGACCATTTTATAGACCCCCAGACGTCGGGTTTTAGGATAAAACCCCAGCCCTCTCTCTTTCTCCTTCACTTTTCCCTCCCTCTCTCTCTCCTCTCTCGGCCTCTCCCGTACGCGATACCCACGACCGAATGCACCAGCCCCCAGCCCGGCGCCGCCGTGCGCCGGTGAGCCTCACGGCAACACCACCGGAACCACCTCCCTCCGGCGAGTCCAACGGCACCGGCCTTGCTCCTCCACGCTCGGCCTTCCTCCTCCTACAGTGGTGCAAGCCTGATCAGCCTTAGTGCTCGATCCGCCGCAGTGCGCCGTCCACCGGCGCCACCACTGCTAGGGTAACCTCCCTAGCCACCGACCGGCCTACCCTAGTGATCTCAACCTCCCTCTCCCCGCCGGTAGCAGCCATGCACGAGCTCAAGCTCTCCCATGCACGGGTTCACTGTGCAGCCTCCTAGCGCCACCGTGCGCGGTTGTCTCAGCCACCGGATACCACCACGAGACTCCTGAGGTCTCCCCCTTCCTCCTACAGCAAACCCACGGCCAATAGGCCTCTCCTCCACCTCCCGAAGCCCCTCTCTCCACCGCATGGGTTTAGCCTCCCTCGCCGCAGTCTGCCGCCACCCACGGCGAACGACCACCCTAGTCGGCATCCTTAGGCCACCACGAACCCAACGGTACCACCCACGGCCCCGATCTGTCCCCCATGCGCACACCACGAATCCTAGTATTATAGGATTCGCTGTGTAGTGGTGATGTGACGTGCTGTAGTGAAGTGTTGGGCGTAGTTGGGAAGTGTGCTGTGTAGTATTGTGGACTGTCCTGTGAAGTGTGGTGGTAGTGTATGTGCAGTAGTAGTGGTGTAGCCTAGTGCCGTGAAAGGAGTACACGTGGAGTGTACTCTGTGTAGTGAGATGAGGCACCGTATGGCGTGTATGCCATAGCGGTGACGTGGCGTAGTGCCATGAATGGAGTACACGTGGAGTGTACTCCATGTGGTGAGATGATACACTGTATGGCGTGCATGCCACAGCGGTGACGTGGCGTATTATTGTGGATAGAGTACACGTGGAGTGTACTCAATGTTGGGAAACGATGCACAGTACGGCATGTGTGCCGTATTAGTGATATAGCGGAGCGTTGTGAATGGAGTATATGCGGAGTATACTCCATGTAGTGGAGCGACGCACCGTATGGCGTGTACGCCATAGCAGTGAAGTAGCATGGTTGGGTGAAGGGAGTACACGTGGAGTGTACTCTATGTGGCGGAACGATACACGATATGGCGTGAGTGCCATAGTGGTGATATAGCGTAGTCCTGTGAAGGAGTACATGAGGAGTGTACTCCATGAGATGCAGCGATACACCGTGTGGCGTGTCACGAAAATAAAGGTGAAGTCGTAGTAATGGGCGAAGAGCTCGACGTATGGTGTCGGGAACTGTGGAACAGTGTCCCGAAGTGTGTGATATGGTTGTAGTCCAAGGCGACGGGTGTCGCCGTGTAATCGGCCTATAGCCGGGAGTAAGTGTGAAGTGACTGGAAAATATCGGAGTAGCGCAACGAAAGTGTGACTGGGCAACATCAATAAGTGACGTGGCCGATTAAGAGGTCGTGCTTGTGATGATGAAGAGTTAACGAAAGAGTGTTGTAACGGGAACGTGACGAGGTGTCACGTTGTGACGAGAGTACGTGAGGAACCATACTCGTGATGAGTTGGAAGTGACGTATAGGTGATGGATTTAAAGTGTCAGGTGACGTGACAAGGTCACGGTGTAGCTTGAGAATAGTCTCGAGCTATATGGCATGACATAAGATGGTGTGATATGGCTGTAGTCCACGGCGACGAGTGTCGCCATGTGATTGGCTTATGGCCATGAGTATGTGCTAAGTGGCCAAGAAGTATCAGAGTGGTGCAGCGGAAACATGATTTGGCAACGTCATGAAGTGACGTAGTCAATCATGAAGCTGTGCTGTGATGGGTTAAGATGTATGTGAGGTGACGTGACAGAGTCACGGTATAGCTTGGGATTTAGTTTCGAGCTATGTGGCGTGACATAAGGTGTATTTATGAACAGAGTCCCATCGTACTAAGTGTTGGGATGAACTATCATGAGGTTCGGGTAGCACGGAGAGTAGTGCTAGCCGGATATGAGAAGGTTGGTAACGGAGTATGGCGTTCGCCATACGAGTCCATGACCAATGTATTAAATGATGATCTTAAGAGGTAAAGGAGTAGGGTACGTGTGTTGTCTGGTTAGACGCACGTGCCGGACGGATTCACCATATGAAATGAGTAATCTGTCCTAAGCATGGTTACACGGTGCTCAAGCCTCAGAGTGGCTTGGAGCAGTGTAGTGCAGATGGATGGCCATGAGAAGTAGTGTGAGCTAAGATATATGAGGATAATGAGGAGAGTACTGTCTAAGAATGGGATGCGTGACTTAGTCTAAGTCATGCATCAGAACATGGTTAATGAGAAGAAGGAGACAGAAGTCTCGATGTCTTAATCCTAAGGTGAATCATGAGTTCACCCTAGCTAGTAAGCACTTGAGGTAGAACGTAAGGTTGAAAGAAGTAGAGACCTTAATGGGTCTCCAAGGGTTTTGTCATAATAAGGAACGTGAAAGGACACAGGATAGAAGGAGAGTGTTTTAAGTAAATGATAGCTTTATTTCTAGTTCAGCTATTTATGCACTAGATAGAAAATAACGTAAAGGTTATGTATGCATGTAGGTTGCCATCTGACACGCACATGAATGGACTGTACGGTATGAATGGACTGCATAAGTATGAAAGTAGCATGGAGTCCAGGTAAGTGTTACGTTCATGCTCTTCTAGAGTTTTCTAAAGTATGAATGAAAAAGAAAGACGAACTGTTTTCCCATGAAAGATGCTTTAAGAAAGGACACAAAAGATGTTTTAAAGAAAGCATGCTAAGTATTGAAATGTATACGTATGTACAGCCCCTCTATGAAAGCCCCTTTTTACGCACCCAAAAGTATTAATTGTATGCATGTGAATGGATGACTATAAGGTGTACCTATTGTACGTATTTTCTAAAGAAAAGAAAAGGAAGCTTCGAGGGTGATGCCTCGAGCTTCAGAATCGATGCTTTATTAAATAGTCACGAAGAAAGTGTTTTAAAACTGGTCCCTGAGAACTGATGCTCTGCTTTTAAACGAAAATGATGTTTTCCCACGAAAAGATGTTTTTCCATGAAAGAACTGTTAAATAAAAAGAAAAGATGATGATCACATTTCGGCTCAAAAAAAGATAGATCAGAAATGAAATGAAATGAAAGCCTCAGCTCTTTAGAGCTGACATGAATGAATGAATGAATGAAAGCATGAATGTATGAAACTACGTAACGGCCATATGGACTGAACGGACGGAAAGGGGTACCCAACTAATGAATGGGGCAGATTGCAATGCCGGGTAGTAGTATCTGGTAGTCGACCCAGTGCTGCACCCAGACGGAAAGGGATTCCAACCCGTGGCCACGGGCGAATCCATCGGCCCAAAAGGCCGCTAACCCCAACACGCGGGGCATAACGACGTGCATCGGCCTATGAAAGTGAAAGAAAAGAAAAGTAACTGTATGTATGAATGCATCGCATTCTTCAAGAAATGAAGCTAGTGACGGGGGAACTTTTTAAAGAAAAGAAAAGCATGTTTTAAGAAAGAAAAGCCCCCGTTCACTGATGTTTTTAACGAAAGCATATATGCATGTACGTATAGTAAGTATGGAATGATGAATGCATGAATGAAAACCTGAGTTTTTATATTTTAACGGTATGAAGTAATGGTTACTGAGTATTCGACTCATTTTAGATTTTATGTGTGCCCCTCCCCCCACAGGAAACTAAATGGGCAGTACGCCCAGGAGGGACACAGCCAAAGGGAGAGCATGGAAGTCTAGGCATGAAGGTTTTAAACGTAAGAAAATGTCTTTTTATTTTAAAGAATTTTATTTCCCACTCCAAAACCCTTTTATTGTAAAAGCACATTTTATTTTATAACGTAGAGTCTTGCACCCTGGGAAGGACTGTAAAAGGTTTTAATTGGACGGTAATTCCCGTCGTCCTTTTCTTTAGAAAAAAAAAAAAAACCCACCACAAGGACGGGCGTTACACTTATGTATAAGCTCTTTCACATCTTGCGGGACTTTATGCCATAAACTCGTAGCCAAATGTGCATAAGTCCGTACAAGAGCACCCACATGCGATGCAAGCCAAGCTGCTTGTTGTCCCTCGCCTCCGGTATGTTCATTAGGAATGTTAACCTTAATCTTACTCACTTTACGATATTTCTCCAACGTCATGCCTCTAGTAGTGCCTCGTCCGTGACAAGATTGTACTATTATCTCTATAAAATAATATTTAGTTATTTACCTTGTTTCAATTATCAATTATCTTAATTGAAAAAATGAGTATTAGCTATAAACCTCGTTCCGTATTGTCAGTCTCTAATTGTGAGTCCGACGGAGAGTTATGAATAGGTGAATATGGGATGCGAACTTCCTTCCTCTTTGGT
The DNA here is from genome assembly GCA_003123785.1 of Pterocarya stenoptera. Lineage (NCBI taxonomy): Eukaryota > Viridiplantae > Streptophyta > Magnoliopsida > Fagales > Juglandaceae > Pterocarya > Pterocarya stenoptera. The sequence continues at coordinate 235,587 of QEOT01007124.1, read as the reverse complement.
GGCATAATTGCGAGATACTATATAATGTGAACACAAAACCGATCAATCATCTGTATTATTTTCATTTGTAGATACTTCAGATGACTCAATACTTTGATCAATTGTCATCTCATCAACTATTTCAGCCTCAATATCTTCCCTAGGTAATTGGATTATCTCATACTGACTCAAATCCACAAATAAGTTAAATGCAGGTTGACTCTCTTGGTATGCTTCTTGAGTAGAGGGATCATCTTCTTATTCATCGTGTCCCTCCGCCTCAGGGATAACGTCATAAATATTTCAAGGAGAAAACTTTTGTACTACTTGCTATTGATTTCCTTACTTAGGATCATCTAAATAGAATACTAGAGATGTTTGGGAAGCCAAATAAAAGGATCATTTTTATACCATTTTTTTGAAATATTAATACTCAAAATATTCATTGTGGCATTTTCTCCTTTGAGGATTGCTTAAATGCCACCAATCACACTTAAATATATAAACCACAAGCTCCCCCACATATCTTATTCCAATTATATTTATGATAACTTTATAGAAATCAACGTTGTCTCCATCATGACTCCTCTCGACAAGGACACTATTATTTTGTGTTTTCCTATAAAGTTCTCGATCAATTGTGTGATACCTACATCCTCAAGAAATTCATGCAGAATATCGAGCAACGCATCTCGATGGGCCACGCGCCAGTGCATATAGTTTTTCTGATATATTGTTCGTATTACTTGCATGCATTTGTACAACCTATATATTAAATAAAGCATAAACATTCAACCATTAACAATCCAATCTATTTTTTAAGTTAGTGCAAAATTGCATCTGTATTAATGTCATTATCCGTTGTTCGAACCATTTCGGGAACTCCTGCTCATGTCTCTGGTCTATATCATTTACTCCCAGTTTTTTGAGCACGTTAATATGATCACTGAAATTAAACATTACCAACAATATTATAGATTAGGGCATGTTTCATCTACAAGATTACAGATAATTTGTGATACCTCGTATTTACTTGTATTTTGACTAAGTAATTATTGCATTTCTTAAGATTATGGGCTTTCTTATTTTAAATTTTAGATGATTTACGTGGTATTATTTTAAGATTTTTAACTGTTAATTCAATGTGTCTTCTTGTTATTAATTATTGTTCATTATTTAAATTGCTCTTTATTTTAAATTAGTTTATTGATGGATTTAATTATTTTATTTTTATTTAGTCATTGTGTTTAAATTAGTTTATTTAAATTGTCATTTTGAAATCATTTTCGTTGGATTAGTTTCGAGACCTCGAGTTGAAAGACTGGATCTCATTTCTTTCCATTCCTTCTTCTTTTTCCTCTTTCTTTTTCCCTTTTATCTTTTATCTTTTTTCTTTTGCTCCTTTCTTTCCCTACTTTTCCCTCCCGCGCACAACACCCTCTCCTCTCTCCCTCGTGAGTTTCCTTCATCCACCCTGAGTGCTGCTGTCCGTGTCCGTCACCGCCCCTCTCCTTCTCTTCCCCTTCGGTCGACAACCTCACCCTTCCATTTTCAGCTCCTTCCTCGCTGCCGTTAACCCCCACGCACAGCTTCAAGCAGCATGGCCTTGGTGCTCCAGTGCTGTCGTCGTGCTACCATCGGCCACCATATTTTCACCACATCATTGGCGACCTCCTAGCTACCTAACCCACCCATCCTCAGCTCCGATCTGCCATTGGTGAAGCTCCTCCATCTCCATTTTCGAGTTGAGCTTTTTGGACTTCAACCGCCGTCCATGCCGCCACCCACGGCCAACCACCACCACCATTAGCTTTACCACCCATAAGCCCTTCCCTAGCCATCTCGAGTCTTCATTTGTCTCCGTTCAAAATCTAGCATTTTGTGACCCAAGGCCATAGTGCAATTTGCACTGTTGCGTGGCTGCTTTGTCACCTCTTGCACCTCCTTGATGCTTCAGAAATTATATTTTAGCGCTGTAAGTATTTTTCCAAATAACTTTTGAAATTTAAATATATTTTTGCACTCACTCATATTTACTGTGAATTGGTTGGTTGTGCCGAACTGAGTCCGAGGAGTAAGGGGCTTGGTTGGAATGGAGGACGGAGTTGTTGTGTGAGTGGATTATGTTGAGATTTGTTGGCTGTTGAATATTTGTGTCGTGTCCTGTACATTGCATAATTGCACGCATGTCCATGTTTGTAAATGAAAACTGGGGTTTCGCATAATTGCATACATGTTAATGTGTATATTTGAAAACTAGATTTTCAAATGAGAAATGGTTTTTGGTGCGTGTGTATCATGACCCCAAGCCGAGATGGGGTATTATCTCGGTGGAGCTCCTCTGATCACTCAGGAGCAGAATATACTGAGTGACGTCCCCTGGGTTGTCGATGGGCGACAACGGGATCAGACGGGATGGTAATACTCTCATGCCTACTTCATGGCCCCTCTTTCTAGCGAGGGTTAGAGGATGCTTGGCCACGAACGCTGTGACACCCTTTATTTTACTGTATTTTAATTGAAGGATTATTTTAATTAATTTAAATATTAGTTCTCTTATTTTAAATTTATCGAATTTTTCCCTGGATTTATTTTATGATTTTTATGTAGTGAAATCTATTTTGGTATGCTTTCTTAATATTAAATATTATTTTGCATTTAAATTTTTCTTTAATTTAAATTAGTTGTTTGTGGATTTTAAAATTATTGTGTTGTTGGATTTAATTATTTTATCTCACTTAGTCACTGTGCTTAAATTGTTTTATTTAAATTTGCTGTTTTGAAATAATTTTCGTTGGATCAGTTCGAGACCCACAATGAAAAGACTAGATCACATTTCTTTATCTTCCCTTTTCTTTTTCCACTTTTTCCTTTTTTCCTTTCTCTCTTTTTCTTCTTTCCTTTTCTCTTTTTCTTCCCCTGCTCTTCTTCCTCCCACGCGACACCCCCTCCCTTCCCTCTCTCTTCTCGTCCAATTCTTCTCCCTCCCCCTACGCCACCATGAGCCACCCGTTACCGACATCGCCCCTCCCATCCTCTTCCCTTCTGGCCGCCTCCCACCCCATTCCATTTTTTATCTCCTCTCTCGCCGGCGTTTGTCCCTACGCTCACCTACAAGCCGTGGCGTTAGTTGTGTTCCAGCGCCGCCGTCGCCCCACCTCCGGCCACCATCTTTTCACCACACCACCCTCAACCTCTGAGCAACCTAAAGTACCCATCCTCAGCCTCGATCTGCCACCAGTGAAGCCCATCCATCTCATTTTCTAATTTGGGTATTTTTGTCTTCAAACGCCTCCTATGCCGCCACCCCCGGCCAAAGGCCACCGCCATTAGCTTCACCGACATCTCTAAGCCTTTCCCTAGCCATCTCTAGTCTTCGTTTATCCCTATTCAAAATCTAGCATTTTGAAACCCACAGCCATAGTGCATTTTGCACTATTTCGCTGCTGTGTTGCCTCTCCTAGCATCTCCATGATCCTTCAAAAATTGCATTATAGCGCTATAAGTATTTTTTCAAAGAAATTTTGAGATTTAAATGTATTTTTGCACTAACTCATTTATTGTGATTGGATTGTGCTGTGTTTTGTTGGCGGTTGGATATTTGTGTCGTGTATTGTACATTGAATATTGGCACGCATGTTCATGTTTGTAAATGAAAACTGAGTTTTTGCATAATTGCATTCATATTCATGTGTATATTTGAAAACTGGATTTTCATATTTGAAAAGGAAAAGAGACTGTAGGGATGATGGTAAGCAGGGACGGTGGTAGAGTCCCGCCTACGGTGCACTCGGTAGGGATGGTGGTAAGCAGGGATGGTGATAGTGTCCCACCTGTGATTCTCGCTTACGGTGCATGCGGTAGGGATGGTGGTAGAGTCCTGCTTGTCATTCCCGCCTACAGTGCTCTAATAGGTACCCTTGTGTGAAAAGGAACTGTAGGGATGGTGGTAAGCTGGGATGGTGGTATAGTCCCGCCTGTGATTTCCACCTAAGTGCACCCGATAGGGATGGTGGTAGAGTCCCGCATGTGATTCCCGCCTACAGTGTCTGATAAATAGTTGGTTTTTGAGTGAATCATTTTCTGTGAAAAATGACAGATTAATATTTTTGGGCCAAAATGGGATTTTTGGGTGCGTTGGAAAATATTCATTTTTGGGGAAAATGATATTTTGGGTCTGATGCATTTTCATCATATGCATGCATGTTGGTTGCATTAATGCATTGTTATCTCGTTGGTTGTTTGGATTATTACTTACCTGCGGTACCGTTTTGTGTTATCGTAGATTTTTTTATGCAAAGGATGCAGATGAAGAGCCTGAGGATGTGGCTTCGCCGGAGGAGTGATTTGGGATCACTCGTTTATGTGTTTTGACCTTTATATTATTATGATTTAAGGGATATTTGTATTACTCTTTAAACACTTTGTTTTAAGTAGTTTTGTATTAAATAATTCTGGTACTTAGTCGATTTATTTAAATTATCTGATGCATTTTTGTTGTGCACTTTTTGCATGTTGCACACACTTGAGCACTTATCGTTGGGATGCGTGATCCGTGTTGTCATCATCCCAACGTCACAATTCCTGCATTTCTGTACGTGGGAGTTGGGGCATCACAAACGTGCTGGGCACAGAACTGGGCATCGCTTGTTACGAAGTTACTCGCACGGTCGTTCCCCGTGGTGTGACGAAGGGAGCCAGGGTGTGTGGATTGTCCCTAGGGGAGATCATGGTGCATACGGTTAAAATGGATTATTGGGTTATTTCTGGAAAAATGGCATGTGTTGGATAAAAGGATTTGGTATGAATCATTTTGTAGGAAAATGATGGATCATTGTTTTGAGCCATTTTCGGGGAAAATGGCAGGAAATATTTTAATGGATATATTTTTGGGCCAAAATTGGATTTTGACGTGCATTGGAAAATAATCATTTTCAGGAAAAATGATGTTTTGGGTCTAATGCAAATTTCATCATATGTATACATAATTGTTGGTTGCATTAATGCACTTTTATCTTGTGGGTTGTTTGGATTATTACTTACCTGTGGTGCCGTTTTATGGTATCGCAGATTTTGATGCTGATGTTGAGCCTGAGGATATGGCTCCGCCGGAGGAGTGATTTGGGATCACTCACTCGTGTTTGGGATTTGTTTCCAGCTTGTTGAATTATGTATTTTTGGAATTATTATGTTTTTATGGGATAACTGTATTACTCTTTAAAACGCTTTGTTTTAAGTGAACTTGTATTAAACAATTCTGGTACTTAGTCGACATATTTAAATTATCCGCTGCTTTGTTTTTGTTGTACATTGTTGCATGTACACACACTTGGCACTTATCGTTGGGATGTGTGACCGTCTTGTCATCATCGGGGATTCTCGATTCCCGAGTTTCCATATGTGGAGGTTGGGGGCACCACATAATTAGTAATCTTGATCCTTCTGTAAAAGTTTCACAAAATCATGTATGTGAAATTTGCCCCTTAGCTAGACAAAAGAAGCTTCCCTATCTTGTATCAAACAGTCAATCAAATAAAATTTTCCAGTTAGTTCATGTTGACATCTGGGGTCCCTTTTCTACAGTTTCTTATTCTGGATATAGCTATTTTCTTACAATCATAGATGACCATAGTCGTTTTACTTGGCTATATCTCATGAAAGCAAAATCTGATACAAGATCTATACTTAACAGCTTCATCAAATATGCTCAAACTCAATTCGACACAAATAATCAAACTCTTCGAACAAATAATGGTCAGGAGTTTAACATGCCTCTTTTCTATCAAGATCATGGAATAATATATCAATTATCATGTGTACGTTGTATCTCCACAGCAAAATGGTAGGGTCGAAAGAAAGCATCAACACCTACTAAATGTTGCTAGTTGTGTTCTGATAGCTACCCATCTTATTAATCGTACTCCTTCTTCAATCTTAAATAATCAATCACCATACTATCTCTTATTCCATAAATAAACCAAATTACAAATACCTCAAAGTATTTGGATGTTTGTGTTTTGCAAGCACACTTAAAAATAATCGAGGGAAGTTTTCACCTAAAGCTTCCAAATGCATCTTTCTTGGTTATCCACCAAATGAAAAGGATACAAAGTGCTTAATATACTTACTCTCAAAACCTACATATCCAAAAATGTCATATTTCATGAATCCATTTTTCCATCTATTCCTAATTCTATCCACATCCCATTTGTCTTCCCTAATTTTCCTCAAATATATTACTATCCTACTACAGAAAACTCTCCTTCATCTTCTACAGAAAATTATGTTTCTTTACCATCTTCTAATATTACAAATCCATTACCTACAAATTCGAGAAGATTTCAAAGAATTAGGCATTCTCCTCAATACTTGCAGAACTATTATTGTGGTTGTTTGACTATAGATCTTCAGCAGTTCATGAACCTCCTGGCTATCCTTCTTCAAGTAAACCTTACTCAATTCTATCTTTCATTTCTGATTCTAAGCTTTCCAACAATCACAAAGCCTTTGTTCATGCTGTCTCCTCTATATCTAGAACTTTTAAACAAGCCATCTCACAACCTCAATGGCAACAAGCCATGGCAGATGATATTAAAGACCTTGAAACTAATAAAACTTGGGAACTTTTAATTTTGCCTCCTAACAAAACAACAATAGGTTGCAAATGGGTTTATCACATAAAATTTAAGGTTGATGGCACATTGGATAGATATAAAGCTAGATTGGTAGTACACTCAACAAGAAGGACTTGATTTCTTTGACATTTTTTCATCTGTTGCTAGAATGACAATAGTGAGAATTTTACTAGCTATAGCTGCATCAAAAAATTGGCATTTACATTAACTTGATGTAAATAATGCTTTTTTGCATGGAGACTTAAATGAAGAAGTATATATGCATCTACCACCTTGTTTCTCTACACCTAATGACCCTTGAATATGCAAACTCAAAAAGAGTTTATATGGCCTAAAGCAGGACTCAAGACAGTGGTTTTCAAAACTGTCCACTTCATTACTTCAATTTGGTTTCACTCAAGGAAAATCATATTCATCTCTTTTTATCAAGCAAACTGAAAATAGTTTCATTGTTCTATTGATATATGTTGACGATGTTATTGTTGCTTCCACCAACTTAGAGCTTATATCTGCTATGAAGGACTTTCTACATAAATCTTTTACAATAAAATACTTTGGTGAATTGAAGTATTTTTTTGGGATTGAGGTAGCTAGGTCAGCCAAAGGCATTGCTTTATGTCGAAGAAAGTATGATATTCCACAAGATAGTGGTTTTTCTGGATGCAAACCAGCTGCTTTTCCTATGGAATCAACCTTAAAACTAATTGCAAATGACTCATCAGATCCTCTATCTGATCCAGCATCTTATAGAAGACTAGTGGGTCAGTTGTTGTATCTAACAATTACTAGGCCTGATCTTGCTTATTCAGTACAGGCATAAGTCAATTTATGGCTAATCCTAGCAACTTACATCTCAAGGCAGTAGAAAGAGTTCTCAGATACATCAAGGCAACACCAGGCCAAGGAATTTTCTTATCTGCTAAGTCTCCATTGCATCTAAAGGCTTACTCAGATTGTGATTGGGGTGGCTGCATTGATACCAGAAGAAGTGTCACTGGCTTTGCAATATTTCTAGGAGATTCTCTCATCTCTTGGAAATCAAAGCAACAACCCACAATCAATAGGTCCTCTGCTGAGTCTGAGTATCGAGCATTGGCATCAACTACTTGTGAACTTCAATGGTTAAATTACCTGCTGTCTGATTTAAACATTGAGCATAATCAAGTTGCACTGCTATACACAGATAGTAAACTTGCCTCTGAGATTGCATCAAACCCAGTACACCATGAGAGGACAAAGCATATCCAATTGGACTGCCATTTAGTTTGAGAAAAGCTGTAGGAAGGTCTTATAAAGATCATCCACATTCTTTCGAGATTCCAAATAGCAGATATATTAACTAAGCCTCTCGGTTCTCTCAATTTTCATCACCTTATTCGCAAGATGGAAATGATTAATATACATTCTCATCTTGAGGGGGGTGTTGGAATATAGAAAACCACATAGAGAAATTAGAGTTAAAATCTCTTGAAGCCAAACAGAAAGCTTCATCTGAAAATTGTAAATAAACAGTTAAGTTAGTTAAGTTTGTTACAAATATGCTTGGGTAAATGAAGTGTATAAAAAGACCATTTGTACAGTCCTTTAACTTCACAAAAGTAATGAGAATATACAAGTCTTCATTCATACAATCCTCTGTTTTCAAGCTTTACACATTATAGAATTTTACAGTGCATGCAGCCAGTAGTGGTACTGCACTTACAATACGACAAAGATACCGCAGGAAATTATAAGGGGAAGGAATTCGAGCAATAATTCCGTGGATCGATGGATGAGCTATATATCTAGCTATTTCGAAAAAACAGCCGCTTATAAATTTTTCTTACTGTGCAGTTGTGCTTTATAAAGATGCAATATTGCCTCTTTATAAAGCACTCGTAGGACATGATAAACGACGTAGTCTCACTTCCTTTCACACTTGGGCTACTCAGTCAACGTTGGAAGACCTTGGGAAAATACATACGGCCATGTAGTTGGAAAGGCACTTCTTGTTTTTGGTCAATGTTGTTTTGCATAGAAAAAAGAGACTGCTACTTTGCTAAAGTATATATTCGATCTTTAGATTCGGGCAAGTCTTCGTCACCGTCAATGACTTAGAATAATAGTAAGCAAGTTTATCTTTAAACTACAAATTTGATAGCTGTGCAATGGCTGTCGATCGATGATTATTTAGACTTTCTTCTGGGAGAAATTTAAGCCGACTCTCTTATTTCTTAACACAATAGTACTTGGGAGCTAGTTTTTTTTATTATGTGAATGAGTGCTCGATGAACATATATATACATGTACACATCGCCTTCACATGAGATTTGGCCGTAGTAGATAGTACTGTTCACGAAGCCAATTTTATTCACATGACTACTTCTTGTTGTCTGTTGAGGAATAATCCCACATTAATATCTGTAGACAAGGTCTTAGGAATGCTTATAAGGAATAACAATCATCTCTTGCGGAGCTTGCCACAAGATGAATGGGGCCCACACTACTTATCCCATAACAAAGACAAAAAAAAATACTGGCCTGCACGTGAGGGAGAGTATTGAAGAATAATCCCACGTCACCTGTGGACAAGGTCTTGGGTATATTTATAACAAATGAACAATTCTATCTTATAGAACCGATTTTATAAAATAAGTTAGGTCCATGAATTTCTTTATTGTCGATCTGACATGTACCATTAATTTGCAGTTGGTCATAATGTCAAACCTAGCGAGCTAGAAGCGGCCTGTTGGACTGAATTAGTTTGCATCTAGAACCTCGCCATAATGCCATAATCAGAACATATATATCAAAGAAAACTTCGGGTTGGGGTTTCCAACCCATGCTGGCCCTCACGAGAATCGATTGAGCTGCTTTGCTGGATGCATGCATGGCCTTTACATGTGGAAGCTTCATTAGTTGTGACCACTGCAATTATGAAGGACCTTCGTGATTTACAAGTAGCGGATTGACTGGCTAATTAGATATATCTATGGGCAAAGCAAAAGAGCTTAACAATTATGAAGGACCTTCGTGATTCACATAGTATTTCAATTAAGAACATTTTATATATTGAAGGCCGGCGGGTGCTACGACTAGATAATCAGTTTGCTTAGCCATCTTAAGTTTTAAATTATGAACTAAATATATATATATAGTTTCCTATTTAAACTAATGACTAATTTAGGTGGTTCTAAGAACCTGGATTTGATATCAGTTAAAGTAATAGCTCATAATTGTAAATACAATATTCCTCCATCATAAGTAATTAGCTGCATCTTATCAATAAAATTTACAAATTAGGTATCGTCCTAATCTTAAAAAAAATACATCTTTTGATGATTCCATGATTTTTTAATGTTGTACGGTTATTTTGGGATATTGATGCGCTGTTATTGAGAGTACTTTGTCGTGTTCTTAATTAATTATGTTGTAGTCATTGATGTTCTTGTAGAAGAACGTATAGGTTTGATTTGAACAAATGAGTTTTATGTTCCTCTTTTCTCCAAAGAGAATGAGATAAGTAAATAAAATTTAAATAAAATAATAGAAGATCGTTCTAAAAATGATTCCAAATTATTTACATTTATTGAGGTCGATTATAAGAATAATAGATTAGTTCAAATAAGTTGTTTCATAATTTGTATTGAGAAAATTTTAAAATAAAATTTTAAACGATTTGAAGGGAATGAGTGAGTATAAAAAAGATAAACTCAGTTAGAAAGTAATAAAATAAAAGAATAAAAACATAATTTTTTAAATAGAAGAAATGCAATGACAATGATAAAAAGAAAAAAGTAAGAATAAAGAGGGACAAAATGGGAAAACAAAATTTGAGAAAAAGCAAGATCAAAGAATGACAAAATAGGAAAACAAAATTTGGAGAAAAATCACTGTTTATGTACATATAAGCTCTTTTTATTATATTCTATTATAGGAGAAGAAATGCAATGTCAACAAGGATAAAAATGAAAAAAAGTAAGAATAAAGAGGCATATATGCAGTGTTTCCTCTCGTCTGACGTATTCGTCATGTACACGTAGAATGAATGATGTCAATTACAGAATCGTCATGCATGATATTGTATATAAATCATGACCTACATTAATATTGGTAATACTGATTGAGACGGCTATAAATGAATATCTTTCTTGCTCCCCGACTAAGTACGTAATTCGTAGCTAGTATTAATCATTTATCATCCATTAATCAAATAATCAAAAACTGACATATATCTTGTGTAGGCATTTATTTATTTTTTAATTTAAAAAAAGAAAACCATTTTATGCATGATATCTCTATATACTGTTACACTGTATGATACATTATCATGTACAGCTAACGTCGTCGTGCATGCATGTTATAATATACAATGATTTGAATATTTTAATTAATTTTCTGTGTGTGTGTGTCTATATATATATATATATATATGTTCACATGACATGAACTACACAAGAGTACTGATCCCATATCGTTTATAATATCACTACAAGAAAATAGGGGCTTTCCAGCGATTTTTAAATCGCCGTAAAAAAAATTGTCGCAAAAAATTAATATTTTCGGCAATTTTGAAATTCGCTGCTCAATTCCAGATGGAATTTGGAAAATGGGAGGGAGAAATTTTTTGCAGCGACTTTTAGATCTTTTGGGCGCTTTTTATTCGCCGCAAAAGATAAGAACATTATAGCGGCATTAATTCCATCGAATAGAAAGAAATCGCCGCAAAATATGTTTATTGTGGCGAAAAATATCGCCGCAATATAAATTTGCAGCGAATTTGTGTGTCGCTGCAGGGGAGCAGTCCCAACAATTCTATCTGTTGCGGCGATATTATGTCGCCGCAAAAAACTAATAAATTTTAATTCCCCCACTTGTTTAATTTCCTCATTTCCCTCTCGTCTCCCCCCACTTCCCCCCTCTCTCTCCTCGATCCCTCTTCTCCCTCAAGCCTCCGCCACAGACAACCCACGCCGCCGCGAACGACCCCACCATGCCAATTCCACCTCACCTTGACGGCCACTCCCTCCTTCTCCCCCCAGCCCCCCGCCGATCTCTTTCCTTTTCCCCCCAGATCTGGCCTCGCCTTTCTCTCTCGGATTTCTCTACATCGCCGCCACTAGGGGCGAGGTTCGCCACCACCCACAACTCGACGCTGTCTCCAGTCCTCCGTCGAAGCCCCCTTCTTCTCCACGCAAGGTCAAGCGATACAAACACGCCTTGGAGGTCTCTCTCTCTCTTTTTCTTTTTTGTTTCGAAATAAACCGTCACCATTCTCTGCACCCGATTTGGATTTTGCCCAAGTTTATATTGTGGGTTGTTTTCATTTGCTTATTTGTCAGAAACAGAGTCTGGGTTTTTTAAATGAAGCATTTTTGGGAGTTCTTTATTAATTTATGAAAAAAGATTTGTATTTCAAGTTGAATGTTGCAACTTTCTTTGGGTTTAGAAAATCATATACTCTTGTTTTCTATTTTAATTTTCTTGTTCTTTGAACTAGTAAACATGAACGAAATCAGAAATTCGTTAAAGAAAATATATCTTTTTTTTAAGGTAGGATTCTGTTGCTTCGGCATTTTGCAAATTGGGCTCTTGGACATTAATTTTGAACTTGTTTGCAGTGCATGAATATTGAATTGATTCAGTGTTTTGTGCGTCATATCACATGTGGGTTTGATCTGTTTTTCTTTTTTGATTTTCTGTTGTTTCCATGGATTCAGTTATAGTTATTTTAAAACATAAATCACACAGTCCACCAATTTTCCTTGTGGTTTGCATAGTTAGCGAGCTGTTAAAAATTTTTCTATCTCAAAATAGTGAATGTAATTTGTTGGTATGGCTAACTCTCTGCACCTACAACCTCCATTTCTGAGAATTAAGCAAAATAGTAATAGTTAATGTTTTATCCAAACCTGTAGATTGGTTCACAAAATATTGGTTATACATGATATAGGACAGTGATCTGTATTCATGAGTACAGACAGTGATCTGTATTCATCAGTATCTGCAAACTGGTCAAGGAGTTCAGTCTCATACATATCCCCCTTGCTTGCTGCTGAAGAGAGTTTGTTATGAACCTGATGGTAGATCACATTAGTCCATACATATCAATCAAATTGAGCATACACTATTGTGGAAAATATATATATATATATAATATGTTTGTTTGCTAAGTGGAGTAAGAAGAGATAAGAGAGAAATAATACTTGAATTGCCTCATGGTTTCTATGTTGGTGGCCAAATAAAGAGAAGGTCCTAAGAGAGGACAAGAGTTTGTTGGGTAAAGAGTTACTTTGTTGCTTGTTGGGTATGTTGTCACTGTTAAGAAGATGGATTTTTTTGAGGTCTTTCTTGAGTTGCCAATAATCAACAAAAGCTTCTTTCCATTCAGGAACAAGCTGACCTTCAAACTGCTTAGAGAACTTCACCATCTTCTCTCTCAATGCCCTGATCTCTGAGAGAAAAGGAAGTGGGTCTCTATGATGTGTATAGCCTTAATTGTGAGTGTGTTTCAATGGAACCCCATGATGACATTATATATATAAATATATATATGATGTGTAACGATGCTCGACAGCACATTCCAATCCTTTGCATTTATACTGTTCTATGCTCCACCCACTTATAATTCTTTTTGTTATTTGTTTTGCTTGATGTTTTTATGCTATGACTACCCATAAATCATGCTTATTTCCAATTTTTAGTTTGAAATGTTTAAGTTTGTCTGCACACTACTTAGGTATGTTGAGTCATATATTGTGCTTTTCATAAATAAGCATATTTTCTTCACATGGTTGCTCTTTTTTTTATTGAATCTATATGTAATAAGAGTTCATTTAATATGTCTATGCATTGATAGACTAATTATCAATGCATAGATTGCATTGATATTTTACGGCCTGGACCCTCTGATGATCAACTAATTATCTGGCCATTCAGCTAGCTAGCTAGCCAAGGTAAAATTATATTGATCTCCAATAATGTTTATAAAAAAAAATCACCAATAATGCTTGATCATAAGCATGTTTAGGCTGGTGTGTGATATATATGAGCTAAGATTTGCATGTCTCTTAAATAAATAACGGTAGCGCAGGTACAAATTTAGAAACGTCCATAGATTTGGTTTCAATATATCATGATAAGCATATTCTTTCTCTACTAGATGTGACAGGTAGCAATCATGTTCATCATGGAAAAGGAATAACTTACAACAAAGAGAATTTCACCTGTTCTGGTAATTAATGATGTGAGCTAGAGGGGAAGATGAATTTGATATAATTTGTAGAAGCTGGTTGAAGGACGGGTTTTTATATATTCAAGTCTGTGTGCTTTTCCACCCCTTTTCCTGCTTTGCTTTTCCATGTGATTTTCTCCTATACATACAAAAAGAAAAAGAAAAAAAAAACCTATGAAAAGTATGCAACAAGAAATTGAAGGACGAAAATTTTGCACACATGTTTGTTAGAGAGAGAGAGAGAGATCAGATCAGGGCTATTTGGTGAAGGGAGTTTACATATTAAATTTGGATGGAAGAAATGATGTGTGTTTTCTTTGCATCATTAGGTCTTGCCTTAACTAGCCATATTATCATTAACCCTCTACCCCTAATCATCTCTCTTTTCTTGCTATGGTTTCATTGTTAATTAATTTATATCTTTGCCAGAATTAATATGCCGACATCAAGTACATAGTACTGATCTATGTGCAAATTGCTTTACTTGCACATTTTTCTTAACCCAAATGATCTATTTATATCATGAACTAGTCGACTGGGTGTATTATGAATGCATGGGACAGTCCAAAGCATGCATGCATGCGCACCCAATGAAGAGAAAAATTGCTCATACGTACTAAAGGGTATTATATATAATTATATATATGCTTAATGGTTATCTATGTTGCTTTCTTCAGGGGTCACTATATCTGAATACTTATAAGGGACTTAATCTGTAAGATTTTATTATAATCTAAAGAAAAGTGATTTAGCTGAGAGTAGTGGTTTAATAAAGTTTTTGGAAGCTACCAAAGTATACTTATGAGATTAGTGGTCCTCTTATTAAATGCACAAATAGTTTCTATGTAATTGGTAGAATATTAGTCCCTAAACTCTATTTTTTATTTTTTATTTTTTTTAATAATCATTTCTTTTGCCACGTTAACACCAAAAATTACGTGTAACACATAATTAGTCATTTAAAAAAATAAAGAGAGAAAATTATTTAAAGAAAAGACAAACATATTGCTTAAATGACCCACATAACAGTACTACTTGGGCTATCACTGTTGCAGCAAACAGAAAGTCAAGAGAGGGTTATCGTCTCCTGAAGAAGATGAGAAGCTCATCAAACACATAACCACCTTTGGCCATGGTTCATGGAGTTCAGTTCCAAAGCTTGCTAGTATATATGCATCGTTCCTTCCAACTTATTTTCTAATTTGAAGATCATAATTCTTTTTTTATGAATCCTTTTCAAATGGCTTTGCTTCTTCCTGATGTCTTGAACTTCAGGCTTGGAGAGGTGTGGAAAGAGTTGTAGGTTAAGATGGATAAACTATCTGAGACCAGATCTGAAAAGGGGTTCACTGCACAAGAGGAGAGGGTCATCTTGTGTTCAGAAGAAGCTAATTGCCCAAGGGTTAGATCCCAACACTCACAATCTCATAAACAAATTTATCCTTTATTTGGATTGAATGAACATATTTGATTGGATTTGGCTTGTTTTGTTATATGTTTCTTATCAAACTTAGGCTTATTTATGACGAAACATTGTTCCTGAATGAGCATCATAAAAGAACGTTGCAGGATGAATTTGGTAAGGAGAAGATATAGTTTTTCTATTTGCTGCACTATTTAGGTGAATTAATTATAGCTTACAGTTATATATATATATTATATATAAGGGTCTCTAGTATAAAGTATAGCTTGGGTATAATTCATCGCTGTTTTTGTGCTTTTTTTTTTTTATTTTCTGGCAAACTCTTTTGTGGCGACTAAAATTCGCCGTAGTTAATTTTTTGTAAAGGTTTGGGGACTGTCACAATTTCTCAACCGTCACTAAAAAATAATTGTATTGTAGTGTTACCATCTCGTCCGATCCCGTTGTCGCCCAACGACAACTCAGGGGACGTCACTAAGTATATTCCGCTACCGAGTGACAAGAGGAGCTCCACCGAGATAATACCCTATCTCGGCTTGTGGTCGTGATACACATGCATCCAAAAACCATTTCTCACATGAAAACCCAGTTTTCATTTACCAATATGAACATGCATGCAATTATGCAATGTACAAGACACGATACCAAATATCCAACAGCCAACAAGTCTCAACATAACCCACTGACACAACAACTCCATGCACCAAACTAATCGACCCCCACTACTCCTCGGACTCAGTCCGACATAAGCAACCAAAGCACAATAAAAATGAGTTAGTGCAAAAATACATTTTAATCTCAAAAATTCTTTGAGAAAATACTTATAGTGCTATAATTTATTTTTTGAAGGATCATAGAGGTGCTAGAAGTGGCAGCATAGCCACGCAACAATGAAAAATGGACAAGGGCCATGGGTCTCAAAAACCCAACTTTTGAATGAGGACAAATGAAGACTTGGGATTACTAGGGAGGGGCTTAGGGGTGTTCGTGAGGCTAGTAGTGGAGGTCGTTGGCCATGGATGGTGGCATGGGCAGCGGTTGGAGGCCAAAATACCCAAATCGAAAATAGAGATGGATGGGCTTCACCGGTGTCAGATCGAGGCCGAGGATGGGTGGCCTTGGTAGTTGGTAGGTCATTGGTGATGTGGTGAAAAGCTAGCAGCCAATGGCAGCGCGACGGCGGCCCTGGAATGAAAGAGGGCCGCGGCCTGAAGCTGTGCGTGGAGGGTAACAGTGGCGAGGGAAGAGCTGAAAACAAAGGGGGATGATCATTGGCCGCAGGGGAAGAAAATGGGAGGGGCGATGTCACACACGAACGGCGCATAGCGGCGCTGTGGGTGGACGAAGAAATGGACGGGAAGAGAGGGCAGGGGTGTCACGCGCAGGAGGAAGATGCTGGAAATAATTTTTACCAGCGAAAACTATCTGCTGGAAATATACAATGGCGAAGATAATTGAAATTCGTTGGGAAAATGTCAATATATTTGCGGCAATTTATATCGCCGCAATTGACTTTTATCAACGATTTAGTAGTAAGTAAAAAAGCTACTTTCGTCAATTTTTGGACAGTTGCAATGGCCAAAAATCGCCGGAAATAGTACTTTTTGCGACGAGTTTTGGCTATCGCTGAAATTGATAAAAAAAATATCACTTTAATTTCGTCGAATTGAAAATCACCGAAAATGGGAAATTGCAGCGATTATGAAGGGTATTTGCGACGATTTTGAGCGCTGGAAAAAGTCTGATTTCTTGTAGTGATATGAGAGGTATCGTAGTACTCTTCGATTAATTAGTCCATTAATTTCATGCACGTCTAGGCTTAATTTGATCTGTCGGCCACATGATGCATGCAGCACGCACAACAGCACAAGTCTACGATATCATGATCTAGAGCCTCATGAACACGTTAATAAGTTAGCGATGGGCTGTGAATTAATGCTCATTTATGTACCCCTGCACTCAAGGGTGGAAATCATTAACGTCGCTTTGTGCGGTAAAAGTAGCTAGCTTGCTTTAAGATAAGATCAATAACTAGAACAATACGTACATTTTATTAATTAATAAACAATAACTAACGTAGGGAAGACCAACTTCATCATCCAACATATCAATATTTTAGCTACAAACAAATACTACCCCCGATAAGTTGGCGCCAAAACATTTCACGTTCAAACGTAAGTAGCCACATGTTCAAACGTATATGTGACATTCGAACGTAATTGTTCCATACATTGGAAAGTAAACAAAATCTCATCCATCTTTAGTGATGGTTTCCAGAAACCGTCACAAAAAAGACATTTTAGTGAAAGTTTGGGGACTGTCACAATTTCTCAACCGCCACTAAAAAACAATTGTATTGTAGTGTTACCATCTCGTCTGATCCTGTTGTCACCCAACGACAACTCAATGGACGTCACTTAGTATATTCCGCTTCCGAGTGACAAGAGGAGCTCCACTGAGATAATACCCCATCTCGGTTTGTGGTCGTGATACACATGCATCCAAAAACCGTTTCTCACAAGAAAACCCAATTTTCATTTATAAATACGAACATGCATGCAATTATGCAATGTACAAGACACGATACCAAATATCCAACAGCCAACAAGTCTCAACATAATCCACTGACACAACAACTCCATGCACCAAACTAATCGACCCCCACTACTCCTCTGACTCAGTTCGGCATAACCAACCAAAGTACAGTAATATGAGTTAGATTAAAAATACATTTTAATCTCAAAAATTCTTTGAGAAAATACTTATAGCGCTATAATTTATTTTTTGAAGGATCATGCAGGTGCTAGAAATGGCAGCATGGCCACGCAACAATGCGAAATGGACAAGGGCCGTGGGTCTCAAAAACCCAACTTTTGAATCAGGACAAACGAAGACTTGGGATTACTAGGGAAGGGCTTAGGGGTGTTCGTGAGGCTAGTAGTGGAGGTCGTTGGCCATGGATGGTGGCGTGGGCAGCGGTTGGAGGCCAAAATACCCAAATCGAAAATAGAGATGGATGGGCTTCACCGGTGTCAGATCGGGGCCGAGGATGGGTGGGTTAGGTAGCAGGGAGGTCATCAGTGATGTGATGAAAAGGTAGCTGCAAATGGCAGCGCGACGGCGACCCTGGAATGAAAGAGGGCCGCGGCCTAAAGCTGTGCGTGGAGGGTAACAGTGGCGAGGGAAGAGCTAAAACAAAGGGGGATGATCGTTGGCCGGAGGGGAAGAAAATGGGAGGGTCGGTGTCACACACGAATGTAGCATAGCGCCGCTGTGGGTGGACAAAGAAACGGACGGGAAGAGAGGGGAGGGGTGTCACGCGCGGGAGGAAGCTGCTGGAAATAATTTTTACCGGCGAAAAGTATCTGCTGGAAATGTACAATGGCGACGATAATTGAAATTCGCTGGGAAAATGTCAAGATATTTGCGGCGATTTATATTGCCGCAATTGACTTTTATCAACGATTAAGCAGTAAGTAAAAAAGCTATTTCCGTTGATTTTTGGAGAGTTGCAACGGCCAAAAATAGCCGAAAATAGTTGTTTTTTGCGACGATTTTTGGCTATCGCAGAAATTAATAAAAAATATCACTTTAATTTCGTCGAACGTGCAGCGAATTGAAAATCGCCGAAAATGGGTAATTGCAGTGATTATGAAGTTTATTTGCGACGATTTTGAGCGCTAGAAAAAGTCTGATTTCTTGTAGTGATATGAGAGGTATCGTAGTACTCTTCGATTAATTAGTCCATTAATTTCATGCATGTCTAGGCTTAATTTGATCTTGTCGGCCACATGATGCATGCAGCATGCACAACAGCACAAGTCTACGATATCATGATCTAGAGCCTCATGAACACATTAAGAAGTTAGCGATGGGTTGTGAACTAATGCTCATTTATGTACCCCTGCACTCAAGGGTGGAAATCATTAACGTCACTTTGTGCGGTAAAAGTAACTAGCTTGCTTTAAGATAAGATCAATAACTAGAACAATACGTACATTTGATTAATTAATAAACAATAAGTAAGGTAGGGAAGACCAACTTGATCATCCAACATATCAATATTTTAGCTACAAACGAATTGCTACGCCCGATAAGTTGGCACCAAAACATTTCACGTTCGCACGTAAGTAGCCACATGTTCAAACGTATATGTGACATTCGAACGTAATTTTTCCATACATTGGAACGTAAACAAACTCTCATCCATCTTTAGTGACGGTTTCTAGAAACCGTCACAGAAAAGACTTTTTAGTGAAGGTTTGGGGACCGTCACAATTTCTCAATCGTCACTAAAAATCAATTGTATTGTAGTGTCACCATCTCGTCCGATCCTGTTGTCGCCCAACGACAACTCAGGGGACGTCAATTAGTATATTCCGTTTCCGAGTGACAAGAAGAGCTCCACCGATATAATACCCCATCTCGGTTTGTGGTCGTGATACACATGCATCCAAAAAGAATTTCTCACAAGAAAACCCACTTTTCATTTACAAATACGAACATGCATGCAATTATGCAATGTACAAGACACGATACCAAATATCCAACAGCCAACAGGTCTCAACATAATCCACTGACACAACAACTCCAGGCACCAAACTAACCGACCCCCACTACTCCTCGGACTCAGTCCGGCATAACCAACAAAAGCAGAGTAAATATGAGTTAGTGCAAAAATACATTTTAATCTCAAAAATTCTTTGAGAAAATACTTATAGCGCTATAATTTATTTTTTGAAGGATCATAGAGGTGCTAGAAGTGGCAGCATAGCCACGCAAGAATGCAAAACGGACAAGGGCCGTGGGTCTCAAAAACCAAACTTTTGAATGAGGACAAATGAAGACTTGGGATTACTAGGGAGGGGCTTAGGGGTGTTCGTGAGGCTAGTAGTGGAGGTCATTGGCCATGGATGGTGGCGTGGGCAGGGGTTGGAGGCCAAAATAACCAAATTGAAAATTGAGATGGATGGGCTTCACCGGTGTCAGATCGGGGCCGAGGATGAATGGGTTAGGTAGCTGGGAGGTCGTCGGTGATGTAGTGAAAAGCTAGCAGCCAATGGTAGTGCGACGGCAGCCCTGGAATGAAGCTGTGCGTGGAGGGTAACAGTGGCGAGGGAAGAGCTGAAAACAAAGGGGGATGATCGTTGGCCGGAGGGGAAGAAAATGGGAGGGGCGGTGTCACACACGAACGGCGCATAGCGGCGCTGTGGGTGGACGAAGAAACGGACGGGAAGAGAGGGGAGGGGTGTCACACGCAGCAGGAAGATGCTGGAAATAATTTTTACCGGCGTAAACTATCTGCTGGAAATATACAATGGCGAAGATAATTGAAATTCGTTGGGAAAATGTCAATATATTTGTGGCGATTTATATCGCCGCAATTGACTTTTATCAACGATTTAGCAGTAAGTAAAAAAGCTACTTTCGTCGATTTTTGGACAGTTGCAATGGCCAAAAATCGCCGAAAATAGTACTTTTTTGCGACGAGTTTTGGCTACCGCTGAAATTGTTAAAAAAAATATCACTTTAATTTCATTGAACGTGCAGCGAATTGAAAATCGCCGAAAATGGGTAATTGCAGCGATTATGAAGGGTATTTGCCACGATTTCAAGCGCTGGAAAAAGTCTGATTTCTTGTAGTGATATGAGAGGTATCGTAGTACTCTTCGATTAATTAGTCCATTAATTTCATGCACGTCTAGGCTTAATTTGATCTTGTCGGCCACATGATGCATGCAGCACACACAATAGCACAAGTCTACGATATCATGATCTAGAGCCTCATGAACACGTTAACAAGTTAGCGATGGGTTGTGAATTAATGCTCATTTATGTACCCCTGCACTCAAGGGTGGAAATCATTAACGTCGCTTTGTGCGGTAAAAGTAGATAGCTTGCTTTAAGATAAGATCAATAACTAGAAAAATACGTACATTCTATTAATTAATAAACAATAACTAACATAGGGAAGACCAACTTCATCATCCAACATATCAATATTTTAGCTACAAAATAATTACTACCCCCGATAAGTTGGCGCCAAAACATTTCACGTTCGCACGTAAGTAGCCACATGTTCAAACGTATATGTGTAATTCAAACATAATTTTTCCATACATTGGAACATAAACAAAATCTCATCCCTCTTTAGTGATGGTTTCCAGAAACCGTCACAGAAAAGACTTTTTAGTGAAGGTTTGGGGACTGTCACAATTTCTCAACCGTCACTAAAAAACAATTGTATTGTAGTGTTACCATCTCGTCTGATCCTGTTGTCGCCCAACGACAACTCAGGGGACGTCACTTAGTATATTCCTCTTCTGCGTGACAAGAGGAGCTCCACCTAGATAATACCCCATCTCGGTTTGTGGTCGTGATACACATGCATCCAAGAACCGTTTCTCACAAGAAAACCCAGTTTTCATTTACAAATACGAACATGCATGCAATTATGCAATGTACAAGACACGATACCAAATATCCAACAGCCAACAAGTCTCAACATAATCCACTGACACAACAACTCCATGCACCAAACTAATCGACCCCCACTACTCCTCTGACTCAGTTCGGCATAACCAACCAAAGTACAGTAATATGAGTTAGTGCAAAAATACATTTTAATCTCAAAAATTCTTTGAGAAAATACTTATAGCGCTATAATTTATTTTTTGAAGGATCATGCAGGTGCTAGAAGTGGCAGCATGGCCACGCAACAATGCGAAATGGACAAGGGCCGTGGGTCTCAAAAACCCAACTTTTGAATCAGGACAAACGAAGACTTGGGATTACTAGGGAAGGGCTTAGGGGTGTTCGTGAGGCTAGTAGTGGAGGTCGTTGGCCATGGATGGTGGCGTGGGCAGCGGTTGGAGGCCAAAATACCCAAATCGAAAATAGAGATGGATGGGCTTCACCGGTGTCAGATCGGGGCCGAGGATGGGTGGGTTAGGTAGCAGGGAGGTCATCAGTGATGTGATGAAAAGGTAGCTGCAAATGGCAGCGCGACGGCGACCCTGGAATGAAAGAGGGCCGCGGCCTGAAGCTGTGCGTGGAGGGTAACAGTGGCGAGGGAAGAGCTGAAAACAAAGGGGGATGATCGTTGGCCGGAGGGGAAGAAAATGGGAGGGGCGGTGTCACACACGAATGTCGCATAGCGCCGCTGTGGGTGGACAAAGAAACGGACGGGAAGAGAGGGGAGGGGTGTCACGCGCGGGAGGAAGCTGCTGGAAATAATTTTTACCAGCGAAAAGTATCTGCTGGAAATGTACAATGGCGACGATAATTGAAATTCGCTGGGAAAATGTCAAGATATTTGCGGCAATTTATATTGCCGCAATTGACTTTTATCAACGATTAAGCAGTAAGTAAAAAAGCTATTTCTGTTGATTTTTGGAGAGTTGCAACGGCCAAAAATAGCCGAAAATAGTTGTTTTTTGCGACGATTTTTGGCTATCGCAGAAATTAATAAAAAATATCACTTTAATTTCGTCGAACGTGCAGCGAATTGAAAATCGCCGAAAATGGGTAATTGCAGTGATTATGAAGTTTATTTGCGACGATTTTGAGCGCTAGAAAAAGTCTGATTTCTTGTAGTGATATGAGAGGTATCGTAGTACTCTTCGATTAATTAGTCCATTAATTTCATGCACGTCTAGGCTTAATTTGATCTTGTCGGCCACATGATGCATGCAGCATGCACAACAGCACAAGTCTACGATATCATGATCTAGAGCCTCATGAACACATTAACAAGTTAGCGATGGCTTGTGAATTAATGCTCATTTATGTACCCCTGCACTCAAGGGTGGAAATCATTAACGTCACTTTGTGCGGTAAAAGTAGCTAGTTTGCTTTAAGATAAGATCAATAACTAGAACAATACGTACATTTGATTAATTAATAAACAACAAGTAAGGTAGGGAAGACCAACTTGATCATCCAACATATCAATATTTTAGCTACAAACTAATAACTACGCCCGATAAGTTGGTACCAAAACATTTCACGTTCGCACGTAAGTAGCCACATGTTCAAACGTATATGTGACATTCGAACGTAATTTTTCCATACATTGGAACGTAAACAAACTCTCATCCATCTTTAGTGACGGTTTCTAGAAACCGTCACAGAAAAGACTTTTTAGTGAAGGTTTGGGGACCGTCACAATTTCTCAATCGTCACTAAAAATCAATTGTATTGTAGTGTCACCATCTCGTCCGATCCTGTTGTCGCCCAACGACAACTCAGGGGACGTCAATTAGTATATTCCGCTTCCGAGTGACAAGAAGAGCTCCACCGATATAATACCCCATCTCGGTTTGTGGTCGTGATACAGATGCATCCAAAAAGCATTTCTCACAAGAAAACCCACTTTTCATTTACAAATACGAACATGCATGCAATTATGCAATGTACAAGACACGATACCAAATATCCAACAGCCAACAGGTCTCAACATAATCCACTGACACAACAACTCCAGGCACCAAACTAACCGACCCCCACTACTCCTCGGACTCAGTCCGGCATAACCAACAAAAGCAGAGTAAATATGAGTTAGTGCAAAAATACATTTTAATCTCAAAAATTCTTTGAGAAAATACTTATAGCGCTATAATTTATTTTTTGAAGGATCATAGAGGTGCTAGAAGTGGCAGCATAGCCACGCAAGAATGCAAAACGGACAAGGGCCGTGGGTCTCAAAAACCAAACTTTTGAATGAGGACAAATGAAGACTTGGGATTACTAGGGAGGGGCTTAGGGGTGTTCGTGAGGCTAGTAGTGGAGGTCATTGGCCATGGACAGTGGCGTGGGCAGCGGTTGGAGGCCAAAATAACCAAATTGAAAATAGAGATGGATGGGCTTCACCGGTGTCAGATCGGGGCCGAGGATGAATGGGTTAGGTAGCTGGGAGGTCATCGGTGATGTAGTGAAAAGCTAGCAGCCAATGGTAGTGCGACGGCGGCCCTGGAATGAAGCTGTGCGTGGAGGGTAACAGTGGCGAGGGAAGAGCTGAAAACAAAGGGGGATGATCGTTGGCCGGAGGGGAAGAAAATGGGAGGGGCGGTGTCACACACGAACGGCGCATAGCGGCGCTGTGGGTGGACGAAGAAACGGACGGGAAGAGAGGGGAGGGGTGTCACACGCAGCAGGAAGATGCTGGAAATAATTTTTACCGGCGTAAACTATCTGCTGGAAATATACAATGGCGAAGATAATTGAAATTCGTTGGGAAAATGTCAATATATTTGTGGCGATTTATATCGCCGCAATTGACTTTTATCAACGATTTAGCAGTAAGTAAAAAAGCTACTTTCGTCGATTTTTGGACAGTTGCAATGGCCAAAAATCGCTGGAAATAGTACTTTTTTGCGACGAGTTTTGGCTATCGCTGAAATTGTTAAAAAAAATATCACTTTAATTTCATTGAACGTGCAGCGAATTGAAAATCGCCGAAAATGGGTAATTGCAGCGATTATGAAGGGTATTTGCCACGATTTCAAGCGCTGGAAAAAGTCTGATTTCTTGTAGTGATATGAGAGGTATCGTAGTACTCTTCGATTAATTAGTCCATTAATTTCATGCACGTCTAGGCTTAATTTGATCTTGTCGGCCACATGATGCATGCAGCATGCACAATAGCACAAGTCTACGATATCATGATCTAGAGCCTCATGAACACGTTAACAAGTTAGCGATGGGTTGTGAATTAATGCTCATTTATGTACCCCTGCACTCAAGGGTGGAAATCATTAACGTCGCTTTGTGCGGTAAAAGTAGATAGCTTGCTTTAAGATAAGATCAATAACTAGAAAAATACGTACATTCTATTAATTAATAAACAATAACTAACATAGGGAAGACCAACTTCATCATCCAACATATCAATATTTTAGCTACAAAATAATTACTACCCCCGATAAGTTGGCGCCAAAACATTTCACGTTCGCACGTAAGTAGCCACATGTTCAAACGTATATGTGTAATTCAAACGTAATTTTTCCATACATTGGAACATAAACAAAATCTCATCCCTCTTTAGTGATGGTTTCCAGAAACAGTCACAGAAAAGACTTTTTAGTGAAGGTTTGGGGACTGTCACAATTTCTCAACCGTCACTAAAAAACAATTGTATTGTAGTGTTACCATCTCGTCTGATCTTGTTGTCGCCAAAAGACAACTCAGGGGACGTCACTTAGTATATTCCGCTTCTGCGTGACAAGAGGAGCTCCACCTAGATAATACCCCATCTCAGTTTGTGGTCGTGATACACATGCATCCAAGAACCGTTTCTCACAAGAAAACCCAGTTTTCATTTACAAATACGAACATGCATGCAATTATGCAATGTAAAAGACACGATACCAAATATCCAACAGCCAACAAGTCTCAACATAATCCACTGACACAACAACTCCATGCACCAAACTAATTGACCCCCACTACTCCTCTGACTCAGTTCGGCATAACCAACCAAAGCACAGTAAATATGAGTTAGTGCAAAAATACATTTTAATCTCAAAAACTTTTTGAGAAAATACTTATAGCACTTTAACTTATTTTTTGAAGGATCACAGAGGTGCTAGAAGTGGCAGCATGGCCACGCAACAAAGCAAAATGGACAAGGGCCGTGGGTCTAAAAAATCCAACTTTTGAATGAGGACAAACGAAGACTTGGGATTACTAGGGAATGGCTTAGGGGTGTTCGTGAGGCTAGTAGTGGAGGTCGTTGGCCATGGATGGTGGCGTGGGCTGCGGTTGGAGGCCAAAATTCCCAAATCGAAAATAGAGATGGATGGGCTTCACCGGTGTCAGATCGGGGCCGAGGATGGGTGGGCTTGGTAGCTGGTAGGTCATCGGTGATGTGGTGAAAAGCTAGCAGCCAATGGCAACGCGACGGCGGCCCTGGAACGAAAGAGGGCCGCGGCCTGAAGTTGTGCATGGAGGGTAACAGTGGCGAGGGAAGAGCTGAAAACAAACGGGGATGATCGTTAGCCGGAGGGGAAGAAAATGGGAGGGGCGGTGTCACACACGAACGGCGCATAGCGGCGCTGTGGGTGGACGAAGAAACGGACGGGAAGAAAGGGGAGGGGTGTCACGCGCGGGAGGAAGATGCTGGAAATAATTTTTACCAGCGAAAACTTTCTGCTGGAAATATACAATGGCGACGATAATTGAAATTCGCTGGGAAAATGTCAATATATTTGCGGCGATTTATATTGCCGCAATTGACTTTTATCAACGATTAAGCAGTAAGTAAAAAAGCTATTTTCGTCGATTTTTGGATAGTTGCAACGGCTAAAAATCGCCGAAAATAGTACTTTTTTGGGACGATTTTGGCTGTCGCTAAAATTGATAAAAAAATATCACCTTAATTTCGTCGAACGTGCAGCGAATTGAAAATCGCCGAAAATGGGTAATTGCAGCGATTATGAAGTTTATTTGCGACGATTTTGAGCGCTAGAAAAAGTCTGATTTCTTGTAGTGATATGAGAGGTATCGTAGTACTCTTCGATTAATTAGTCCATTAATTTCATGCACGTCTAGGCTTAATTTGATCTTGTCGGCCACATGATGCATGCAGCCTGCACAACAGCACAAGTCTACGATATCATGATCTAGAGCCTCATGAACACATTAACAAGTTAGCGATGGCTTGTGAATTAATGCTCATTTATGTACCCCTGCACTCAAGGGTGGAAATCATTAATGTCGCTTTGTGCGGTAAAAGTAGCTAGCTTGCTTTAAGATAAGATCAATAACTAGAACAATATGTACATTTTATTAATTAATAAACAATAAGTAAGGTAGGGAAGACCAACTTGATCATCCAACATATCAATATTTTAGCTACAAACTAATTACTACCCCCGATAACTTGGCACCAAAACATTTCACGTTCCCACGTAAGTAGCCACATGTTCAAACGTATGTGTGGCATTCGGACGTAATTTTTTCATACATTGGAACGTAAACAAACTCTCATCCGTCTTTAGTGACGGTTTCTAGAAACCGTCACAGAAAAGACTTTTTAGTGAAGGTTTGGGGACTGTCACAATTTCTCAATCATCACTAAAAAATAATTGTATTGTAGTGTTACCATCTCGTCCGATCCTGTTGTCGCCCAACGACAACTCAGGGGACGTCACTTAGTATATTCCGCTTCCGAGTGACAAGAGGAGCTCCACCGAGATAATACCCCATCTCGGTTTGTGGTCGTGATACACATGCATCCAAGAACCGTTTCTCACAAGAAAACCCAGTTTTCATTTACAAATACGAACATGCATGCAATTATAGAATGTACAAGACACGATACCAAATATCCAACAGCCAACAAGTCTCAACATAATCCACTGACACAACAACTCCATGCACCAAACTAATTGACCCCCGCTACTCCTCTGACTCAGGTCGGCATAACCAACCAGAGCACAGTAAATATGAGTTTGTGCAAAAATACATTTTAATCTCAAAAATTCTTTGAGAAAATACTTATAGCGCTTTAATTTATTTTTTGAAGGATCACAGAGGTGCTAGAAGTGGCAGCATGGCAACGCAACAATGCAAAATGGACAAGGGCCATGGGTCTCAAAAACTCAACTTGTGAATGAGGACAAACGAAGACTTGTGATTACTAGGGAAGGGCTCAGGGGTGTTCGTGAGGCGAGTAGTGGAGGTCGTTGGCCACGGATGGTGGCGTGGGCAGCGGTTGGAGGCCAAAATACCCAAATCAAAAATAGAGATGGATGGGCTTCACCGGGGTCAGATCGGGGCCGAGGATGGGTGGGCTAGGTAGCTGGCAGGTCATCGGTGATGTGGTGAAAAGCTAGCAGCCAATGGCAGCGCGACGGCGGCCCTGGAATGAAAGAGGGCCACGGCCTGAAGTTGTGCGTGGAGGGTAACAATGGCGAGGGAAGAGCTGAAAACAAAGGGGGACGATCGTTGGCTGGAGGGGAAGAAAATGGGAGGGGCGGTGTCAAACACGAACGGCGCATAGCGGCACTATGGGTGGACGAAGAAACTGACGGGAAGAGGGGGGAGGGGTGTCACGCGCGGGAGGAAGATGCTGGAAATAATTTTTACCGGGTAAAACTATCTACTGGAAATATACAATGGCAACAATAATTGAAATTCTCTGGGAAAATGTCAATATATTTGCGGCGATTTATATCGCCACAATTGACTTTTATCAACGATTAAGCAGTATGTAAAAAAGCTTCTTTCGTCGATTTTTGGACAATTGCAACGGCCAAAAATCGCCGAAAATAGTACTTTTTTGGGTCGATTTTTGGCTATCGCTGAAATTGATAAAAAAATATGACTTTAATTTCGTCGAACGTGCAGCGAATTGAAAATCGCCGAAAATGGGTAATTGCAGCGATTATGAATGGTATTTTCGACGATTTTGAGCGCTGGAAAAAGTCTGATTTCTTGTAGTGATATGAGAGGTATCGTAGTACTCTTCGGTTAATTAGTCCCTTAATTTCATGCACGTCTAGGCTTAATTTGATCTTGTCGGCCACATGATGCATGCAGCCTGCACAACAGAACAAGTCAACGATATCATGATCTCGAGCCTCATGAACACATTAACAAGTTAGCGATGGGTTGTGAATTAATGCTCATTTTTGTACCACTGCACTCAAGGGTGGAAATCATTAACGTCGCTTTGTGCGGTAAAAGTAGCTAGCTTGCTTTAAGATAAGATCAATAACTAGAACAATACGTACGTTCTATTAATTAATAAACAATAACTAACGTAGGGAAGACCAACTTCATCATCCAACATATCAATATTTTAGCTAGAAACTAATTACTACCCCCGATACGTTGGCGCCAAAACATTTCACGTTCGCACGTAAGTAGCCACATGTTCAAACGTATATGTGAGATTCGAACGTAATTTTTCAATACATTGGAACGTAAAAAAAATCCCATCCGTCTTTAGTGAAGGTTTCCAGAAATCGTCACAGAAAAGACTTTTTGGTGAAGGTTTGGGGACTGTCACAATTCCTCAACCGTCACTAAAAAACAATTGTGTTGTAGTGTTACCATCTCGTCCTATCCCGTTGTCGCCCAACGACAACTCAAGGGACGTCACATAGTATAATCGGCTCCCGAGTGACAAGAGGAGCACCACCGAGATAATACCCCATCTCGGTTTGTGGTCGTGATACACATGCATCCAAAAACCATTTCTCACATGAAAACCCAATTTTGATTTACAAATACGAACATGCAGGCAATTATGCAATGTACAAGACACGATACCAAATATCCAACAGCCAACAAGTCTCAACATAATCCACTGACACAACAACTCCATGCACCAAACTAAACGACCCCCACTACTCCTCGGACTCAGTCCGGCATAACCAACCAAAGCACAGTAAATATGAGTTAGTGTAAAAATACATTTTAATCTCAAAAATTCTTTGAGAAAATACTTTCAGCGCTATAATTTATTATTTGAAGCATCACAGAGGTGCTAGAAGTGGCAGCATGGCCACGCAACAATGCAAAATGGACAAGGGCCGTGGGTCCCAAAAACCCAACTTTTGAATGAGGACAAACGAAGACTTGGGATTACTAGGGAAGGGCTTAGGGGTGTTCGTGAGGCTAGTAGTGGAGGTCGTTGGCCATGGATGGTGGCGTGGGCAGTGGTTGGAGGTCAAAATACCCAAATCGAACATAGAGATGGATGGGCTTCACCGGTGTCAGATCGGGGCCGACGATGGGTGGGTTAGGTAGCTGGGAGGTCATCGGTGATGTGGTGAAAAGCTAGCAGGCACTGCCAGCGTGACGGCGGCCCTGGAAGGAAAGAGGGCCCCGGCCTGAAGCTGTGCGTGGAGGGTAACAGTGGCGAGGGAAGAGCTGAAAACAAAGGGGGATGATCGTTGGCCGCAGGGGAAGAAAATGGGAGGGGCGGTGTCACACACGAACGGCGCATAGCGGCACTGTGGGTGGACGAGGAAACGGACGGGAAGAAAGGGGAGGGGTGTCACGCGCGGGAGGAAGATACTGGAAATAATTTTTACCGGCGAAAACTTTCTGCTGGAAATATACAATGGCGACGATAATTGAAATTTGCTAGGAAAATGTCAATATATTTGCGGCGATTTATATTGCCGCAATTGCCTTTTATCAACGATTAAGCAGTAACTAAAAAAGCTATTTTCGTCGATTTTTGGACAGTTGCAACGGCCAAAAATCGCCGAAAATAGTACTTCTTTGGGAAGAATTTTGGCTATCGCTGAAATTGATAAAAAAATCTCACTTTAATTTCGTCGAACGTGCAGCGAATTGAAAATCGCCGAAAATGGGTAATTGCAGCAATTATGAAGGGTTTTTCCGACGATTTTGAGCGCTGGAAAAAGTCTGATTTCTTGTAGTGATATGAGAGGTATTGTAGTACTCTTCGATTAATTAGTCCATTAATTTCATGCACGTCTAGGCTTAATTTGATCTGTCGGCCACATGATGCATGCAGCATGCACAACAGCACAAGTCTTCGATATCGTGATCTAGAGCCTCATGAACACATTAACAAGTTAGCGATGGGTTGTGAATTAATGCTCATTTATGTACCCCTGCACTCAAGGGTGGAAATCATTAATGTCGCTTTGTGCGGTAAAAGTAGCTAGCTTGCTTTAAGATAAGATCAATAACTAGAACAATACGTACATTCTATTAATTAATAAACAATAACTAACGTAGGAAAGACCAACTTGATCATCCAACAAATCAATATTTTAGCTACAAGCTAATTACTACCCCCGATAAGTTGGCGCCAAAACATTTCACGTACGCACGTAAGTAGCCACATGTTCAAACGTATATGTGACATTCAAACGTAATTTTTCCATACATTGGAACGTAAACAAAATCTCATCCGTCTTTAGTGAAGGTTTCCAAAAACCGTCACAGAAAAGACTTTTTAGTGAAGGTTTGGTGACCGTCACAATTTCTCAACCATCACTAAAAAACAATTTTATTGTAGTGTTACCATCTCGTCCAATCCCGTTGTCGCCCAACGACAACTCAGGGGACGTCACTTAGTATATTCCGCTCCCGAGTGACTAGTGGAGCTCCACCGAGATAATACCCTATCTCGGTTTGTGGTCGTGATACACATGCATCCAAAAACCATTTCTCACATGAAATCCCAGTTTTCATTTACAAATACGAACATGCATGCAATTATGCAATGTACAAGACACGATACCAAATATCCAACAGCCAACAAGTCTCAACATAATCCACTGACACAACAACTCCATGCACCAAACTAACCGACCCCCACTACTCCTCGGACTCAGTCCGGCATAACCAACCAAAGCACAGTAAATATGAGTTAGTGCAAAAATACATTTTAATCTCAAAAATTCTTTGAGAAAATACTTATAGCACTATAATTTATTTTTTGAAGCATCACAGAGGTGCTAGAAGTGGCAGCATGGCCACGCAACAAAGCAAAATGGACAAGGGCCGTGGGTCTCAAAAACCCAACTTTTGAATGAGGACAAACGAAGACTTGGGATTACTAGGGAAGGGCTTAGGGGTGTTTGTGAGGCTAGTAGTGGAGGTCCTTGGCCATGGATGGTGGCATGGGCAGCGGTTATAGGCCAAAATATCCAAATCGAAAATAGAGATGGATGGGCTTCACCGGTGTCAGATCGGGGCCGAGGATGGGTGGCCTAGGTAGCTGGGAGGTCCTCGGTGATGTGGTGAAAAGCTAGCAGCCAATGGCAGCGCGACGGCGGCCCTAGAATGAAAGAGGGCCGCGGCTGAAGCTGTGAGTGGAGGGTAACAATGGCGAGGGAAGAGCTGAAAACAAAGGGGGATGATTGTTGGCCGGAGTGGAAGAAAATGGGAGGGGCGGTGTCATACACGAACGGCGCATAGCGGCGCTGTGGGTGGACGAAGAAACGGACGGGAAGAGAGGGGAGGGGTGTCACGCGCAGGAGGAAGATCCTGGAAATAATTTTTTCCGGCGAAAACTATCTGCTGGAAATATACAATGGTGACGATAATTGAAATTCGCTGGGAAAATGTCAATATATTTGCGGCGATTTATATTGCCGCAATTGACTTTTATCAATGATTAAGCAGTAATTAAACAGCTATTTTCGTCGATTTTGGACAGTTGCAACGGCCAAAAATCGCCGAAAATAGTACTTTTTTGGGACGATTTTTGGCTATCGCTAAAATTGAAAAAAAATATCACTTTAATTTTGTCGAACGTGCAGCGAATTGAAAATCGCCGAAAATGGGTAATTGCAGCGATTATGAAGGGTATTTGCGACGAGTTTGAGCACTAGAAAAAGTCTGATTTCTTGTAGTGATATGAGACGTATAGTAGTACTCTTCGATTAATTAGTCCATTAATTTCATGCACGTCTGGGCTTAATTTGATCTTGTCGGCCACATGATGCATGGAGCATAACATCACAAGTCTACGATATCATGATCTAGAGCCTCATGAACACATTAACAAGTTAGCGATGGATTGTGAATTCATGCTCATTTATGTACCCCTGCACTCAAGGGTGGAAATCATTAACGTTGCTTTGTGCGGTAAAAGTAGCTAGCTTGCTTTAAGATAAGATCAATAACTAGAACAATACGTACATTTTATTAATTAATAAACAGTAACTAACGTAGGGAAGACAAACTTGATCATCCAACATATCAATATTTTAGCTAGAAACTAATTACTACCCTCGATACGTTGGCACCAAAACATTTCACGTTCGCACGTAAGTAGCCACATGTTCAAACGTATATGTCACGTTCGAACGTAATTTTTCCATACATTGGAACGTAAAAAAAATCCCATCCGCCTTTAGTGAATGTTTCCAAAAACCGTCACAGAAAAGACTTTTTAGTGAAGGTTTGGGGACTGTCACAATTTCTCAACCATCACTAAAAAACAATTGTATTGTAGTGTTACCATCTCGTCCAATCCCGTTGTCGCCCCACGACAACTCAGGGGACGTCACTTAGTATATTCCGCTCCCGAGTGACAAGAGGAGCTCCACCGAGATAATACCCCATCTCGGTTTGTGGTCGTGATACACATGCATCCAAAAACCATTTCTCACATGAAATCCCAGTTTTCATTTACAAATACGAACATGCATGCCATTATGCAATGTACAAGACACGATACCAAATATCCAACAGCCAACAAGTCTCAACATAATCCACTGACACAACAACTCCATGCACCAAACTAACCGACCCCCACTACTCCTCAGACTCAGTCCGGCATAACCAACCAAAGCACAGTAAATATGAGTTAGTGCAAAAATACATTTTAATCTCAAAAATTCTTTGAGAAAATACTTATAGTGCTATAATTTATTTTTTGAAGCATCTTAGAGGTGCTAGAAGTGGCATCATGGCCACGCAACAAAGCAAAATGGACAAGGGCCGTGGGTCTCAAAAACCCAACTTTTGAATGAGGACAAACGAGGACTTGGGATTACTAGGGAAGGGCTTAGGGGTGTTCGTGAGGCTAGTAGTGGAGGTCTTTGGCCATGGATGGTGGCGTGGGCAGCGGTTGGAGGCCAAAATATACAAATCGAAAATAGAGATGGATGGGCTTCACCGGTGTCAGATCGGGGCCGAGGATGGGTGGCCTAGGTAGCTGGGAAGTCATCGGTGATGTGGTGAAAAGCTAGCAACCAATGGCAGCGCAACGGCGGCCCTGGAATGAAAGAGGGCCGCGGCCTGAAGCTGTGCGTGGAGGGTAACAATGGCTACGGAAGAGCTGAAAACAAAGGGGGATGATTGTTGGCCGGAGTGGAAGAAAATGGGAGGGGCGGTGTCATACACGAACGGCGCATAGCGGTGCTGTGGGTGGACAAAGAAACGGACGGGAAGAGAGGGGAGGGGTGTCACGCGTCGGAGGAAGATGCGGGAAATAATTTTTTCCGGCGAAAACTATCTGCTGGAAATATACAATGGTGACGATAATTGAAATTCGCTGGGAAAATGTCAATATATTTGCGGCGATTTATATCGCCACAATTGACTTTTATCAACGATTAAGCAGTAAGTAAAACAGCTATTTTCGTCGATTTTGGACAGTTGCAACGGCCAAAAATCGGCGGAAATAGTACTTTTTTGGACGATTTTTGGCTATTGCTGAAATTGAAAAAAAATATCACTTTAATTTTGTCGAACGTGCAGCGAATTGAAAATCGCCAAAAATGGGTAATTGCAGCGATTATGCAGGGTATTTGCAACGATTTTGGGCGCTGGAAAAAGTCTGATTTCTTGTAGTAATATGAGAGGTATCGTAGTACTCTTCGATTAATTAGTCCACTAATTTCATGCACGTCTAGGCTTAATTTGATCTTGTCGGCCACATGATGCATGCAGTATAACAGCACAAGTCTACGATATCATGATCTAGAGCCTCATGAACACATTAACAAGTTAGTGATGGATTGTGAATTAATGCTCATTTATGTACCCCTGCACTCAAGGGTGGAAATCATTAACGTCGCTTTGTGGGGTAAAAGTAGCTAGCTTGCTTTAAGATAAGATCAATAACTAGAACAATACGTACATTTTATTAATTAATAAACAATAACTAACGTAGGGAAGACGAACTTCATCATCTAACATATCAATATTTTAGCTAGAAACTAATTACTACCCCCGATACGTTGGCGCCAAAACATTTCACGTTCGCACGTAGGTAGCCACATGTTCAATCTTATATGTGACATTCGAACGTAATTTTTCCATACATTGGAACGTAAAAAAAATCCAATCCGTCTTTAGTGAAGGTTTCCAAAAACCGTCACAGAAAAGACTTTTTAGTAAAGGTTTGGGGACTGTCACAATTTCTCAACCGTCACTAAAAAACAATTGTATTGTAGTGTTACCATCTCGTCCGATCCTGTTGTCGCCCAACGACAACTCAGGGGACGTCACTTAGTATATTCCGCTCCCGAGTAACAAGAGGAGCTCCACCGAGATAATACCCCATCTCGGTTTGTGGTCGTGATACACATGCATCCAAAAACCATTTCTCACAAGAAAACCCAGTTTTATTTTTCAAATACGAAGATGCATGCAATTATGCAATGTACGACACACGATACCAAATATCCAACAGCCAACAAGTCTCAACATAATCCACTGACACAACAACTTCATGCACCAAACTAACCGACCCCCACTACTCCTCGGACTCAGTCCGGCATAACCAACCAAGGCACAGTAAATATGAGTTAGTGCAAAAATACATTTTAATCCCTAAAATTCTTTGAGAAAATACTTATAGCGCTATAATTTATTTTTTGAAGGATCACAGAGGTGCTAGAAGTGGCAGCATGGCCACGCAACAAAGCAAAATGGACAAGGGCCGTGGGTCTCAAAATCCCAACTTTTGAATGAGGACAAACGAAGAGGATTACTAGGGAAGGTCTTAGGGGTGTTCGTGAGACTAGTAGTGGAGGTCATTGGCCATGGATGGTGGCGTGGGCAGCGGTTGGAGGCCAAAATACCCAAATCAAAAATAGAGATGGATGGGCTTCACCGGTGTCAGATCGGGGCCGAGGATGGGTGGGCTAGGTAGCTGGGAGGTCATCGGTGATGTGGTGAAAAGCTAGCAGCCAATGGCAGCGCGACGGCGGCCCTGGAATGAAAGGGGGCGCGGCCTGAAGCTGTGCGTGGAGGGTAACAGTGGCGAGGGAAGAGCTGAAAACAAAGGGGGATGATCGTTGGCCAGAGGGGAAGAAAATGGGAGGGGCAGTGTCACACACGAACGACGCATAGCGGCGCTGTGGGTGGACGATGAAACAGATGGGAAGGGTGGGGAGGGGTGTCACGCGCGGGAGGAAGATGCAGGGGAAAAAGAATGAGAAAAAGAAAGAGATGAAGAAAAAGAGGAGAAATAGCAAAAGCAAGGGAAAGAAATGAGGTCCAGTCTTCAAGTTGGGGTCATGAAACTTTTCCAACGAAAATGATTTCAAAACGGCAATTTAAATAAAACTAATTTAAACACAATGACTAAGTAAATTAAAGTAATAAATTTCAATAATAAACAAATTTAAAATAAAGATCATTTTAAATAATGAACATATTGAATTAAATTTCACAATTAAAAGTCATAAAATAATACCACGTAAATCATCTAAAATTTAAAATAAGAAAGTGCATAATCTTAAGAAATGCAATAATTACTTAGTCAAAATACACGTAAATATGGGGTATCACACCCATTGTGTAGGTATCCTCAATGAGAAGGTTGATAGTTTGACTGAGGAGATACGGAGTACGAATTTCGTGAACAACGCGTTCATCTGAGTGTTGTTTATGAAATTCTATCATATTTTGTATTTTATTTTTAATATATGTAAGGAATAATATTATTTAATATATCTATCGTTCTTTAATTTCAATTCTCAATCTTCTTTAATGTTAGATTTTCCAATTTTAATACTAAATCACTGCACTTCAAATATATATAAACATAAATATATATTTATATATGTATATATAAATATACATTTATATATATAGACATAAATATAATTATATTTTACAAATTGTGTGTATATAAATATATATTACAATTTTTTAGACTTGTTCACAAATTATGCATTATAAAAATCACATAATTTTTAAATTAGAGTCATATTTAATTTAAATTTACAATTATATTTGAATGTTGGCACCAAAACATTTCACGTTCTCTCGTAAGTAGCCACAATGTTCAAACGTATGTGTGAGGTTCGAATGTAAATTTTTCCTCTATTCGAACGTCAAAAACGTCTCATTTGTCTTTAGTGACAGTTTCATAAACCGTCACAAAAAATGCTTTTTAGTAACGGTTTGGGGACTGTCACAATTTCCCAACCATCACTAAAAAGCAATTATGTTGTAATGGATCTTCTTCTTCTTCTTGTTCTTCAGACTCTTCTTCTTCTTCTTCACTTACTTGATGAACTGAATGATCATTTAATATGGATGGGTCGAGATGTACGGATGGGACATAATCTCTACATAAGGGGATTAGTTCTAGTGCACCGAGGTCAACAAATAAATTAATACCCTCTTCATCTTCCTGGTAGGTCTTTATAATCCGAGTGTCATTTTCATCTCCACTATGATCGTGATCTGCTACCATTCCTGCATCATAGATATTCTAAGGCACAAAATTTTGTACAACTCGCCAAGTTCTCTCCACTATCTTCATCGGCCGCTTTCATTGGATCAACCAAATAATAGACTTTGGTGGTCTGACAAGTCAATACGAATGGATCATTTTCGTACCATTTACATGTAGTATTGATACTCATAAAGTGACTATCCATATGTATCGAAACTCAACCACTGTGTGACGCCCCGACTCCCACGTACAAAAAGCCTTAGGAATCGTGACGTCAGGATGATGACACACGGTCACACATCCTAACGAACAAGTGCCAAGTGTGTGCAACAAATAAACAGTGCACAAAATAAATACACAGTGGATAATGATAATTAAGTCTCTAGTACCATAATTTTAGTTTAATACAGATATCCAAATACAAAGCGTTTAAAACATAAGCCAAATGTCCCATAAAATATACAAAAGCAGAAAAAGAAACATAACTCGAGTGATCCCAGATCACTCCTCCGGCGGAGCCAAATCTTCAAACTCGGCACCTGCAACATCATAATCAAAATCTGCAGTACCATTAAATGGTACCACAGGTAAGTTATAACCTAACCAATCCTGAAATAAAAACAAATTTAAGCAACTAATCATGCATGCCCATGATGCAGTATGTAATAAATGCAACGCACGCCAAAAATCACATTTTGGCTCTAAAGATATTAATCCGTCATTTTTCCAGAAAATGACACACAAAATCAACTCACGCTATTTTCCCAGAAAACAGCCATTTTCTATTTATCCATTAATTCATATGTACCATGGTCTCCCTTATGGACCATCCACGCGTCCTGGCTAATTTACGAGCGATGTCCAGTTTCGCACCCGGTGCGTTCGTGGCCAGGTCATCCTCTAGCCCCCGCCAGCAGAAAGGCCACGGAGTCGGCACGTCCAACGTCCGATCCCGTTGTTGCCCGGCGACAACCCAGGGGACGTCACTCAGTATATTCCGCTCCCGAGTGACCAGAGGAGCTCCACCGAGATGATACCCCATCTCGGCTTGGGGTCGTGATACACACACACCCAAAAATCCATTTCCTCCTGAAAACCCAATTTTCAAAATAACAACATGATCATGAATTCAATTACACGAAAACCCAGTTTTCATTTTACAAACATAAACATGCGTGCAATATACAATGTACCAACTCACAATAATCACAACCAATAACCAATCAGAACACAACATAACCAAAGCATAACTTCTCCGTCCTCAATCCATCCACCCCCAAATTCTACTCGGACTCAGTCCGGTACCAACCAGATCATAGTATAAACAATTAGTGCAAAAATATATTTAAATCTCAAAAGATTGTTTAGGAAATACTTACAGCGCTATGAAAATATTTTTGGAGGATCACGGAAGATCGAAAAGCACCAAAACAGCAACTTCACAGTGTAAAAACACTGTGACCAAAAACACAGTGAACCCAAAATATACCCGGGGTCAAACGAAGACTTGGGAACGGTAGGGTAGGGCCTATGGGAGGTGGTGAAGCTAATGGTGGTAGCCTTTAGCCGTGGGTGGTGGCCGAAATGGCGGTAGAAGGCCGGAAAGGCCAAATCGGAGGTGGAGCTCGCACGGGCGGCTCCGGCGACGGATCGGGACCAAGTTTGGGTGGAAAAGCTTGGTATTGGGCCGGTGAAGAAATAGTGGCCAATGGTGGCCGGACGGCGGCGGTGGAACGAAAAGAAGCCCACGGCTTCGCACGGTCCACGGCGGCTAATGGCAGCAAGGGGCGGCCTGAAAATGAAGGGGGTTGCTCGTCGGTGGCTGGGGGACTGAGTGGTGCCGGCGGTGAGGCACAC
>QEOT01007124.1:111103-190743 GCA_003123785.1 Pterocarya stenoptera | reverse complement strand
AAGCAGAAAAAGAAACATAACTCGAGTGATCCCAGATCACTCCTCCGGCGAAGCCAAATCCTCAGGCTCGGCACCTGCAACATCATAATCAAAATCTGCAGTACCATTAAATGGTACCACAGGTAAGTTATAACCTAACCAATCCTGAAATAAAAACACATTTAAGCAACTAATCATGCTTGCCCATGATGCAGTATGTAATAAATGCAACGCATGCCAAAAATCACATTTTGGCTCAAAAGATATTAATCCGTCATTTTCCCAGAAAATGACACACAAAATTAACTCACGCTATTTTCCCAGAAAACAGCCATTTTCTAAGAAAACAGCCATTTTCTATTTATCCATTAATTTATATGCACCATGGTCTCCCCTATGGACCATCCGCACGTCCTGGCTAATTTACGAGCGATGCCCAGTTCCGCACCCAGTGCGTTCGTGGCCAGGTCATCCTCTAGCCCCCGCCAGCAGAAGGGCCACGGAGTCGGCACGTCCAACGTCCGATCCCGTTGTCGCCCGGCGACAACCCAGGGGACGTCACTCAGTATATTCCGCTCCCGAGTGACCAGAGGAGCTCCACCGAGATAATGCCCCATCTCGGCTTGGGGTCGTGATACACACGCACCCACAAATCCATTTCCTCATGAAAATCCAGTTTTCAAAATAACTACATGATCATGAATGCAATTACACGAAAACCCAGTTTTCATTTTACAGACATGAACATGCGTGCAATATGCAATGTACCAACTCACAATAATCACAACCAACAACCAATCAAAACCCAACATAACCAATCCACAACTTCTCCGTACTCAATCCATCCACCCCCGAATTCTCCTCGGACTCAGTCCGGTACCAACCAGATCACAGTATAAATAATTAGAGCAAAAATATATTTAAATCTCAAAAGATTGTTTAGGAAATACTTACAGCGCTATAAAAATATTTTCGGAGGATCACGGAGGGGTTGGAAGCTCCAAAAACCGAAATTCCACAGTGTAAAAACACTGTGGCCGAAACTCACAGTGAACCCAAAATCACACGGGGTCAAACGAAGACTTGGGAACGGTAGGGTAGGGCCTATAGGAGGTGGTGAAGCTAATGGTGGTGACCTTTGGCAGTGGGTGGTGGCCGAAATGGCGGTAGAAGGCCGGAAAGGCCAAATCGGAGGTGGAGCTCGCACGGGCGGCTCCGGCGACGGATCGGGACCGGGTTTGGGTGGAAAAGCTTGGTATCGGGCCGGTGAAGAAATGGTGGCTAATGGTGGCCGGACGAAGGCGGTGGAACGAAAAGAAGCCCACGGCTTCGCACGGTCCACGGCGGCTAATGGCGGCAAGGGGCGGCCTGAAAATGAAGGGGGTTGCTCGCCGGTGGCTGGGGGATCGAGTGGTGCCGGCGGTGAGGCACACGGGTGGCCGGCGGCGGTGCAGGGAAGAGAGGAACCGAGAGCACGGGGGGAGAGGAGAGAGAGAGGGTCGGGCTAGGAGGGAAAAAAGAAAGATCCGGACTTCATCTTGGGTTTTGAAATGATCCAACGAAGAAGATTTTAAAACTATTAGCTAAATAAAATAATTCAAACGCAGTGAAATGCTTAATTAAAACAATAATAATTTTAAACTCTAAAAACAACCCAATTTAAATTAAAGATCACTTTAAATACAAAACAATAAATAACACTGAAAAAACAAATAAGAAATTAATTTTCACAACTTAAAATATTATAAAATAATATTTAAAAACTCCCATAATTTAAAATAATTTAAATTAATCATTCATTAAAATAACACTAAAATACGGGATGTTACACACTGCCTATATCCCTCCAATCATATTTAAAAACATGTCACATTCCCACCTAGGTACTTTAATTCGATAATATCACGTATGACACCATAGTAGTCAATATCATTTATTTCATGACTTCTCTCGACCAACACACCACAGTTTTGCGTCTTTCGATTACATTCACGGTCCATAGTATGGAATCTATAGCCTCAAACCATGCATGTAATTATAATAGTTTGAACGTTACGTGAAATTTTGGTTTCCTGCTGAAGGAACCGTCTAATTCTTAACAATTACAAACGTCTGAACGTACAATAGTTCACATGCGAACGTTAATAATCCCCACAACAAGCATAGATCATGCGGATTAACTTCAAACCTATCATAAAAACGTTCGCACGTTTTGTTGAGACATCGTAGGCCAGGTGACCTACAAATCACGCAGGAAATTCCCTCCAATTTTTCTATTCACATTCACACATCCTAGTTTAATGTTTGAACATAAATGCAGAAAGTTACGTTGTACGCATTCGAACGTAAATAAACTTAGGTTCCACATATATCCTCTAACAATTAACGCGGGAAAAGTCCCGCCAAATTTTTAAACATGTTCGCATGTGAAACGCCAAGTTCGCATAACACCACAATATGTGCGAACGTAGATTTGTATTGTTCGAATGTGATTCACATATTTATATATTTTTTAAACAATAGTGGTTTATATAACAATAGTGGTTTATATATTTATTTATTTACATATTATTAGTTTATAATTTGTTAATACATAACATTAGTTGTTAATTATACTGTATT
The DNA here is from genome assembly GCA_003123785.1 of Pterocarya stenoptera. Classification (NCBI taxonomy): domain Eukaryota; kingdom Viridiplantae; phylum Streptophyta; class Magnoliopsida; order Fagales; family Juglandaceae; genus Pterocarya; species Pterocarya stenoptera. The sequence goes on along the minus strand of QEOT01007124.1, from coordinate 188,142 downwards.
AAACTATAACAGTACTAGACTAGTATATAAAGTATATATACTATACTTGTGACGCCCCGACTCCCACGTACAAAAAAAAATCTCGAGAATTGTGACGTCGGGATGATGACGACACGGTCACGCATCCCAACGACAAGTGCCAAGTATGTGTAACAAATAAACAGTGCACAACAAATATGCAGCAGATAATAATAAATAAGTCAACTAGTACCAGAATTTTAGTTTAATACAAATATCCAAATACAAACCTCTTAAAACAAAGCCAAAGTCCCATAAAATAATACAAGTCTGAAAACATAAATATAACATGAGTGATCCCAGATCACTCCTCCGGCGGAGCCAAATCTTCAGGCTCGGCATCTGCATCATCATCAACAAAATCTACAGTACTTTTAAATGGTACCGCATGTAAGTTATAACCCAACCAATCCTGAGATAAAAACACATTAAAGCAACTAACCATGCATGCATATGATGCAATATGCAAGAAATCCAACACACACCAAAAATCCCATTTGGCCCAAAAATATTTCCATCAAATCATTTCCACCATTTTTCCAGAAAATGGCCCAAAACATTAACTATCATTTTCTTAGAAAATGACATGCATAAACATATCCAACTCAAGCTATTTTTCCAGAAAACAACCATTATCCATCTTTCCATTAATCCATATGCACCATGGTCTCTTCTAGGGACCATCCGCACGTCCTGGCTGCATAACGAGCGATGTCCAGTTCCGCACCCAGTGCGTTCGTGACTAGGTCATCCTCTAGCCCCCGCCAGCAGAAAGGCTACAGAGTCGGCACGTCACTCAGTATATTCCGCTCCCGAGTGACCAGAGGAGCTCTACCGAGATAATGCTCCATCTCGGCTTGGGGTCGTGATACACACACACCCAAAAATCCATTCCACATGAAAGCCCAATTTTCAAAATATCCACATGAACATGAATGCAATTACCCGAAAACCCAATTTTCAATTTACAAACATGAACCTGCGTGCATATGCAATGTACCAAACCACAACAACAATAACCAACAACCAACCAAATCACAATAACCAATCACACAATACTCCGTTCTCAAATCCATCCACCCCCAAATTCTCCTCAGACTCAGTCCGGAAGAACCAACCAGAACACAGTGAAATATGTTAGTGTAAAAATATATTTAATCTCAAATTTTGTTTGGAGAAATACTTACAGCGCTATAAAATAAATTTTGGAGGATCCGGAGGAGCTGGAAGCACGAAAACAGCAACTCCACAGTGTAGAAACACTGTGGCAGAAATACACAGTATACCCAAATTCACACGGGGTCAAACGAAAGTTAGGGAACGGTAGGGTAGGGCCTATGAAAGGTGGTGAAGCTAATGGAAGTGACGGTTGGCCGTGGGTGGCGGCCGAAACGACGGTGGAAAGCCAAAAAGGCTGAAACTAAGTTGAGCTCGTGGAGGTGGCTCCGGCGACGGATTGGGGCCGAAACTGGGTGGGTTAGGACGGCAAGGGGCCGGTGAAAAAGTGGTGAAGAAATGGTAGCCAATGGTAGCCGGACGGCGGTGGTGGGATGAAGAGAAGCCCGCGGCTTTGCACGGCTCGCAGGGGCTAACGGCGGTGTTAGCCAGCCTGAAAATGAAGGGGTTGAGTCGCCAATAGCTGAGGAGTCGACTGGTGCCGACGGTGAGGGCCACGGACGGCCGGCGGCCGTGCGAGGAGCTGAAGGCCGAAACGCACGGGGAGAGGGAGAGAGAAATAGGAGAGAGAGAGAGAGAGAGAGAGAGAGAGAGGCTACGCGGGAATAAACCGAACGGGAAGAAAGAAAAGAAAGGGAAAAAGAAAGAGAAAGGAAAAGAAATGAGGCCCAACCCTCACATCTTGGGTCACAAAAGTGATCCAAAGAAAAATATTTTAAAACTACTAGCTAAATAAAATAATCCAAACGCAGTGAAATGCTTAATTAAAACAATAATAATTTTAAAACTAAAAAACAAACCAATTTAAATTAAAGATCACTTTAAATGCAAAACAGTAAATAATATCAAGAAAACACATTAAAATAATTTTCTCAATTTTAAGAATATTATAAAATAATATAATAAAACTCTCTTAATTTTAAAACAAGAGAAACAATTTTTTAAATTAATTAAAACAATCCTTCATTAAAAATACACTAAAATACCGGATGCTACAATACTAGTGCACTATGTACATGTATAACATATATACTAGTATATAGTGTTATTAGTATAGCATATATTATTAGTTTATAATATGTTAGTACATAACATTAATTGTTAATTATACTTTATTAAATTAAATAACAATACTAGACTAGTATATATAGTATATATACTACACTAGTGCACTATGTACTACTATAACATATATACTAGTACAAAGTGTATAAGTATAGTATACTAATTAAGCGTATTACATATAACATAATAATAATATTCTTGATCGATAATCACATATTCACACTATATAACAACTATATTATCAATAATAATATTATTAGATTATATAATGTATAACAACTGTTATATGTTATATTATAAATAATATATTATTTAGTATAAAATATAAAAAACTTATTCTAGAGACGTTCGAACGTACCAATATGACGTTTGCATGTCTCGGGCATTAAGTGAGAAACGTGCACACATAACAACATAACGATCACATGTCACCATAATTAATTAAGTGTTTTAACGTTCATCGTTAAAATAGAAACATTCGGATGTCTTTCTCCCTCATCCTGTGACGTTCGCACGTGAACACTTCAACGTTTGAACATTACGTGTATAAAGACTTCCGTCCGAAAGTGAAATGACATTTCAAACGAATCTTCTCATTTATGTTTGTGACTCGTTCGGAAATGAGCAGCACAAAAGGCTATCCCAAGTATAGGAGCGTGTCGAGTAGTAATTAGGAATAAATTCCTAGATCGTCTCCACAGGGAAAGTGCTAAAAATAAACTCGTGAATAATGGTAGAAATATTTACAATGAGAAAATAAAAATAAAATGTGATGATATGTACAATGGAAGAAAGAGTGCAGTGAAAAAAAAAGATTTACTGGTCGTGAACCAGATTCATTTTTGGTTGGTTTGATTGTTTGAGTTTGCAGTGAAAATTAAAGAAATTAAAACGTGAGACTGTGAAATTAAATTGCTGGAAATTAAAGGACTGGAATTTAAATTCACTGAAAAATTAAATGGCATCAAATAAATTGCAGAAAATAAATAACAGAAAATTAAATGAAAATAAAATAAAAGTGCTAGAAATTAAAGTGCAGAAAATTAAATTGTAGAAAATAAAAGACAGTAAAATAAAGGACTGTGAAATAAAAGTGCAGAAATTAAAAGTACTGAAAAATAAAATTAAGTTTGTCCAAGAAAATTAATCACTAAATGTTAAGTCTGAATAATTGATGGTAGAGACATTCAAAAGTCCAATTGATTACCACAGGGATTTCTCAAGCATTCACTGTATTCGAAAATCACAGTGAATCAAGAGAAGTATATAGATAATCAACGTTTCTATAAATACCAATCAATTAATCAAACTCACAATTATGAATTTTATTGTTGATCTAAAATAAAAGTGCAGGATTGATAGTAGAGATATCTATAAGTCCAATTGATTATCACAGGGATTTTTCAAGCATTCACTGTATTCGGAAATCACAATGAATCAAGAGAAATATATAGATAATCAAAGTTTCTAATAACAATACCAATCAATTGCAAGAATTAAAAGTGCTAAAAAAAATAAAGGACATTAATTTAAAGTGCATAAATTTAAATGGCATAAATTAAAATAAAAACAAATAAAATAAAATAAAAGTGGAGACTACAGATAAAGGAGAACAGTTCGATAACACATTTGGTCCATTTAGGCTCTCAACTGCATCACCGAACTCCCTCACTTCATCTGCACTTTCTCCTAAAAATCTGCAGACTACTCCTAAACTACTCTACTGGGTGTCTCACCCACCCAGACTCTACTGGGCGTCTAACATCTGCCTCCACATTTTATAGGCTTCAAGGAGAATAAAGAAAACTCAACTTGCACTGCATGCACGTTCGGCTTCTTTATTTTTTTTATTCTTTTCTTTCTTCTGCAGTCGGCCACCCCACCCCGCATGCATTCTTCTTCTCTTTTTTTTTTCTTTCTTTTTCTTTTCTACATGCTGTCTCGTGCGTGAGGCCCGCCCCTCTCCTTTCTCTTCTTTCTTTCTTTCTTTTTCTTCCTCTTCCTTCTGTGCGTGCACGTTCGGCCGAATCTTCCGTCTCTCCATCTCTCTTTCTTTTCTTTCTTTTCTTTTTTTTCTTCTTCCAGTTTTCTTCCTTTCGTTCCACATGCATCGTTGTCTGCCCACTTCTCTCTATCTCCTTTCTGTTTTTCTTTTATTTTTCTTTCTATTTTCGTTTCTTTTCTTTTTGCAGTCGGCCAGCCACGTTCTGTCTCTGCATGCACGTTGTCTTCACTGTCTCGGTTTCCCACGTTCTCTTTCTCTTTTTGTTGCAGCATGTCTGGGTTGCTCGTGGTGATGTAGAGGAGTGGTGCTTGGCTGGAGAGAGTACGTGCAGCTGCATGGAGGAAGCAGTGGTTGTGGTTTCGGAGACGGAGATGGCTGTGGAGGTTGGACGAAGCTGCCGTGGCGTTGGACTGATTTCTGCCTTGCATGGTGATCGCCGGCGTCGTCTGACGTTGATGGTGGGCGGAAGACGGCCCAGGGTGGCGTGGAGGCTGTGCACGGCTGAGCTGTGCATGCGGAGTGCACTGTTCAATCGAGACCGAAGGTTGAAGATGAAGTCGACGACGTGCCGTTTTGGTCTATTGACAAAACGGCACGTCATTTTGCTTAAACGGTGAAACCATTAACGTTCAAAACGACATGTCGTTTTGGTCCGTAGACAAACGGCACGTCGTTTAGCTCAGACGGCAGATTACTTCATGGTGAAAACGACATGTCGTTTTGGTCTGCCGACCAAACGACATGTCGTTTAGTCTGCGCTGAAAAACAAAAAATAAAAATAAAAAATAAATAAAAATAAAGTAAAATAAAATAAAATAAAGAAACTAAAATAAATAAAATTAAACAAGAGATGAAAAATAAAATATTAAGAGTGTGTTGTGCATGAGAATTTATTGTCCAAATAAATCACAAGTTATAAAATCAAGCATAAACTATGCTTTTAATCAATTTAATTCACAACTTGGATTTATGCCTCTTAATCAATTTATCCATCTAAAACCAATGATAAAATAATAAAAGAATTAAAAATTATTGGTTTTAAATAGATAAAATATGCAATAATGCAGCTCAATCAGTTTGAACTAAAAAAATCTTGTTCGAACACTCCATCCATTCAAACATGATCAAATATGGTTATTAGTTCAAATCAAAATTTCTTTTAGTTCGAACAGTACACGTCGATTCAAACTAATAGGATTCCATTCGAACGGGTTTTTGAGACGAAAATGGTTCGTCTAAAAAAAAAAACTCGTTCAAATGCTTTCGAATGGTTCTACCCAATTTCATTCCTAAAAATTATTTTTTGAGATGTCTACAAAAAATTTTTTGAGATTGGCTTTTCAAGACAAAATAGAGATGAAATTTTTTCGTCTCCAAAAACATTTTGGGATGAAATTTGGATTTTTAGAGACAAAATGATTCGTCTAAAAAAACCCAATCTCTTGTAGTGAATGTTTCTGATCGAGGATCCGTGGATACGTCCCCTACTAAGCATGCATGTACTACAAAATAACTGTTCAGTTGTGGCCAGTTATTTATTGTGAAAATAATTATTTTTTATTAAAATTAATCTATTTTGATAAAAAATAGTCACTCTCTACACATATAATTCCGTCACAAATGGTCATTTGTTTTTTTGTAGTAGCATGCATCATGCATGTGTATTAATGATCTTGTATTGTTTTTCAGTTGTAATTACTAATTATGAAACACAACTTACGTACATATATAAACAAAACAAAAATAATTGAAGTATATATATAGCCTTAATTGCGATGCATAAAATGGTTTTTTTTGTCTTAAAAAAAAAATCCATATCATTTATATATAATTAATGCATGCATGTAATCTATGTCTCCACATATTCTTTTCAAAAATTAAATCCAACAAAAGCCAAGCCGAGCCTCTCACCGAAAAAACTCTGCTCGATTTCTTTTTTTATTTTCCAACCCAGGACCTCGCGTGTCTTTCGGCTTTTTCTTTTCAGGCGCCCCTTTTCGTGTTGCTCCAGGACCACACTTCACGTCGGTACCACTCCCAGTACATTCTTTCCCTACCAGCTACAATTCCCGTCCGTATGTGCCCAGGTGCTCCATTCTGATTCCCAAATTTCATGTCGGTTTTCTCCTTTTCATTCGCTTTCCGTACATTCTTGGGATCACTTCCCTTTCATTCGCTTTACGTACATAACTGGATCACTTCCCTTCACTCGCTTTCCGTACATTTCTGGGACCACACATTTTCTTTTTAGCTCCAATTTTCCCTTTCATTTGCTTTCCGTACATTCCTGGGACGACACATTTTCTTTTTAACTCCAATTTTTCCCATTTGGTGCTCGGCTTCTCTCTCTAATTCCCTTGGGCACATTTTCAAAAATGATATGCAGCAAATAAGATTAAGTGCTCAGCACTCTAAAGGTAAAATTGTAATATTAAACTTGACGTGGTTCAACAGTATAAGTATTATGTGTATCCTTGTTACAATGAGTTGCATTATGAATTTTTTAAATGTAAAATTTCAAGAATTATCAATTTATTCATGTATTATAATCTACTGTATAATTAAGTGTTTAATTCATTTTTGGTTAAATAATTTATTTATCTAGGCAACTTAATCATATAATTTTAACATTGTATCATGCCCCCAATTGATTTTTTGTTAGTCTCTAACAAATTGAGCAGTCAAAAGAGCAAGTAGATTCAACTTTACTTCAAAATTACTCAATTCAAAAATCTATGCCATGGGTCAGATTCATTAGCTTTAGAGCATTAGAACTAATGTATATCAAACATTAGTTCTCCACAGAAGTTTATACATTATCCAGCTAATCATCCAAATGAACAAAATGCAAAAAGCATGCTTAACCCTGAGTGCTCAAGTGTGTGATCAGATTTCTAAGTTTGACTACCACAATCTATTTAAAGGTTCCAACATTAGCATTTGATTAAGAAAGATGAATTGTCCAGACTTCCTTTCTCAAGCTATTTGGCTTGATAATTGTCTGTAACCTCTTTTTATTAATGAAAGTTTCAGTTTTCACATTAAAAAAAGAAAGAAAGATGAATTGATCTTACTTTAATTCAAAACCATTGTATGGCGGCTTTCACGCTATTATACTTTATGAGGCCCTTTTTTTAGTGAGAACCCCGGTAATAGGCAACCTTTTCCATCACACACAACTTTTCTTGATTCCTAACTTGTCCCTTTTCTCATTTGTTTTTCATACTTTTGTTCTCTCTTTTCATACATTTTTTTTTTCACTTTAAAGCATAATGGAGTTTCTTCCTAAGCCAGTAGGATATGGCTCATCAGAATTCCATAGAGTTGCAATGTTGATCTCCAATACATGGTATAATAGTGTCAACTAAGATATTCTGAGTGTATGTATAAATTAGCAGTTAGTAGTTTTTAGCAAATCACATTTGGCTTAATTGACTGAAATTGGATAAACTTTTATTTTGAGCTAAAATCTGGATCTTTAAATCCTAAAGCAGCTCATAACTTCAATAGATTTTATTTTAAAACAAAAATCTGCAAAACAAAAGAAACTAAACAGAAAAAAAGAAGATAAAACAAAGAGAAGCAGTAACAGGGTAAGTTGCATTTGCAAAAGACTAGTGGTGGACTCCCAATTTCATGTATGTTTTCTCCAATGGACCACTTCCATTCATTTGCTTTTCCGTACATTCCTGGGACCACACATTTTCTTTTTAGCTCTAATTTTCCCCATCTCGTGATCTGCTTCTCTCTCTAATTCCCTTAGGCACATTTCTAAAAATGCCTTACAATAAATAAGATCAAGTGCTTAGTACTATAAGGGTAAAATCGAAATATTAAACTTGATGTGGTTCAACAATGCAAGTTTTATGTGTCCTTGTTATGACCAGCTCCATTATGAATCTTTTTAACTACAAAATATTAAGAATTATCAATTTACTCAAGTATTATAATTTGCTGCATAATTAAGTGTTTAATCATTTTTTGTTAAACAATTTATTCACTTAAACTTAATCAAGAAATTTTAACACTTTATGGGACAACATCAAAAAATTAATATGGCTTGTTTCTATATGGGTTTGAAAAGGCTATAAATACGCACGCATGCATGGCTAGCAACTACCACCACTCGTACCACCAAGACGAAAAAAAAAATAGTAACTACACCTGCTTAATTCGCCTTTCCTCGATCGAATTATGGCTTCCGGTGCTAGTACTGTTTCTGTTGTGAAAGCCGGATACTGGATTTTCGGGAAAGACTCTATCCGGCCGGTAGGAGATATACCTTCCGAACTCGTCACACATCTTTATGCTGGCTTTGCCAAGGTCAACGATGATGATGGCACGGTGACCGCTGAGCCACAATTCCGAGCCTTCCCCAACAAGGTTCGAGAACGAAACTCTAAGGTGAAAACTCTCTTATCCATCGGTGGTGAAGGCGTTGACCTATCTGTAGTGGTGGCAAGCAGTGATAAGCGTAAGAATCTCATAAAGAGCTCCATAGATCTAGCCAGGGAATTCGGTTTCGATGGCCTGGACCTCTGCTGGATGTACCCCTCCAAAGCCGACCTGGAGAAACCGCTTGCCTCGCTCCTCATTGAATGGCATGATGCCATAAAACCTTATAACTTGCTTCTTACTGCGGCGGTGTTTCACCACCCTGGCATTCCTGATATAAACGGAAACATTACTTTCAAGTATCCCATTCAAGCTATTAAGGATAATTTGGACTGGATCAACGTACTGGCCGTTGACTTCTATACTCCGAAGTCCGACTCATCACCCGGGAAGACAGGACCGGTTCATGCGTGGCGTAATCCTCGAGAGCAAAACAAGTGCGGAAGTGAAGGCATTTATAACTGGATTAACGGAACTCCTAATCCTGTAAAAATTGACACCCAGAAGTTGGTCCTTGGCCTTCCATTTTATGGCTATAAATGGACTCTGAAAAAAGAAGATCAACATGATTTCTTTGCAGAAACTGATCCAGCAAATCCTGCAGGCCCCTTAGCGTTCAGAAATATCCAGGAGCAATATATCAACAAAAATGGAGGCCATCTCGTGAATGATCATGATATGTTTGTTGCCTCCTACTGGTATCACAAGGTTACTTGGATTGGTTTTGAGGATGAGCATAGCATCGCTACTAAGGTTAAGGAGGCGATTAGGGGAAATAACTTGGGCGGTTACGTTGCATGGCATCTGGAAGCCGATGACTACAATTGGACTCTCTCAAAAGCAGGTAATAATTAGCAGCTAGCATGAATTCAATAATATTTTTATGAGTACTGCTAGCTATAGGTTTACGTAGTGATTTCAAACAAGTAAAACTTATAAACTATTGCGGCTAAATGTGATTTATTACATCTACTTCATTGAAAAAAAAAACTTTACAGTCTTATATAATATAAAAAGTGATCACCTCCGCAGTATTTCTTAAATAATAAACCTTATTTTTTACACACCCAACAGTATACCACTGGTGTAGAAGCTTCATTAATTTCCATATCAACTATACTAAAAAAAAAATATATATATATAATTGGTGTTTTCATTTTTATTATGTGTAGCAAATGAAACTCGATAGGTCTGTTAGATCGTTTGTGACGATCACTTTTGTCAATAAATTTTAACCAAAGCCAAACACTGGGAAAACAAGAATCTCTATATATCCTAGCTGCTAGCTCTCTTTTCTGAAAATTTTATTTTCTATTTTCTAATGAACATGATTTCTCTTTCTTTTCGTAGCCTCCAATGCATGGGATAATGCGATTAATAATCCTGGTAGTACTAGTACTACTACTACTACTACTACTCATACTGGTACTACTACAACTACTACTATTACTACAACTACTACTGCTGTTTCTCCAGAAGGGGAAATTAGTAAGACTGTTACTACTAATATTACTACTACTGATGATGCTGCTGCTGCTGCTGCTGCTGCTGCTTCTGGAGAAGGAGATACTACTACAGATGGTCAAAACACTCGTTCAAGGACTAGTACTACTACTACTACTACTACTACTACTACTAGTGCTACTACTACTACTACTACTGCTACTGCTACTAGTTCTAGTTCTCTTACTATATGTAACATATTATAAGATGCTTGTATTATCGACAATAAGGCCAATGGCTAGCCGGCTATCATGCTGTGTATGTACGTTCTGTGTAATATTATTATTAATATTATAATACTGGTACTACAACTGCTGCTTCTGAAGACGGGGATCCGCAAAATTCAGATCAAAACACTAGCACTACTACTACAGCTACTACTACTGCTGCTGCTGCTGCTGCTACTAGTACTAGTACTAGTTCTGTTAATATATGTAACATATTATAAGATGCTTGTATTTTCGACAATAAGGCCAATGGCTAGCTGGCTATCATGCTGTGTACCTACGTTGTGTGTAATATTATTATTATTATTATTATAGAAACTTTTTTGTTTTAAATTAGACCAGTAAACTGACAATGCAGCCACAACATCAACCCCAGTAAATTAGCTACTCAATATATTGCTTCAGTTCCCATGCATTGTGCTCCACCGAAATAATCATAAAGTGAAATAATCATTGAAACAAAAACTTAAAGTGAAATAATAATCATTGCTGGATAACTTAGAAGAAATAATCATTGTTGGGCAAACCATGGAAAAAAGGAATCTTCATACAACTGGAGTTTAACGTTACAAATCCCTCTGAAAGCAAATCCTTGTGATTTACAAATCTCAACCAGCAATTTACCCTCTAAAAGTAAACAAAAAGGATTTTAACGTGAAGATACCAGATTTCGATTATTCCTAATTCAGAGGAGTTAAATGGTTCCAATAGTACTACTACACTAACAGCTGATTCATACAAACGGAATAAGTCTAAAGAAAACCAGAGAGAGAGAGAGAGGAGTCAGGTCATTTGGGGTAGGGGGAGGGAGGGTTTGGGGGAGACGAGACATGGCAGTTCTTTGGGAGAGGTATTGAAACAGCAACGTCTAATTAATTAAAACTCCCCGTTTCATTTAGTCGTTGGTGGTGAGGCCTTATTTTGGACTGCACCCAGAATTATTCTTTGATTAATTTTCTGTGTATGTGCGTGTGTGTATATTTATATATATATATATATAAATGTTCACACGTGAACTACACAAGAGTACTGATCCCATGTCGTTTATAATGTGAGAGGTATCGTACTGGTACACTTCGATTAATCAGTCCATTAATTTCATGCACCGTACGTCAAGGCTTAATTTCTTGTCGGCCACATGATGCATGCAAGCGATGTCATGATGATCTAGAGCCTCATGATATGTATGTACACGTGATGCACATGAACACATTAACGAAGTTAGCGATGGATTGTGAATTAATGCTCATTTATGTACGCCTGCACTCAAGGGTGGAAATCATTAACGTCGCTTTGTGCGGTAAAAGTAGCTAGCTTGCTTTAAGATAAGATCAATAACTAGAACAATACGTACATTTTATTAATTAATAAACAATAACTAACGTAGGGAAGAGCAACTTCATCATCCAACAGATCAATATTTTAGCTAGAAACTAACTACCCCCGACATGTTAATTCTTGGGAAAATTCCACCTTGTAACTTAACTATACATGATCTTTTGCAAGACAATCCACCCGGCCATATTATCTGCTGCATGCATGTTCAAGCCGGGAGCTAGGGAAGCTAGATCAGTTTCTATATCTGAGTTTGAAGTTTCAATCCAATCGATCGAAGGTACGTATTCCCCACAATTAGCCGTAAATGCATGAATAGACTACCACGGTTAGATCATATAGCCTGGTTTGGATACCAAAAGTACTTCAACTACTTTCAAACACTCTCACTACTATTCTTTACTTTATTATTACTTTTCACCTCCTTTTTTTACTATTCATTATTTTTCACATACTTTTTACTACTATTCAATATTCTATTTTAATTTTGCATTACTTTTTCACTACAATTCACAAACATTCACAAACACTTTCACTACTATTTTTCATTTTCCAATTGCGGAGTGCGTAAGTGTTGCGTAATTAATCTTTTTTAAAAAACGTGAGTAAATACGTAACCCACATAAAAAATAATTCTTTAATAGAATATCACACTCGTTTTCAAAAGCTTTGCGCGGCGGCACTTCATAACTATATCTAACATTACTCTTAAAGAAATGAAGCAGAGAGTGGCTTTCTTTCTCCAGACTCTCCTTTATATTTTTTAAATTCTCTTCAACATTTATCTAGATTTATATTTTTCTCATGCAATTGTTTTTTTTTTTTTTTATTGCACCTCATGTGTGAACGACACCTTGAAAATCCAAACCGTTAATAAATCCAAATTATTATTAGAGTCCAAATCATTGATAAGTGAAATCATCAACGTACAAGAGGTTATCTTACGATTGCAAATAAATATGGCTACTCAATAAGGCGCTTGAGATCGGTTTAATCACACTCGAGTTTAACTCCAATTCATTTATTAGTCATTAAAATTAAAGATAAAGTTAGAATATATAATACTACGAACTTATTATGTCAAAATTAAATAATTCGTAAACAAGCTCGAACTCAAACTTAGTTGTTGCTATATATAAATTAAAATTTCACGATAAACTCGAAATTAATTCTTATTCAAATAAGACTTCAATGAATAAATCTTAACTATTCATTTGAATTCAAACTTGATTACACTCAAGTCGATATATAGATTGATTAGAAAAAAAAGGTTGATATATAGATCATTCGGCCATCATTCACGTCGAGCCTCTATAATTAATGTTGACACATATATGCTGTATTTTTTTTATTTTTATTTTTTTTGTTTAGAAAAAAGGCCAACTGTATAAGTGTATATATATTATTTTTGAATAAGTGTATATATATTATTTTTGAGTGGCTTTGGAAAAGTCTTTCAACATTTAAGTCTACAACGTCTATCACATGATTTAATTTTCTGTGTATTAATTTAGGATGTGAACTGATATTTGTCTGTGTATTAAAAGCGATTAGTTGTGGGGAATGCCTTCGATTGCTTCATTTTGTTGTCTAGTCCGTCCATGCATCATTGCATGCGCCATCATGAGGCTGATCTAGCTAATTAAGTTCTACTGGCGTGCATAAAACGTCCCACGATGTGCATCCAGAAGCCATCTGAGATTTATAATTAACCTAAGCCGGCCCTATACACATATCAATCAGAGACATTTCTACGTCGGAATCGTTTAGGATCGACTATTATTTGTATCTTCATATCTCGAAGTGGATTGAGGAATCAATCTCTCAATTTCAGGCCCCATCGCCATGCATGGAATAAGTTCTTATTCTTGGCTGCTTGTGGGATATTGGACCAAGGCTATGTATTATGGCAATACCACGCACACAATCCATTGGCTAGCTTTTATAAGAAAGATATATAAACTATGTATATATATATATATAGCATATATAGGATCATGCATGTGGCGAAATACTTAAGTTTTTTCTAATTGTGAGGTCTTCATTAGGACTGTTCATCCGGGCCGATTTTTTTCGGGCCCGGTCCGGAACCCGGTTATCAGGGTTCCGGTTACGGATTTCGGACCGGATTAAATCCGAGCCAGAACCCGTATTATAAAAACCGGATATATCCGGTCCAGACCCGGGTATGAAACTCGGGTTCCGTAATCATAACCCGGTATAACCGGATTTGTATAAAAAGGCAAAAAAAAAAAATTTCCTTCGTTCGGCCCGTGACCATGGACTACCAACCCCCTGCTCTCTCTCTCTTTCGCTCTCTCTCAACCCTAGCTACGAAACCCTAGCCGCCGTCGTGATGATCTCGATGGTTACTTGATGGAGAGGAGTAGCTGATTCGAGTACACTCTCTCACCGATGGCTTGTGGAAGTTCAACTTTGAGAATCATCTCTTCCTCGGCCAAACTAGCCAGCCCAAGCTCTTCACCCTCGCCCTCGCCCTCGAAGAGTTGGAGCAAAAGAAAGCCGCACGCAAAGAAAGGGTACTCACCATTTCCTACCCTCATATTATTGAGTGTTATTTTGCTCGCTCTATGACTGAATCAATTAGTTTTTATCCTTGCGCTATTGCACTTGTGTATCTTGTTATTTTTATTTCTCAGCATGGATTGGGCATTTCTGGAGAAAATTATACCTACACACGAGAGATATTGGTGACATTCAATGTTTGTTTAGGGATTTTTTGTGCTTGCTTCTCATTCTCTGTGCCCAGACTACATATGGGTCTTGTAATATAGTTTTGAAAAGGTAAGTATAGAAAGGAAAGAGAGAGAGGTTAGTCTAATGTTTAGTTAAAGTGCATACGTTTCCTGAGGCTAATGTGTGCACTGTTCTGGACCCTCTCATCTTACTTGATTATAAGCTGCTTTTAAGCTTAAAGTCTAGATTTTTGGAGATTGCGTAGATCATATTAATATGGTAGTGAAGAGAGTATTTAGTTTTGGAGCTTTTAGAACTGTGCCTCTCTACCTGGTTTGGTGATTTGGAGGAAAAAGAATGATTGAAGTTTTGAGAACAATGGAAGAAAAACTTATTTCTTCAATACTTTGTTTCTTTGGATAGCTGTTATAGACTTTTTTTTTATAAGTAAAAATAAAGTTTTATTGATATAAAAGGCATCGCCTAAGTACACCACTGTTATTGAAATGGTTGCTAGATCTGCTCTCTTTGTTTTTAAACTTGGGTTCTTATTTATTTATTTGGGTCTGTTTTGTTCTGTGTTGCCACATTTTGTTTACAATACTTATGAGTTATGTGTAGATTCAAGGGTTCAGCGATTTTTGTCCAAGAACTCTTTTTTTTCATTTTTTTTCTTTATCATTTATGTTTTGGTTATGTTTAATTTTTATACTTATTGTATGCTACTAATTCGAGTCCATGCTTGCATTTTCTAACAATATTGTGGAACTTCCCAGTGCAGTTACCCTACTACTTTTGCCTTCTGCTTTTTCAAATCGATTCTAGCTTGTGCACAAAATTCTTGAAACTTGCGTGTGCCATTTTCTGTCCTTCAAGAAGGAAAATCATAATTAACCCAATTGAAGCTTTTAAAATAGTGTCTCTGTCTCATGGCCATAAAACCATCAATTTTTATACTCATTTTCTGTACTCTCTTTTAATATTCTATTTGAATATAATATGCAAAACTAGTTAATGAGCTTTTTTATTTCTTGGCTGCAGGAATTGACAATGGACTATTATTTGGTGTGAGATTAAAACTGATGGGAAGATTGTGTTGCTGATTTTGTAACTCATTTCTTGTAATTTTGTGTTTGGTAATGTAATTTATAAATACCAATAATGTAATATGTAGTGAATTGTATTGTGATGCATGCATAGATTAATATTGGAATTGGGATTTGTTTGTTTTACATGCATTTAGTATTTTTAGAACGTTTCATGAACTTTACTTCTTAGAAAACTTTTTTTTAATGAAATAAAGGCTTTCACTAAAAAAAAAAAAAAAAAAAAAATCCGGGGACAACCCGGAACCTGGATTTCTGGGTTTAAAAAATCCGGATCCATTCAGGTTCCGGCTCAGGTCTGACCCAGACCAACCCGGTCCAGGTTTCAGCCCAGATTTGAAACCCGGGTTCCGGTCCGGGGATACCCGGGTTCTTGGGTTGAAATCTGGATGAACACCCGTAGTCTTCATATCAACAAAACTAGTTTTATACATTTCTTGATCGGATTAAATCTATAAACTTGACGTGTTGAGGTGTATAATTAATTAATATAGAAACTATTTTAAAACTTGGGAAAGATGGTTCGTGGTTTTTCAAAAAAAATAAAGCACCAGCTAACAAAGGTACTCTCAGACAAAACTCCTGAGCATATATATATTGAGTTAAATTGAAAAATTAAGGGTAATCTAAGTATTCCACGTGGCAGAATTTCATATGGATGGCATGAAATATGCTGGTATGGATTGCAAAAAAAATGAATCGCACTACAAAAAAATTAGGAATTGCCGGCGCTTATATTATCGACAGTTGTTTATAAGCCGGTAAAATAATCATATTGCCGGCGCTTAATTTTTACGCCGCTAAATATTTGAATTTACCGGCGTTTATAATGTTACGCCGGTAATAATATATAGATTTGGCGGCGTTTTAAAAAATGCTGGAAATATATTTATTATACGCCGGTAATAGATATATAGCTTTGGCGGCGTTTTGGTAAATGCCGGCACTTGTTCAATTTTATGCCGGTAAATTATTGAATTTTCCGGCGTTTAGTTTGTTTTAAAAAAACGCCTACAATTGATAACTTTTACGCCGGTAAATTAGTAATTTAGCGGCATTTATATTGTTACGCCGGTAATAATATATAGCTTTTGGCGGCATTTAAAAAAATGCTGAAAATTGATCAATTTTATGCTGGTAATTAAAAAAAATTAAAAAACTTATTTAAATAATACGAAGAAAAAAATACTAATAAATTAGTTATTGCCACGTACAAAACATTTTGTCAGGACCCAGGTGGATTATTTTTTTAACTTATTGAAAACACAATTAATGATAATACTATATATTATAATGATATAGCCAAATGCATGTTCATCTTACGTGTATCCTTGATTTTAAAAATTGCTATCACTAATGTTTGGAGTCAAGATATTTGAATTTGTGTAGAATTGCATCGAGTTGAAACTCAAAACTGTTATTATAGAGTTGGACATGAAAACAAAACAAACTATCTTATTACAAGATATGCAGTAATTCATCCCTATGTTTCTTGTAAGCGTTGAACCTCTGCCATTAACTGTTGATGTTTGCTTTCTATTTGTTCTCCTTTTCGCTCCAGCTCCACGATTTGTGGTTGCATGTTTTGAGCGTACCAGTCCACAGATGTCTTTAACTCCTTATTTTCTCTTTTTAATATTTTATTATTTCTTCGTTTATTTGCGAGGTTCTGTTGCAATTCAGTTACTTGTTTTTTAAGCATATCCACCTCACTCACCCGTAACTTTAACCTTCGGGTCATGGTAGTAACAACAGCTGCATACTAAGCGCCCAATATTGTCGCTCCTGCCAGCACCTCCGCATCGCTCTTGCTTGAGAAATGGTTATCTGCCCCTATCATGACATTGATGGCATCCTGATTGAAGATTAATGATTGTGGCATATATGGGTCCTGATTCAAATCAGGAACAATATTGGAAGACTGTTGGCCGGCCATTTGTGAGAAATGTGAGTTTGAGAGAAATGTAGAAGCACAAGAGTGAGAAGGTTGATTTGTGAGACTATGGTCGTTGAAGGGTGAAAAGCATCTCTTAAATAGAGACTCAGAGGCGTCTACGATAGTCGAGACACGGAAGCATGGCCCAGGGCTCGAGGGACCCAACGTTCCTGGTTTTACGACTCTGTCGTGCCCAGGGCTCTAGAAAAATGTTGGGCTCTAGAAGTCCGCTCGAGAGTTTTAGATTAAAGCAGAAAAACTCAAGTACAATGATTTAGATTAAAGCAAAAAAATTCACAAGGGTCGATTAAACATAATGATTCACAAAAGGACTAAAGGTCATACACCATAATAATAATAATAATAATAATAATACATTTGCAAGTTTAGTCAAACACAACTGGCTGAAGGTCATATTCAAAATGCGAAGCCTCTTCATAGTGCGCATTTAAGGCATTTTCCTCAGGGTTGAGTGAACTTCTGTAATTCCCAAAAAAATTCTCCATGAACACATTCTCGTCGTATGGAATTGTTGAGGCATTATTGCAGATATTGTTTGTACTGAATTGTGGCATCATGTAATTGGTAATTTGGCAGGACTTTACATTAGGGTTTGTATTGATAGAACCATCGAGAAAGTTTTGAGCTGCTTGTAATTCATTCAGAGATGCTAGTTGAGTTTGTAGATTTACAACCTGTAGAAAATAAAGCACAATGCCATTGATTAATTAGGAGTTAATCCAAATTAGAGTACTTTCAAGCATTATATATAAAAAGAGAAAGTCAAAGGGGGAAAACCTGCTGTTGAAGAGCAAAAATCTGTGAAACAATACCATAAATAGGATCTTCAAGCCTTGCATTCGCTTCATACCAGATTGTGAAAACCGCTTTAAGACGATCACTCACCTGGATGCGAGCAAGGAGCTTCGAAACATTACTTGCACCAAAAACTTTATGAATGGCGGAGAAATGGGTATCTCCATATTTATGGCAGAAATAAGGAGCAAAAATACATCCATTACCACATCTCCTTCTCAGGAATTTGCAAGCTCCACAAGGAAAATATGAATCATTCATTTTGATGAGAGAGATGTTCTGAATTGAGAGAGAGAACTCGAGAGGGAAAGAGCCGACAATGACAGAGGATTTAAGGCAGGGCTCCAGATTAAAAGCACCTCGTTTTAAGAATCTGTCGGGCCAGGGCTCCGGACTTTATGAGTATCGGGACCCAGCGTCCCTCATTCTGTCTTCTGTCTGGACCCTAGCACTCCGCGAATCCAGACGAGTTTTGTCGGCTCGAAGTTTTTGTCCGGACCCGGGCGGATTATTCTTTTAACTCATTGAAAACATAATTAATGATAATACAATATATTATACTCTACAGATGTATCTAGACTTTACGGATGTATCCAAACTCTGTCAGCCCAGGGCTCCAGAAAAATGTATCCAAACTCTGTCCGCTCGAGGGTTTCAATTCTCGTCATCGTCATTCTCTTCCTCTTCTTCATCTTCCGATTCATCATTCTCCCTTTCTTCATCTTCCTCTTTATTCTCTATTTGATTTTGTCCTGAAGCCTGAACATAAATTCAAATGAGGGTCCAAACATTCCAAAATAAGGTTGATTGATATTAACTAAACATATGTGGGGTGCTCACCTGTACATGCACAAATGTGTTTACTAAGTTTCGCAATTCAGCTAATTCGTTCCGTATTTTATCAAGCTCTTCCTTGGATATACCGTCTTCTTGCTTAGAAGTTGGTAGTGAATGTTGACAAGTTTGCCTTGTAGGGGTTGGGCCAAACCCCAAACCACGCACACGTCCAGGCCGTTCTGGGCCCATAACTTTAGAATAAACATCATCTGATGCCCAAGCCATGGTTCCTCCAGACCTCATTTCTAAGGAACTTGTGTCCTGTGTTAAAAGTTCCTCCATCTCAGCCTGTAATAGATAAGAAAAAATACACATTCTTCATCTTATAAATCCATTAAAATTAAATCCATTAAAATAAACATACCACTTTCTTCCTTGTCTCATCATTGTAGTGGGTGCCATCCTTTCTCTTATGGGTCTTGACAAACAACTGGGCTCTACTTGGCAATGTCCCAGTTGATTTTTTCTGCGTCCAATATTCTAGATTAAACACATATATCGAAAATAAAGAACTAATAGATATTTAACAGTAAAAAAATACTAATTAAATAAATACCTCATCATGGGCATATCTTGCATAACTTTTTGATCCTCCGCTGTGAACAACCACCTGCTTCTTACGACACTCCTTATTTTTATTACATTTTGACTACAACATCACAAAGATTATGAGAATTATGATTAAAATAATTAGTTGATTGACTTTCTAAATCTATAAGAGAAATGAACGTGTTGTTACCATATATTTTGGATCGAACCAAAGATTGGCCAACTCCGCTAATTGCGATAAATCCACTATATCGGGAGTCGCCCTTGCCACAACTTGTGCTGCAGATGTGTCTTTTTCACGAAGCAACTTTTTCTTTAAATCGTGCTTGTAATCTTTCCATTTTTTTCCAAGGTCCTTCAGTATCCATTTTTTGAATGCATCCAATTTGTCATCAGGAACTTTAAACTTGCCCTACAGTCAAAATAAATTTACACAAGTATATGTCTTGCTTTTTAACAAAATTTTCAAAAAATACCTATTTAATTAATAATAATGGTTTAACACCTTTATAAGACCCCATGCTTCCTCCTTTATGGTTTTAGGCACCGACCTCCAATCTTTGTAAATTATTGGAACCAACTTATTAGTTCTCGCTATCAGGCCACCAAATCTTACCACCTTTGAATCTTGCTTGTTGATGGGTTGACCAAGATTATTGAGCTCCATATCAATTCGCTCCCCTTCAGGAAGATGCCAAATGTCATGAATCGAGTGCAATAGTCTCTTTACTTTACCTCCATTACTATCTGCAAAAATGGATTTAGTGACATTGTTACTACTTTCTAAATGTCTATTCATAGTGAAATAAATAAGAAAAACAAAAACATACCAACAATGACAACAAAACGATCTCCAATGTCGGAACACAAGTCGACATTTTCTGAGCCTGAATGTGTTTCTATTGGTACAGATGTGCATGGCTGGGTCTCTCTGATGATCTCTATATGTGTGGATAGTTGCCCTCCCATTTGTATCGATGTAGAAGGTTGGGTCCTTTTCTGAGAAGATAATGATGGTTGGGAAGGACAATCTACAGAAGGTGATGACTCCACCATTCTATCAACGGAAGGGGGTGGCCCATCGACAGAGGGTAATGAATGGACCTCCCTATCAAGGGATGGGTATGATTGCGTCTCACTATGGACAACTGGTGTTGAAGTAGATCGTCTTCGCAAGTTTGGTCTGATAGTCTTTGCCTTTTTTTTTGGACCCATTGTACCTATACAAAAACAAGTTTACATATATACAAATCAATAGAAATATGAATATCAATAGAGATATCATGTTAAAACGTCTAAATATATATTTCTTACTCAACACTATTGAGGAGTTTCAATCGTCATTCCATCTATGTCATTTCGTGTCCACACAACATCCTCAATAGCAGGTTCAATAGCTTCATCGTTGGAAGTGTTACAATGTTTATTGACTAAATATTCATCCTCATCGTCGTCAGTCACTTCCTCTTCACCAGTGTCATACACGTCTCTTGGTTTTGTCTTAACGACGACAACCCAATTTTGGTATCTTTCATCTGCCACATAATATACTTGAGATACTTGGGAAGATAAAACGAATGGATCGTCAGTTATCCGATTACCAGTGTGTACTAGATGAGAAAAATTTACAAGACTAAACCCAAACTCGTCCTCCTTGAAACCTTTACCCCTAGTAATGTCTGCCCAATCACATTTGAATAACACATATCGAGATCCATCATAATATATAATCTCAATTATGCGTGTTAATTGGCCATACCAAGCAGGGCCATATTCAGTACACACACTAACACCACAATTTTGAGTTTTCTTTCCATTTTCATAATTCCTAGTGCGATATTTTGTGCCATTGATCACAATTCGCTTAAATTCTTTGGCAACTTGCATGGGACCTTTAGAATGCATTACGACTTTATTGCCTAATTCACTTCTTCCACTGTCATCCATTTTTAATACCTGAAAGATTAGATTATTAGAATTGGTTAAATGACGAAAACTAGAGAGACATAACAAATTATGTGATATAATATTGAATGGGGTGTAAATAGTACATAGTCTTGAAACCAATTACAAAATTGGTCTTGGTGCCTCTTTTGAAGTTCATCATTCGATAAATGCCTCTCATCAATTGTATTCCTCAATATTTCCAAGTGCATCCTACATATGTTCATGACATCACAAATATCTGTTATAATTATACAAATTTAAAGGTTGAGTGAAATGATTGCAAGTCATCAATTCATACGTATTAAGCATTGCAACTCACATGCGGAATGAAGTGAAATCATCAGAGTTGAAGAGAATATAGCGATGTGCTTGAGTCCACTCCGTAAAATCAAGGCGAACGTCAATAACTTTCCCTTTAGAATCATCCGGGTTTCTAGATGGTCTATTGAAAACTGTTTGAGCGGATTCTAAATAACGAGAACAAAACGTCAATAATTCCTCCAACAAATATCCTTCAGCAATAGAACCTTCTGGCGCAGCTTTGTTACGCACATGAAACTTAAGTCGGTGTAGGTACCTTTCAACGGGATACATCCATCGATAATGAACAGGTCCTCCAAGTTTACATTCTGCAACTAAATGTATAATCAAGTGCACCATAACTGTGAAAAATGATGGCGGAAATATCATTTCTAATTGGCACAATATGTAGGGTATTCTAGATTCCAATCGGTCCAAATCTTCAAGCCGCATTGTTTTGGAACAAATTTCCCTGAAGAATCCAGATAGCTCGATTAAGGGTTCTATTACCTTCTTAGGTAATGACCCACGTAATGCAATTGGCAGGAGCTGTTGCATCAGTATATGGCTATCATGACTCTTCATGCCCACTATAGTACGGTGTTGGAGCTTGACACAACGTGAAACATTTGAAGAATAACCATCTGGTACTTTGACATTTTTTATAACCTTCAACAAGTCTTCTTTCTCTTTCTTACTCATTGTGAAAATAGCTGGAGGCAAATATGTCTTGTTTGCAGTTGTGATGACTGGATGAAGTTGTGGTCTCAAACCCATCTCTTGTAAGTCAAGGCGTGCCTGTATGCCATCTTTTGATTTCGTTTCAATATTTAACAGTGTGCCAACAATGTTATCCACTACATTTTTTTCAATGTGCATCACATCAAGATTATGTCGCAATAAATTATCTTTCCAGTAAGGCAAACTAAAGAAAATACTACGTTTCTTCCATGAGTGTTCCTTAACATTTGTGGACCCCACGACTCTATTTCTTTTACGATTTGTTCTATCATTGCATCCTTCATGATTATCTAATTGTTTCAAAATTTCATCAGGTGTTGGCATAGTAGGTGGAGAATCAATTTCTGTTGTACCATCAAATGTTCTTGCCATCATTCTCCATCTATGATTTCTTGGCAAGAATCGTCTATGCCCCATATAGGAAAATTTTTTTCCATGTTTCAGCCATCTAGATCGTGTATTACCCATACAACAAGGACATGCTAAACGACCTTTCGTACTCCATCCAGACAAATCACCATATGCAGGAAAATCATTTATCGTCCACATTAAAGCAGCGCGCATTGTAAATATCTCTCTAGAGCAAACATCATAGGTTGGTGCTCCAACTTCCCATAATTCCTTTAATTCTGATATGAGAGGCTCTAAGTATACATCTATATTCATTGAAGGTGATGATGGTCCCGGTATAATCAACGATAGCATGAAAGTTGATCGCTTCATGCACATCCAAGGAGGTAAATTGTAAGGTACCAACATAACCGGCCATGTACTATAAGAAATGCTCATGTTACCAAAAGGATTAAAGCCATCTGCAGATAAACCAAGCCTAACATTGCGGGGGTCAGAAGCAAACTCATCATGTTGTGAATCAAACGTCTTCCAAGCCAAACCATCTGCTGGATGCCTTAGTACCCCATCATTTGTGCGGCCTATAGCATGCCATTTCATTTGTGAAGAAGTCTTCGATGACATAAAAAGTCTTTGCAACCTTGGTTTTAACGGAAACCAACGTAATATTTTCGCTGGACTTCTTTTACCTTTTTTAGACCTTTCATCCATAGACTCTTTTTGCTTCCACTTTGACGCCCCACATACCACGCATGTTTCCAGATCCTCATTGTCCTTCCAAAATAACATACAACCATTGGGACATACTAAGATCTTCTCATATCCAAGCCCTAATTCACTCATGTACTTCTTTGCCTCGTATGTATTTTTAGGCAATGATGCTCCTGGTGGGAGCAACTCATTCAAAAATTCAAGCAGCTCTGTAAATATGCTATTACTCAATCCACCCAAACACTTCATATTCCAGAGACGTACGATAGCACTAAACTTAGTATGTTTTGTGCACCCTTCATATAATGGCTCATCAGCATCTTTCAACATATTGTAAAATTTATTAACTCTCTCCCTAGAACCTTGTCGATTTTCGTATCGCACTCCAGGTAATTCTCCAGCTTCCACACCTATTTCAGGCATAGTACCTTCAACTATTTCAGGATCAAACATAGGGAACACGTCATGTAACATGGTTGTCATCCCACTGCAACCTTCATTTATTTGCTCATTATTGTTTTGGGCATCAGCAGCATGGTAAGATGCCTCCCATTTTCTCTCCCCATGAGCATGCCAAATGGTGTAACCTTGGGAAAATCCATAGCTAATCAAATGATCAAATACCATGTTGGGCATGAACATCTTACGCAATCCACATTTTCTACACGGGCAACAAATCGACGAATTTGTAGGACAATTCTCACATGCAAACTTCAAAAACTCCTTGACACCATTGACATATTCTTTTGTATGTCGAGGTTTTTTTATCCAACTTTTGTCCATAGCTTAACTATATTTGAAATATGAAAATAGAACTGAATCAAAATGCAAGATCATCAATAACTTAAAACATAGTATGGCAAATAATATTGAATAATAATTGAATGAGAATGCAAGATCATAAATATTATGTAAAATCTAAAATTTAATTGATATTTTTATTTTATCTCATGATGATATATTATCTAAAATCTAAATTTGTCTTCGAATAGTAATGGAAGATATCGTATGCTCTATTAATGTACAAAGCATTCAAGTGCAATGATTTAGATTAAAGCAAAAAAATTCACAACGGTCGATTAAACATAATGATTCACCAAATATTTGTATTAAATAAATAAAGATTTGAAATATATTACGTAGCAAATATATATATTTAAAATATGAATTTTAGAAGTATATAGTATGCACGAAATTGTATTTTAAGCCTTTTAAAAAGAAACTGATTGTGATATGTTCCTCATTGGGACCATTTTGAGTGTGTTTCAGTCTTTTGGCCATAACTTTGGCTACGGGTGTCGGAATCACACATAAGACCCCAATTCGGAAAGCTCCTTTCGACGCGCACGCTGTCCACATGAGCAGGGCTCGATGTGCCTTTTTTTCGACCTCAGATTCTGCTGTTTTCCCCTCCGAATCACTAGTTTTAGTTATTTTTTACTATTTTTTACTATTTAAATCCGATTTGGGCCGGATTTTTTGCAGATTGCTTATTTTATTTTGAATTTCAATTTAGAGTGACTTCCGAGATTTTGCTATAACAGTCCGGCTTGTGGACTGATTTCGATGATTTGGTTGGATTTTATAATATTCCGTTAAATCCTAGAGACTTTTCTCTCTGGTTTTGGGCGAATTTTCTCCTGTGAATCATCTCATAACTCTAAAATATATATCTTGCTTCCAAAATCCATCAATATCCATCTACAACAATGCCCATAAAAATACTTTTCCAAATTAAACAATTCTCTAATTAACATAATTATAGCAAAATTAGTAAAGTAAAATAGAAAGATTTTGTTTAATTAATACACCAAAAAGATTTAATTAGTTTCTTTTTAAAAGGCTTAAAATATATATATTTGCTACGTAATATATTTCAAATATTTATTTATTTAATACAAATATATGTATTAAATAAATAAAATTAAAAACCTTACAAAACTAAAGTTTAGACTTAATGTAACATATCAAGTGCATGGCCTCTAAGGGAGCACACGAAAACAAAGAAAGGGCTTAAAGTTTTACACTTCCAGACCTAATAGTGCACCTCATCTATTAGCTTAACTATAAATATAGAACAAAATATAAATATGGAACAAAATAACAAGAGAAGTCAGAAGTGGCTGGAGAGGCTTACGAACAGAGTAAAACCGATCGAGGTAAGCTTCCAACAGTTGAAGAGCAGGCTTTGGTTTGCGGTGGAGATGCAGCCAAGCTGAACGGCTGAGCACGAGAGAGACAGAGAGAGTGATGAGCGAGAAAGAGTGAGATGGAAGGAGAGCTCAACGTGAGTGAGATGGAGTGAGATGGAGGAAACATACCGAGAGACAAAGAGGAGGCGCGCGACGGTCAGGGGTGGCTTCGGGTGTCCAGATATGATCTCAATGCAGGTGGTAATGGCATGGAGGAGCTGACGGCTTGCGGAGGAGTCGTGCCAAACAGATGGGTCGTGCGCTGTTTTCGGGTGCCAAAACAGAGATGATTCCAGCTTACAAAGGAGGACTCTCGGAGGCTTTGGGCGGTGGAGTAGTGGTGCACGGCCAAGTGGGCTTCTATTTATGCTGTGACGTGAGGCTTGGGGGATGGTGGTGCAGGAGCCGTGCAGAGGAGATGAGTGGCAGTGGTGATGCGCTGGGCTATGGCAGTGGTGATGATGCTGGGCTATGGCAGTGGTGATGCGCTGGGCTGGATGGTGGCAATGGCAGTGGTGCAGTAGCCTTGCGGAGGAGCTGAGTGGCAGTGGTGCGCCGGCCGTGCGGAGGAGCTGCGTGGTCTTGTGGGATGAGGAGGAGAAGGTGTTTGCTGGGCTGTGGCAGTGGCAGTGGCAATGCAGTATGTTTGCTGCGTTTGTTGGGCTCGAGCTGAGTGGCAGTGGTGCAATCAATCAAGCGGGAAATTGTTGTGCATGTGAGAGCTGAGTGATCATTAACCCTGGGAGCATGTGGGAGCTGAGTGATCATTAACCCGGGGAGCATGTGGGAGCTAAGTGATCATTAACCCGGGGAGCATGTGGGAGCTGAGTGATCATTAACCCGGGGAGCATGTGGGAGCTGAATAATGATTAATCTAGAGAGGAAAAACAGAATCATCGTGCATGGGAGTTGAATAATAATTAATCCAGAGAAAAATGAAAATCAACGTGCATGTGTGAGAAAGATGTCCGCAAAAGAATCCTAAAAAGTAAAATAAAGCTGGTCAAAGAAATGATTAAAAAATTGTGCATGTGGTTAATATGTCCGTAATATTGGTGGCTTTTAAATAATTGCCACCAATTTATATTATATTCCGGCCCCATATTAGTCACGGCGTTTAAATAAACGCCGTTAATATATTTAATGACTCGCCAATGTACTATTAGCGGCGTTTATAAAAATGCCGCTAATTTATATAATGCGACGGCCACGTACTAGCGACGCTTATTATTCAAATGCGACGCTTATTATAACGCTGCTATTATATGCAATGAGATGACAATGAATTACTGGCGGCATTTTTTTAAAACGCCGTTAAATTATTCAAACTTGTGGCGTTTTAATAAATACCGCTAATTTGTAGATAAATGCCTCTAATGAGATTTTCAAGTATCGGCGTTTTGTCAAACGCCGATAGGTGAAAATAGCGACCACCCATTACCGGCGGCTAGTTATGCCGGCAAAAAACCGCCACTAATTAATTAGCGGCGTTTTGTAAACAGATTTCGGCGCTTATCGAACGCCGGTATTAATGATTTTTTTTGTAGTGATATCATTTATGGTTTCACTTGAAATGCATCCAACTTCTGTGTTTAAAGTAGATAAGTCTATCCACTCAAGATTCCATTGATCTTCTTAATTGACATTCTCTATCATTCAGCTGATATATAGCGTCTTAGCTAGTTGGGGTGTAAGTTTGGACCGGAAAACCTGTTCGGACCGGATTGGTTGGGCCGGTTTTCTAGTTTTTCAGTCTGAAACTGATTCTTTACTTGCACAAACCGGCCGAATCTAGTCCGGTTCTGTGGTTTTCGTGACCAAATCGGACCGGTTGAAGAAAAAAAAAATTATATATATATATATAAGTTTTATACAAAAATAATATTATACAAAATATTTTTTATATATAAGTTTTATATATAATATATAAAAAGAAAGAAAATCACTCAAATATTATTACTAAATTTTGATAAGTACATAGGATATTAATAGTTATACTAATATAGACTATATAGTTATACTAATATAGTTATACTAAATCATTATAACTAATACTAACATTAACTAATACTAATAGTCTAATATAGACTATAGTTATAGGTATACTAATATAGTAATACTAGATCACTATAACTAATACTAATATAGTACTTGGCTTTAGTAAAGCAGATTTTTTTTAGTAAAGTAGATCTTTTTAATAAAAGTATAAAACAGATTTTTTTAGAGCAATGTTTTTTTTTTATAAACAAATTTTTAATGACAAACTGTCAAACTTACATTTTAAAAAAAACTCAAAAAAGGGACCAAAAATCGATAAAGAATAACAAAGAGCCAAAAATTAACCCTTAAATATCTAGGAGAAATAATCTCAATCTTTAATCCTGACGTAGAGCTAGACCTCCATAGTCGTACCCATCTTTTGAATCAAAATATACAGTCCTAGAGAGCGAAACTGTAGGTGTGGATACCAAAGTGAGATTTTGCAAAATCTCAGTATGTAAAACTAAGTCTAACACTCAAAATACATGCAGCTCGAAAAAAATTTATGGGGCAGTTTTCAGAAGAGGCACAGATTCAGGGATGCATTCTGTGGATGGGAAGCCTGGTACGGAGAGTATAGGGCGCCGTTTTGCAGAAGTTGTGGGTTCTAACCCTCAACTACTGCTCACGTACATATACCACATCTAAAGTCGAAATTTGAAGATGGGGAGATGTTTTTTGTCTTTTCATAAGCGGAAGTGCAGTTGTCGTGAGAACCGTTCCAGTTTTCGGTGGTGTTAAAATTCTTACGTAGAAAACCCTCACTTGATCATATTCGGGAATTTATTCAAAGTCATTGGGGACTGAAAGCTATACCAGTAATTGGGGAATTGAGGAACCCACGTAATGTATTAGTGAGAATGGCTCAGGAGGAGGATTTTGTTTTGGTGATGGCTAGAGGAAATTCTGAAATTCTAGGTGTGCCTTTCCGAATTTTTCATTGGACTCCTGATTTCATTGAGGAGGACGATTCTCCTTAGGTTCCGGTGTGGTTGACATTGCCAGGTCTACCTTCGAATTATTTTTAGGAGTAAATTTTACGGAGTATTGGCGATAGTTTTGGAAAATATTTGAAGAGAGATAATGCTACGGCTCGTGTTACACAGCCTAAGGCGGCTCGTATTTGTGTTGAATTGAATATTTCTAGCCCTTTACGGCATTCTTTCTGGTTGGGTCCTCCGCATGGCAATTCTAGTCATTTTTAGGAGGTTTTTTATGAAGCGGTGCCAAGCTACTATGTTTCTTGTCGCAAACAGGGGCATACGGAAGTCAAATGTAAGCGTGGACGGGATCTCAAGCAGAAGAAAAGTGCTTCGTTGGCTGGGGAAAATAAGAATTTTGGAAAGATGGTATGGAAAGAGGTTAAAGACACAGAGGAGGAGTATCACCCAGTTATGCAGATAGAGATTGGTGAGGCATCAAAGTCTCGACATCGGGAGATTTTGGAAAGGATCCAAGCTCGACAAGCAGGTTGTATTGGCTGTGTTGATAAACCTTTATTTCTCTCAGAATTGGGAATGGTTTATGAATAGTGTGAGGAGGTTCTTCGTGAGGCAGAAGGGAGTGGGGCGTTGCAGATTTTTCCAGAGCAATTGCCATTGGATCAGTGCTGTTCCAATGTGGTGCCTATATGTAATCAGGATTTGGAGAAGGATGGTTTATTGGAGATCATATTGCCAATACATTCTAGTCCTGGGAAATGGAGTGATATGGCGGATGAGGAGGAAGCAGGTGCCGAAACAAGTCCTGAGCAGAGTATGGCAGAGTCTGGGCCAAGGAGCTTGTTATGGATGGCAGATAAGGCTTTAGAGTTTGAGCTTGGTGGTCTAGCTAGAAAAGACTGTTTTGTTGAGAATGAATTGATTGAGGATAATGCATTGTCTCGGGTGGTTTCTGATGGTGAACAAGAAGGAGAGTTGAATGAATTGGCTGCAAAATTTTTTGACTCTTATCCTGACATGAATGTCCCGTTGAAAAAGGTAAAGGGGGTGAGGAAAGAAAAATCTATTGTTGTTCTGGAGCATCGTACGTACTCCAAAAAATTTATTTGACTTTATGTCTTTTCTGATATGGAATTGTAGGGGTATTATTTTATCGAAATTTAGGCTTTGGCGTATTTTGAATAAAAGCCGGCCATTGGTAGTGGCTATTCTTGAACATTTCTTAGTTGTGAATAAATGTAGCCGTTGGGCGAAATGGACGAGACTACCTTTTTTTGTGAATAATTCGGATGTGGGGGGTAAAATTTGGTTGTTTTGGGTGACTGAACTGGAGTTTGAGATTACCCCTATTTCTAATCAAGCCATTTCTAGGTGGTTTTCTTATGGTTCTAAGCGTGTTTTTACTTCGATTGTGTATGCTAGTTGTTTCCGTGACAAAAGGATGGAATTATGGGAATATCTCAGGTTGCAAGATCCTTAAGGGCTTCCATGGCTTGTTGGAGGTGATTTTAATATTATCCAAAATGATAGCGAAAAAGTAGGGGGTGTGTTTCAAGCTCCTCGGGCGAAAGTTGAGTTTAACCGGTGTATCCATGATTGTGCTTTGCTCAGTCTTTCTTTTACAGGAAACCGGTTGTCTTGGTGCAATGGACGTCTTGGAGGGAGGCGAATTTGGGCTTGATTGGATAGAGTCTTGGTTAATATGCAATTTCCCAATGATTTTGAGGGGGAGAGTTATTGTTATCTACCTCGTACTTCTTCCGATCACTCCCATATGTTGATTCATTTTTTCAAACCTAGAGATAATATTTCCAAGCCTTTTCGATTCCTTTGCATGTGGGGCTCTCATGAAGGTTTTCTTCCGCTGGTGTGTAGAAGTTGGGAGGCTCATGTAGAAGGGTGTGCATTGGTTCGGATTAGTAAAAAGCTAAAGCAATTAAAAGGTGAGTTGGTGCAATGGAATAGAGAGAGTTTTGGTCGGGTTAGGGTGGAAATAAAAAGGCTTGAAAACCGAATTATTTTGCTGGAGGAGGAGCTGGCCAAATCGTACTCTATAGAGGTTGAAAGTGATTTGCTTGATGTTAAACAGGCCCATTTGTTATGGATTCACCGAGAATAAAATTTGGCTTGCCAAAAGTCAAGGATTAAATGGCTTATGGAAGGGGATTCGAATTTGAATTTCTTTCATGGTGTTATGAGGGTGAGGAAAAAAAATAAAGCAGTAGCAAGAATGGCTTTGGCGGAAGGAAGAATTCTTGAGTCGGCTGAGGATATTCATTCGGAGGCAGTGCATTTTTTCCAGGGGGCTTTTACCAGCACCAACGTGAATACCAGCTGTCCTGAATTTGATTTACTCCTTCCAATTGTAACAATTGACAATGAATTTTTGTGTAGGCCGCCATCGATAGAGGAGGTTCAGAGTGACGTCCCGACTCCCACGTACAAAAAGCCTCGGGAATCGTGACGTCAGGATGATGACACACGGTCACACATCCCAACGACAAGTGCCAAGTGTGTGCAACAAATAAACAGTGCACAATAAAATACGCAGCGGATAATAATAATTAAGTCTCTAGTACCAAAATTTTAGTTTAATACAGATATCCAAATACAAAGTGTTTAAAACATAAACCAAATGTCCCATAAAAATACAAGAGCTGATAATATAAACATAACTCGAGTGATCCCAGATCACTTCTCCGGCGGAGCCAAATCCTCAGGCTTGGCACCTGCATCACCATAATCAAAATCTGCAGTACCATTAAATGGTACCACAGGTAAGTTATAACCTAACCAATCCTGAAATAAAAACACATTCAAGCATCTAATCATGCATGCCCATGATGCAGTATGCAAGAAATGCAACACAAGCCAAAAATCACCTTTTGGCCCAAAAAATATTAATCCGTCATTTTTCTAGAAAATGACACACAAAATCAACTCATGCTATTTTCCTAGAAAACAACCATTTTTTCCATTTATCCATTAATTCATATGCACTATCGTCTCCCCTATGGACCATCCGCAAGTCCTGCCTAATTTACGAGCGATGCCCAGTTCTGCACCAGGTGCGTTTGTGGCCAGGTCATCCTCTAGCCCCCGCCAGCAGAAGGGCCATGGAGTCGGCACGTAACTCGTCCAATCCCGTTGTCGCCCGGCGACAACCCAGGGGACGCCACTTAGTATATTCCGCTCCCGAGTGACCAGAGGAGCTCCACCGAAATAATGCCTCATCTCGGCTTGGGGTCGTGATACACACGCACCCAAAAATCTATTTTCTCATGAAAACCCAGTTTTCAAAATAACCACATGATCATAAATGCAATTACACGAAAACCCAATTTTAATTTTACAAACATGAACATGCGTGCAAAATGCAATGTACCAAACCACAATAACCATAACCAACAACGAATCAAATCACAACATAACCAATATACAAGTACTCCGTCCTCAATCCATCCACCCCCGAATTCTCCTCGGACTCAGTCCGGAACCAACCAGAACACAGTATAAACAATTAGTGCAAAAATATATTTAAATCTCAAAAGATTGTTTAGGAAATACTTACAGCGCTATAAAAATATTTTTAGAGGATCACGGAGGAGCTGGAAAGCACAAAAGCCACAACTTCACAGTGTAAAAACACTATGGCCGAAAACACAGAGAACCCAAAATTTACACGGGGTCAAACGAAGACTTAGGAACGGTAGGGTAGGGCCTATGGGAGGTGGTGAAGCGAATGGTGGTGGCCTTTGGCAGTGGGTGGCGGCCGAAACGGCGGTAGAAGGCCGGATAGTCAAAAACGGTTTTGAGCTCGGCTGGGCTTCACTGGCGACGGATCGGGGCTGGGGTTGGGTCTAAAATGTTGCTAGAGGGCCGGTGAAGAAGTGGTGAAGAAATGGTGGGCAATGGTGGCCGAATGGCGGCCGAATGGGTGAAGGAGTGCCGCAGCTTCGCACGGCTCTCGGAGGCAAACAGCGGTAAGGGATGGCCTGAAATTGAAGGGGGTTGGTCGCCGATAGCTAGGGAGTCGAACGACACCGGCAGCGAGGGCCACGGACGGCCAGCGGTGGCGCTGGGTGGAGGAGAACTGAGAGCACGGGGGGAGAGGAGAGAGAGAGGGTCGTGCTGGGAGAGAGAGGGTGTACGCGGGAGAGGAGGGAAAAAGAAAGAAAAAGAAAAGAAAGAAGAAAAAGATGAGGGAAAAAAGAGAGATCCAGACTTCATCTTGGGTTTCAAAGTGATTCAACGAAGAAGATTTTAAAACTACTAGTTAAATAGAATAATTCAAACGCAGTGAAATGTTCGATTAAAACAATAATAATTTTAAAACCCAAAAATAATCCAATTTAATTTAAAGATCACTTTAAATACAGAACAATAAATAACACTGAGAAAACACATAAAAATTAATTTTCACAACTTAAAATATTATAAAATAATATTTAAAACTCCCATAATTTAAAACAAAAGAACCAAACACCAAATAAATTAAATTAATCCTTTATTAAAATTACACTAAAATACGGGATGTTACATTCAGACTGGCCTTTGGTTTATTTCGAGAGATAGTAGACTTGGGCCAGATGGTTTTTCAACTTCTTTTTTTACATTAGCTTGGGATATTGTTAAATATGATATCATAGAGATGGCAAATGATTTTTTTGCAGGTTAACCTTTCACTCCTTTTTTCGGGGCTACAAATTTGGTTTTAATTCCGAAAGTGGACGAGCCTGTGGGGTTTGGACAATTTCGGCCCATTAGTATTTGTTCGATGGTTTATACAATTATGACGAAGATTATGGTTGTTCAGTTAGCTCCTATTCTTGAAAAATTAATTTCTAAGGAGCAAGCATCGTTCATCCCAGGTCGAAGTATTTTCGACAATATGGCCTTGGCCCAGGACTTGGTTCAAGGGATTAATCGGAAAGTGAGAGGAGATAATGTAATGTTGAAGATTGATATGGTAAAGGCATATGACCGTATTAATTGAAAATTCCTTATGGAAGTTTTACGTTGTTTGGGTTTTTTAGAAAACTGGCGAAGTCTAGTTTTTAATGTTATTTCTTGTCCATTTTATTCGGTGATGATAAATGGTTGTACTAAAGGATTTTTTCAAGCATCGCGGGGTCTTCGGTAAGGCGATCCTTTATCGCCTTATTTTTTTTTTTTTTGTCGTAGGAAACTCTCTCTTGAATGTTGCACCAGCAATTCAGTTTGGTGTGTGTTAAACCTTATCATCTGGGTGGTGGTACTCTCATATCCTATTTATTATATGCTGATGATATTTTGATTTTTACAAATAGTGGTAAATCGTCTATTAGGAACCTCATGACAACTCTGCATCGGCATGAAAAATTGTCTCGGCAGATGATCAACCCAAGCAAGTCTACTATATTTTTCTCCTCCACTATCGGTGCAGAAAGGAAAAATGAACTCATTGCAATTTCTGGCTTTGAAGAAGGTGCGTGGCCGAGTATGTATTTGGGAATTCCTTTTTATGTGGGGCAGTTAAAGATTAATTTATTTGATGGATTCTTGGCTAGGATTTAGAAGAAACTGGCGGCGTGGAAGAGTAAGATATTATTGTTTGGGGGGAAGCTCATTCTAATTAAGCATGTGCTGAATAGCATGCCAATTCATGTGTTATCAGTGTTGAAAATGCCTAAAGCTGTGTTTGGAAGGATTAAAAGAATTTTCTAAGATTTCCTTTGGGGATCTTCATTGGAAGCTAGGAAGCGTAAATGGGTTTCTTGGAGCCAGATTTGCAAACCAGTGGAGGAGGGGAGACTTGGTATTAGAGATTTGTTGGAGGTCCAGGAATCTCTTTTTATGAAATTTGGCTAGAAGTTGATTAAGGGGGAGTCGATTTAGGCAGAGTTTTTTCTGAAACAATACCTTGGGTGGGATCACATTTATAAGGCCATGTAGTTAAACAAAGGGTCACGGTTTTGGAAGGGCAAAACTGGATTATTGCCTTCCAGAATTCAAAGTGGCTAGTTGGAAGGGTACAGTTAAATTTTTGGATGGACAACTGGGTTGGGTGTGGCCCATTGCAGGATTTATGCCCGTTAGTAGGAAATAATGGTTTGTTGGTTGCTGATGTAGTAGATGAAAGGGAGCCGAAACTGGATTTAATTCGAGAATTGGTTCTGTCTGAGGTGCTGTAGAAAATCAATGCTTCTGGTGTTAGGCTACGACAGAGGCTAGATAGGCTGATTTGGGAGCATTCTTTGGAAGGAAACTTCACTACTACATCTGCTTGGGAAGTCTCTAGGCAACGTGGGCATCCTTGTGAATGGCTGAAGTGGTTGTGGTTGATCGGTGTTCCTAAGAAAATGTCCTTTTTATGTTGGAGAGTAAGAAGAGGAGCAGTACCAACTGATGATATGATTCAGCGTTTAGGTATTCCTTTAGCCTCAAAATATCACTGCTATTTATGTCTAAAGTAGAAACGTTGTAGCATATTTTTTGTGAAGGACTGAGTGCTCAAATAGTGTGGAAGTATTTTGCTAACATTTGTCAGATCAGATTACCATAGATTAGGAATTGGCAAGGAATGATGTCCTTTTGGTGGCAGAGAGCTACAAAACAGACTCAAGCAGGGTGGATCCGAGGAGTGCTTCCGAGTTTGGTGTCTTGGTCCTTATGGAGGGCTCGTTGTTCAGCAAGAATGGAAGATATTTCTTTTAAGGTAGCTGATATACTTCGGTATATAAAATTTTTACTTAAAGATGCATCTTCTGCACTGAAAAAGTTCCACAAAATGAAGAAAGATGACAGGATGATAATGGAGAGTTTGGGAATACCGATTGTGCCTATTCAAAAAATCAAGTGAAGTATATTAAATGGGATTTGCTGGAAAGGGGTAAGGTGAAACTAAATGTGGATGGTGGGGCTTGTACCAATCCGGGAGAGGCAGGTGGTGGTGGTGTAATTCGAGATGCAAATGGCAAGTGTTTAGCGGGATTTGCACATTATTATGGTAGTGCTTCTAATACGGTTGCCGAGTGCCGTGCATTATTAGATGGTCTTCGATTATGTAGATAGTTGAGTCTAAAAAATGTTCTTGTGGAATCAGACTCTTCGGTGGTGATGAATTGGCTCGTGTCTGGCATCTATCGACTTTTATTTCTTTGGGACTTTTGGGAGGAGATAAAAGGAGATTGCCATTGAGATTAATGCTCGTTTTAGGCATATTTTTAGAGAGGCAAATATGGTAGCAGATTTGTTGGCTGAGGAAGGAACCCATGGTGTTAATAGAGATTTTATTGGTTTGGATTTTCAGCATACTCGGTTAAGAGGATTGTTGCGTTTGGATAGGTTGGGGCTAACTTGTATTAGAGATAAATGATTTTTTTGTTTACTTGATTTTTTTTTTTTTTTTGTCTTATGGTGTTCCTCCGCCATACATGAGGGTTTTATAATAAATTCAGGGTAGGAGTCTCTATTGGATAGGAGACTATGACTTAAAAAAAAAAAAAAAGCATGCATCTTAAAAAGAAAAATTAAGATCAAGCCGCTAATTGATTAATGTTTTTTCTTGAGATTTGTATTAAGGAAAAATCTATTTATCATCCCAACTTCTATCATCCTCCTATCATTCCATGATGTGGTATTAGATGATAGGTTCACAAGTGAAATATAATAAATAATCTCAAATCATCTAATGCCACATCATCGGATGATGAGAGGATGATAGAAGTTGGGATGATGAATAACATTACTCTTGTATTAATATTGACCACAATAATGACTTGGAAATTAATATATATGGTTCTAGATGCTCATTCATATAATAAAAAACATATATAAAGTTTAAATAGAGAGACATAGAGATTTACATGCTTAGGCATGAAAGCCTTTGTTCATGGGTCGTTTAAGGGCAATATCTACTATATTTAGTGATTTTACAATCTCTCATAATCTCACATAACTGATCTCAATACAATGAATCGTGATCTAGTGACGAAGCTTGCATTGTGGTTCATGGATGGATTTTGTATAAATAATCATGTACCCCCGCACTTTAGGGTGGACAATCATGTACATGTATCTTAATCAAAAACCAATGTGGATTATGTTAAAACTAGCTATCATGCATGCATTATTAAATTTTACTAATATATAGCCACTACAACAAAAACGGCCTTTTGCGACTTAAAGGCTATTCGTAATCAACTTTGGTTGCGAATAGTCTTTTGGTTGAGATAAATTAGTCAGAAAAGACCATTTTTGTTGTAGTGAGCGTCTTATTTATGGCAGATGAATACTAGCTAAGACGCTATATATCAGCTGAATGATAGAAAATGTCAATTAAAAAGGTCAATGGAATCTTGAGTGGGTAGACTTATCTACTTTAAACACAGAAGTTGGCTGCATTTCATGTGATATTGACAGATCTAGATGATGTAAAATCATAAAATGATTCTTTTTTTTTTTGCAATCCATACCAGCATATTTCATGCCATCCATATGAACATCTGCCACGTGGAGTACTTAGATTACCCTTAAGTTTTCAATTTAACTCGATATATATATGCTCAGGATCGGAGTTTTGTCTGAGAGTACTTTTGTTAGCTGGTGCTTTATTTTTTTTGAAAAACCACGAACAATCTTTCCCAAGTTTTAAAATGGCTTCTATATCAATTAATTATACGCCTTAACACTTCAAGTTTATAGATTTAATCCGATCAAGA
This sequence comes from Pterocarya stenoptera, assembly GCA_003123785.1. Classification (NCBI taxonomy): domain Eukaryota; kingdom Viridiplantae; phylum Streptophyta; class Magnoliopsida; order Fagales; family Juglandaceae; genus Pterocarya; species Pterocarya stenoptera. Next base: position 150,552 of record QEOT01007124.1, on the reverse strand, counting down.
AGTGTATAAAACCAGTTTTGTTGATATGAAGACCTTCGAAATTAGAAACAAAAGTATTTCGCCACATGCATGACCCTATATATGCTATATATATATAGTTTATATATCTTTCTTATAAAGGCTAGCCAATGGATTGTGTGCGTGGTATTGCCATAATATATAGCCTTGGTTCAATATCCCACAAACAGCCAAGAATAAGAACTTATTCCAAATATGCATGGCGATAGAGCCTGAAATTGAGAGATTGATTCCTCAATCCACTTCGAGATATGAAGATACAAATAATAGTCGATCCTAAACGATTCCGACGTTGAAATGTCTCTGATTGATATTGATTGATATATGTAGGGCCGGCTTAGGTTAATTATAAATCTCAGATGGCTTCTGGATGCACATCGTGGGACGTTTTATGCACGTCAGTAGTACTTAATTACCTAGATCAGCCTCATGATGGCGCATGCAGTGATGCATGGACGGACTAGACAACAAAATGAAGCAATCGAAGGCATTCCCCACAACTAATGGCTTTTAATACACAGACAAATATCACTTCACATCCTAAATTAATACACAGACAATTCATGTGATAGTTGTAGACTTAAATGTTGAAAGACTTTTCCAAAGCCACTCAAAAATAATATATATACATTTATTTAAAGAATCTAAAAGCGAAAGAGATGTAATTTAATTATCATGTGATCTTACAGTTGGCCTTTTTTTTTTATTAAATAAATACTACATATATGTGTCAACATTAATTATAGAGGCTCGACGTAAACGATGGACTGATCTATATATAAACCTTTTTTTTTTTCTTTTTCTAATCAATCTATATATCGACTTGAGTGTAAACAAGTTTGAATTCAAATGAATAGTTGAGATTTATTCATTGAAGTCTTATTTGAATAAGAATTAAGTTCGAGTTGATCGTGAAATTATAATTTATATATAGCAACAATTAAGTTCGAGTTCGAGCTTGTTTACGAACTATTTAATTTTGACATAATAAGTTCGTGGTATTATATATTCTAATTAACTTTATCTTTAATTTTAATGACTAATAAATGAATTGGAGTTAAACTCGAGTTTGATTAAACCGATCTCAAGCGCCTTATTGAGTAGCCATATTTATTTGCAATCGTAAGATAACCTCTTGTACGTTGATGATTTTCACTTATCAATGATTTGGACTCTAATAATAATTAGCATGTTAATAATTTGGATTTATTAATGGTTTGGATTTTCAAGGTGTCGTTCACACATGAGAGGTGTAATAAAAAAAAAAAAAACAATTGCATGAGAAAAATTTAAATTATCTAGACAAATGTACGTTGGAGAGAATTTAAAATATATACGGGAGAGTCGGGAGAAAGAAAGCCACTCTCTGCTTCATTTCTTTAAGAGTAATGTTAGATACAGTCATGGAGTGCCGCCGAGCAAAGCTTTTGAAAAATAGTGTGGTCGATCCACTATTAAAAAATTATTTTTTATGTAGATCTCGTATTACTCACGTTTTTTAAAAAGATTAATTATGCGACGCTTGTGCACTCCACGATTGCAAATATCTTTTTTTTTTTTTTCTTGGGCCTTGTAATAATATTAAGAGCAGTGGTAATTGATTCCCGGGTCTATTCTGGGTTTGCACAAATTATATAATTTATTTTCGTTATTGTTCATGTATTGTAATGCTTATTTTTATTTATGAACAGTGAATAGTAATATTAAAACGTTTTCTGATTCCGTACAAACCCAATGAATTTATCTCGTGTCCCAAATATCTTCTATTTAATTACTCAAGTATCTTTTATATTTTTTTAAATGATTAATAGCTTTAAACTGCTTTAGTGATATAATTTTGATGATTTAAAAATGAATGTTCTTCTGAGCAGTAAGAGTAATGCTACTCTTCATCCCTCAAAATAAGTGGATGTTGTTTTAATTATTACCTTATAATGCGCTACATAAACAGAATGACTACTGTGGATAATAATCAATATCAATCCCCCATCAATAATATTAAAAAATTAATAGACATTATATATGGTTCAGGTTGAAGGGAGGAAGATGATCAGCTTCAAACTGGAAAGTTACAAATTGAATGCACGAAGTAGACAACATGACAATTAACTCAATCGAAGGTATAATTCCCCACAATTATAAAGATACTTGATCTGGACTATTTTTTAAACCACTTTATCATGTATCTCTATTAAGCCTATATATACCAATTTTAGTATAAGAAAACTTTTAGATAAATACCACATCATGTGTCAACATTAATTATAGAGGCATGAATAATCCGTACTGGCTGTTCATGTATTGATGGTTCGAAAGCGCCACAACATGTGCGTCACGTGAATGATGGCCGACTCTATGTATTGAGATAGCTGCAAGACTGGGAACAAGTTTGAATTTAAGCGAATAGTTAAGACTTATTCAATTAATTCTTATAAGAATAAGAATTGAGTAATTTGAGTTCGACTTTATCGTCAACTTAGATTTTATATTTAGGTACAACCATTTTTTTTTATACAAGCTGAGAGTAATTCAAGCTTGTTTACGAACTATATATTTAATTTTGACATAATAAATTCTTTCATGTGTTATATATTCTAACCAACTCGAGCTTATATAATTTTAATGAATAATAAATTAATTGAGTAAAACTCGAGTTTGATTAAACCAATCTTGAGTAGCCAACTTATTTATTTACAATCCTAAGATAACGGTTAACCTCTTGTTGATCATGATTTGGGCTCTAATTTGCACGTTAAGGATCTGCATGGATTTATTAACTGTTTGATTTCCTAGGTATCATTCACACATGAGGTGCAATAAAAAAAATAATTGCATATATAAGAGAAATATTTTTTTTATATACAAAGGGCCGGAGGAGGAGAGTTTCTAACCCATATTTTTCATTTAGAGAATCGGGTCACATACCATCAGACCATTAAGCTCTTGGCATAAGAGAAACATTAGATCTAGATCATGAATGTGAAAGAGAACTTAGAAAAGGAAAGAAACAAACATACAAGTAAGTCTGAAGAAAGAAAGCTGCTCCATACAGCTTCATTTCTTTAAGGGGTAATGTGTAATACGAGCACCGCAGGTAGATTCTTGGGTCTGTTTATGGGTTTGCACAGCATTGTTCATATTTTTATTTTTTTACTATCTAGGAACAATGCATGAACAATAATAAAACATTGCTCGATCCCCGGACAAACCCCATGGATAGGTCTCGTGTCCCAAGCATTTTATATATAATTACTCAATTGCGTTTATAGTTTTTTTAAATGAATACACTTATTTTCTATATAATTAATCAATTACATTTATATTTTTTTGAATAAATACCCTTTAACTGATTTAGTAATATAATTTGTGGTGACTTAAAAAGAATGCTCTTTTGAGTAGTAATTAAGAGTAATGCTACTTTTTATATCTTTGATTTTAAGTTGCTTGTTCTAATTTTAAGTGGTTGACATATAAAATCAGTACTTATAACGTACTTCATAATTAAATAGTATGACTAGGGGATTGTTTAAAGTTCTTCGATCCGGTGAATGTTAAGCAAAGGTCCTCCCGGGTGAGGTTTTCGCTCTGTCTTTTGACAAAGCTTTGGTCTCTTGAGTGCAAGCTTATAGAGTGCTTATCAATGGAGGACGATATAACTGCACGCTGTGGAACATTAAAGCTCAGCGAGGAAGAACAAAATGAACTTATTCTCACAACGGAGGAAGCCATTCCCTCCCAAGAAAGAGGCCGCCATTGCCTTTTTGTCCTTATTGTTAATGAAAGGATAGCCAACCATGAAGCTTTCAAATCCACCATGGCCAAGGTGTGGAGAACAGATGGATGGCTAACATTCAAGGAGCTCAGAACCAACAAGTACTTAATAGAATTTCAGCTGTTGGCAGACAAGGAAAAAGTAATACAAGGAAGGCCTTGGTCCTTCGATCGTTACCTGCTTTATTTTATGGAATTCGAAGGAGATTTATCATCCAATGAGGTTAATTTCACCACAGAACCATTCTGGGTCTAGATACATAATCTGCCTTTTGGCATCATGATAGAGAAGTTGGGAGAGCGACTAGGAGCAGGCATAGGCAAGGTGCACATAGTGGAGGTAGATGACCAAGGGTGCGCATGGGGGAGCTTCCTACGTATTAGAGTGGACATAAACATCTCAAAACCTCTACTTCGTGGCAGAACAATCAACATGGATGGGAAGCAAATCTGGGCTTGTTTCAAGTACGAAAGACTCCCCAACTTTTGCTACAAATGTGGTTGTGTCAAACATAAGGGTGGGAAGTGCTCGAGCTTTACTCTTGCTTCTCAGGTCCAGGACCAATATGGCCAATGGATGAGGGCATCGTATGCTCCTCGTAACCACCAGATTATTAAGAAGTATGGAGGTCCACAAGATTCACCACATCAGGAATCCTTTCACAAGGAGTAGCTAGAGTCAGTTGGTGCAGCAGGGAATGCATTCACAAAAACATGGTCAGCTAGAACATCAGAAGCAAATGACACAAATGTATCAAACACTCCACATGAATCAAACAGCAACCAACAAGGTCCAGCTTAAGCAAACCAAAGCAACAAGATGGAAGCCAGCAGCAAGATGAACATGCCAGAGGATCTCCAGGGCCTCGAGGTCCCAATCGAGCTACAGGAGGCACTTCCTACTTTCCCTGTGGATAAAGTGAAAAAGGTCAGTGCCACAAGCCATACTTTCCCTTTCCCCATGCAAAAAGGTGACAAACCTACTGTAGTCAACACTACGGACACACACCTCCCTCCACACAAGTCAAACCCCATGGAGCTTAACCCCCAACCACTCTCTCCAAGACCCACCAAAAGCACTAAGTGGAAAAGGAAAGCTAGAGGTAAATCTCCTACACTAGCTAACGTTACCAACTTGCCCAAAGACTTCACACCTCGACCTATTGCTAAAAGGATAGCACCTGTTAGGGATACTCGGGCCAGTTCACAAGGCAACAAGAAAATGAAGTTAAATCTCCCACCTGCGAGTTTAAATTAAGTTTATGTGGTGGAGGCTGCCCAGCAATCCCACCCATCGCAATGAACTTCTTAAGTTGGAATTGTCGAGGGCTTGGGAACCCTCGGACAATTCATGAACTTTACCTCATGGTGAAACTAAAGTTCCCACACTTGGTCTTCCTTATAGAAACCAAGTGCAATAATGTTAAAATGGAGCAAATACGTATAAAGATGGGATTTGACAACCGTTTTTGTGTTAACAGTAGAGGTAAAAGTGGCAGTTTGGCAATTCTCTGGAAATCCTCAATTAAGTTTGAAATCGTATCCTACACAAACTGGCACATTTCTGGGCTGATAACATCTGCTACTGATGACACAACTTGGCTAGTAATAGGCTTTTATGGCCATCCCAACATTGCCAAAAGAAGTGGCACTTGGCATCTACTCAAAGCACTGGCCCCTACCACCAATGTACCTTGGTTGTGCTTTGGAGATTTTAATGAGATAACGAGTGTTGATGAAAAAGTAGGAGCTGCCATCAAACCTTATAGACAAATTGTTGAATTCAGGCAAACATTGGAACAATGTGATCTGCATGACCTTGGCTTTGTAGGGGACAAGTTTACCTGGGCAAACAATCGAGAAGGAGAGCACTTCACTAAAGAAATATTAGACAGAGGCCTAGGCAACACCTCCTGGATTGCTAAATTTAAGCTCCACTGAACCATTCACCTTGCTGTAGCAACCTCGGATCACAGGCCTATCCTTATCACTATGCAGAACAAGCAGGCTAGGAAGTTTACACCCAGACCTTTCAGATATGAAGCTCATTGGACTAAGAAGGAGGGCTGTGTGGATGTGATCGAACAAATATGGGGGAGACAGTCAGTACAGAGGGATGCACTGGTAAACACAATGATTGACTTGAGGAAATGTAAACAAAGGCTACAAAGATGGACCAAGAAGCTGCCTAAAGGCCACGAGGAAGACTTGAAAATCAAAACTAAGTTACTAGATTCTCTGAAGGAAGCTAATGAAGGACAATTATATGATGAAATCAGGACCCTCCAAGAGGAAGTAAACATAATGCTGGATGAAGAAAATACCAAATGGCAACAAAGGGCTATGCAAAAATGGTTGCAAGAGGGGGACAGAAGCACTGCTTTCTTTCACAAATGTGCCAATCAGAGGAAACAACAAAACACCATAAGTAAGCTTAGTAATGATTCTAATCAAGAATTCACTCAACAGGAAGAAATTAGCCAGCTTTTCCAACACTTTTTCCAAAGTCTTTTCACTTCCTCTGAACCCTCGAGCATTGAGGATTGCATGGCTTTCTTGCCCAGGAAGATTACTCAGGAAATGAACACAACCATCTCTAGACCCTTCACAGATATTGAGATATGAGAGGCAGTGTTTGGTATGAATTCGTTAGGATCTCCAGGTCCAGATGGCTTCCTTGCAGTTTTCTTCCAAGAACACTGGGCCACAGTAGGCAATCGGGTCACTAAAGCAACTCTTGACGTTTTGAATGATGGCAGGTGGTCGAATGATCTAAATGAAACTTATATTGTTCTTATTCCCAAGAAATCTAGACCTGTTTTGGTAATTGACTTCAGGCCCATCAGCCTATGCAATGTCATTTACAAAGTCATTGCAAAGACATTGGCCAATAGGCTGAAAATTATCCTGTCTGAATTGATCTCTCCAACGCAGACAGCTTTTGTTCCTGGAAGGTTGATCACAAATAATATAATAGTGGCCTTCGAATCACTCCATATAGTGAAATCTCAGCTTAAAGGCAAAGATGACTACATGGCCCTCAAGCTCAATATGAGCAAGGCCTATGATCGGATAGAGTGGTCCTTGTTAAAATCAGTTTTAGAAAAACTTGGACTCAATCTCCAATGGGTGAACCTGCTGATGAAGTGTGTAGGAATTGTTTCCTATTCCATCTTATTAAATGGAGTCCCTCAAACCTGGTTTAATCCAATAAGAGGTCTCATGCAAGGGGATCCACTTTCCCCCTACCTTTTCATAATGTGTTCAGAGGTTCTAAGATGTATGCTCAACAATGCAGAGAAGGAAGGCTTCATTTCAGGGCTGCCAATAAGAAGATCAAAGATTTCTATTAACCACTTATTTTTTTGCAGATGATAGCTTGCTTTTTTACAAGTCCAACTCCATTGAATGGAGTCGACTCTATTATCTGTTGGAAGCTTATGAAATTGCCTCGGGCCAGAGATTGAACAAGGAAAAAACATCTATCTACTTCAGCAAGAATACTAGAGAGGAGTCCAAGAACATAATCACCAGTATAGCTGGAATTAGAGGCACAAATTCATATGAAAAATACCTGGGATTACCTGCTCTCATAGGGAGATCACGGGCTAGCTCTTTCAAGAGTATTCTAGACAAGGTACAAGGAAGGATCACAAACTGGACAAACCAATTCCTCTCCCAAGCAGGCAAAGAGGTGTTCATAAAGGCCATCATCCAAGCTATTCCAACTTATTGTATGGGGATCTTTAAACTCCCGAGGCAACTGCTACAAGAACTTAACAAGATGATTAGGCAATTCTGGTGGGGACAACAACTTGAAGGCAAGAAAATCCATTGGATCAATTGGAAACAAATGAAAAGAGCTAAAAGTCATGGGGGGCTCGGCCTTAGAGATTTTGACAACTTCAACCTAGCTCTCCTAGCAAAGCAGGGATGGAGAATAGTCTCTAATCCATCCTTTCTAGCTGCTTAAGTACTTAAAGAGAAGTACTTCCACTCCTCATCTTTCATCTCTGTCAAACCAGCCCATAACTCCTCATTTCTATGGCAAAGCTTCCTAGCAGCTAGACATTTGCTTAAAAAGGGTTTGATCTGGAGGATAGGCGATGGAGAATCTAGGATAGGCGATGGAGAATCTAATGAAATCTGGAATGACAAGTGGCTGCCAAGACAGTCCACCCATAAGCCCCAACTCTCCCTCAGATTTCTTCCAAGTGACACCAAAGTATCTATCTTAATAGATAAAGCGACAAACACATGGAACTCTGAGCTGGTTTTAGCCATATTTTCCCAAGAGGATGCAATGTTCATTAAAGCCATAACTCTAAGAAGTTCCCCTCGACCGGATATGTTAATGTGGAGCTGCAATTCAACTGGAGTTTTCAGTGTTAAATATGCCTATCACCTCCTCACTGAAATGGAAATGCATAAATTGGGCCAAACTTAAAATCCTATCAATTCTACACCAATCTAGACCAAAATCTGGAACCTTACAATACCCAATGCTGCTAAAAACTTTATGTGGAGAGCATGCCTCAATGGCCTCCCCACCCGTGCCAATCTACTCAAGAAAAAAATCATTGGTGATTCTAGCTACCCCATTTGCAAATGCCAACCTGAGACCACTGAACATATAGTATGGGAGTGCCCCTCAGCTCATGACGTGTGGGGTCAGAGTGCTAAGAAACTGCAGAAAGCTAGTCCTTTATTTCTAAACTTTGCTGACTTAGTGGACAGGATGGTAGAGACATTAAATCTAGAGGAACTAGCAACCTTTGCTATAACAGCTTGGCTCCTTTGAAAACGAAGGAATTGCATGATCTTTAAAGGTACTTTCTCTCATCCAATGAGTATCATACAGCAAACAAGCCATGTGATGGAAGAGCTCCAGCACACTGAACAACATAACAGGTTACAGCACCCTCTCGGCCCACAACCAACTCACTGGGAAGCTCCTCCCCTAGGACAATACAAACTGAACTGGGATGTAGCACTGGACAAAATCACTTGCAAGGTAGGAGTGGGAGCTATTATTAGAGATGAGAAGGGTCATGTGCATGCAACAGGCCATGTTCCCCGATCCACTTACAGTAGAAGCATTTGCTGCACTACAGGTTGCCTACTTTTGCAAGTCCTTTGGCTTCCAAGATATCATCATTGAAGGGGACTCTCTACAAGTTGTTAATGGACTCAAATCAACTTCAGGATCTATCTCGTATGTAGGACAACTGATTGAAGACACCAAGGAAGTCCTTAACTCTTTCACTTGTTGGATAGCCAAGCATACTCGAAGAGCTCATAACTCTGTAGCTCATGTATTAAGCAAGGATGCTCTAAGCATCAATGGTTATTCCACTACTTTTGTTTCAGTTCCTACTTGTATCCAGACTATGATTTGATATTTAATCCAATTCGCATTTGAAAAAAAAAAAAAAACAGTATGACTACGAGTGACAAAATCAAGGATGAAGAATAGCATTTCTCGATATATGTAATTACTCGGTTTTTTTTTTTTTTGTGTATCCTAAACAATTAAGTGCCCTTTTGAAATTATATGTGAAAGTCTATTATGACCACGCACCAAGTTGTTGTAGTTACTTATCATAATTACATCCGACATTTGTGGCTTAAATACTTAGTCGATCCTAGCTACGAGCATGGTCGTGATTTGGCCTTTTAGGATTTATAGCTGCATCATCCAAGATTTTATCTTTGTGGTGTACTGAATTATTATTAACATTGATTTAAATATGTATTTTGGTTACAGAATTCAAGGAAGGGGCTGGGAGATTTTTTATACAAGGAAAATACTAAGCGTCCCGCTCCAAGCGCGCTCCCGCTGGGAGCTACTGCTTGCATTAGTATGTGTTTTTTTGTGTGTTTATTTTTAGTTCTTTTTTCATATAGATTTTTTTAATAATTTTAAATATTTAAAGAAAAAATAAAAAAATTTACAATATCATTAAAAAATACTTCCTTAACCATGAAGTAACTTTTTATTTTACTTCGTGGTTAAGGAAGTGTTTTTTAATATTTTTTTTTACGTTATGATTAAGGAAGTGTTTTTTAATAATATTCTAAATTTATTTTATTTTTTTAAAATATTTAAAAATATTAAAAAAAATCTATGAAAAAAAAATAAAAAACATGCCAGAGCCAACGGTGGCTCTAGCAGTACTCTTTTATACAAATATACCGCCTTGCTGGGACATTACAGGGAACTGGCGATGGCAGTAATGGGAAGTTGGGACAACATCAAAAAATTAATATGGCTTGTTTCTGTATGGGTTTGAAAAGGCTATAAATACGCACGCATACATGGCTAGCAACTACTACGTCCACTCGTACCCCCAAGATGAAAAGAAAAAATATATAGTAACAACGTACACCTGCTTAATTCGCCTTTCCTCGATCGACTGGCTTCCAGTGCTAGTACTGATTCTGTTGTGAAAGCCAGATGCTGGATTTTCGGAAGTGACTTCAACCTGCCGGTAGCAGATATACCTTCCGAACTATTCACACATCTTCATGCTAGCTTTGCCAAGGTCGACGGTAATGGCAAGCCGGATATCCCTAGTGGGGACTTGAAACTATTCACTGACTTCACCAAAACCGTTCGAGTACGAAATCCTAGCGTGAAAACTCTTTTATCCATCGGTGGTGAAGGCGCTGACCTATCTCCAGTGGTGGCAAGCAAAGAGAGGCGTGCAAATCTCATAAGGGACTCCATAGATCTAGCTAGGAAATTCGGTTTCGATGGCCTGGACCTCTGCTGGCTGTACCCCTCCAATGCTGGCCAGGAGATCCAGCTTAGGGATCTCCTCATTGAATGGCGACATGCCCTGGACGAAGACTCCACGAAGAGAAAGACAAAGCCGTTGCTTTTAAGTGGTGTTTAACCATCCGGTCAAAAATACTTTCAATTATCCCAATCAAGCTATTAATGAAAATAGGGCCGGCTCTTCCACTAGGCGAATTAGAGCATTGGCAATGTCCTAGCCATAATATGGACTAGTTAAAATATTAGTCTACATTGGACTAGCTATCTTAAAGTCTAAATAATAATAAAATATTATTAATTTTAATAATATTAATTTTATTTTTAATATTTTGTAAATACACTTCATATATTAATTAATAACTTTATTTGGAGAGTTTATAATAATGAAAAACCAATTTTGAGAAAGCAGGCCCAAGTAGAAAAGGGGCCCAATTGAAAAGGCTTTTGGCATCGATATACAAAGTCAACGTATCGAGGACTCAGTCAAGTCAACAATATGCGTGCAACCACCTACGAGAAAGCAGGGGTCCATGCAGATACGTGACCACTTCAAACACGGAATGCACCCAAAAAACTCGGATCAAAACAAGAGGATCCGCCGTTGATCGAACGCAATAATAGGATTTCATCGGTTCTAGCTAACCCTCAATAAAAAGGAGATTTCTTTCTTTTCTGGGTTGGTTTTTTCCTTCGAATTATTTTCTGTGCTCTAAAAACTAACTTAAGCATCGGAGCTTTCCCAGGCGAACCAGGCCAACTTCATCCAGATCATTGCGCAGGGTTACGAGACAGGTTGGAAGTGAGACACGTCCTTAACATTTGGCGCCGTCTGTGGGATCTCTCGATGGATAAACCCTTTACGTGGTTCTCACATGTCAACCGTCACTCATTCTGTGGCAAGTCGAGCAATGGATTCGTCCATTGAAGCGCAGCTGGTGACAGCTGAGGAAAGGTTGAAGCAAGCATTGGAAACAATGGAGATCTTGAAGAAAGAAAATGACGACCTCCGGAGGAGGAATGCTGAATCCAGCAATACCGCCATACCTGCCCACAGTGAACAAGGAGAAGGAGAGGAGCAATCCAATATGGAGTCACCTCTGAGGTGGACGGAGAAGGAAAAGATGCACAATGAGTTGAAAGAATTGGCGGAGAAATATGAGGAAATGGCAAAAAAGATGGGAGGCTCTTCTTCAGTCAAGTGTCTGCTCGGTAGAACAGATCTGCCGTATAGCGAACGAATTATGGCAATGCCCCTCCAGTCAAAATTTAAGGCTCCCCAAATAGACCTATACGATGGATCCAAGGATCCAGTGGATCATCTGGAGAACTACAAAGTCCATATCGTGCTCCACGGCTTCCCCGGCGAGATAGCATGTCGAGCCTTCCCGTTGACACTGAAAGGAACAACGAGAGGATGGTTCGGAACTCTCCGACCACGGTCGATAGACAGTTTTGAAGAATTGGCTAAACAATTCTTGACTCAGTTCATGCCTAGTAGAAGGAGAAGACGCTTGGCCGCCTATCTTCTGACGATTAAGTAAAGGGAAGACGAGGATTCAAAAACATACCTAACACGCTTTAACAAAGAGCATTTGACAACGGACGACCAAGACGAGAAGATCACTCTTGCCGCCCTACTGGGCGAGATATGGCCCCAGAGTCCTTTTATGGCAGAGCTTGCCAGAAGAACTCCGTTCACACTCAGGGACTTTATGGACAAAGCTGATGACTTTGTCAATGCTGAGGATACATTGCAAGCTCTGGTCAACCTAAGGAAGGCAAGCAGTAAGCTTGAAAGAAGAGGCGGCCAGGTAGAAAGAAAGGTTGGTACGAGTCGGCAAGGAGGATGGCAGGAGAAAAGGGCGGACTACAGTCCCAAATTCATACACAATAACTTAAATGTGCGGGAAGACGAGAAGGAAAGGGAAGAACGTCGCAATACAAGTGGACGTTATTGCAAATATCACCAGACCAGGTCCAACTGGACCGAGGATTGCACAACCATGAAGAAAAGAGTAGCTGAAATGACCGGAACAGGAGAGTTAGAGCAAATGATCGCGGAACGTTCAAAGCCGAGAAGGCGCTAAGAGAATGGGCGGGGAACCAAAAGAAGCAGGACACCCGAGCCACGGCACAGAGCGTCAAACCGCCAGAATGGAAGGGACAAAGCACCCCCCAGAGGCGAAAGGAACAGGCCACCCATAAGAGAAATTCGGACTATAGCAAGAGGGTTTGCTAGGGGCGGTATGTCCACATCTAGCCAGAAGGCGTATGCGCGAAGAGCCAGATATGAAGAAGTGTTTCTGGCGGATAGAGTCCCCAAGCAGCCAAGGTTGGGTAGAGACGAAATGGTCATTACTTTCGGAGAGGCAGATCGATAGGGAATATTGTACCCACACGATGATGCGTTGGTGATCACTTTGGTGATAGCTAACTACACGATCAGGCGAGTACTGATTGACAAAGGGAGCTCCGTTGACATCCTATACTGGGTGGCGTACGTAAAGATGGGGATTGATGTCAGTCGATTAAGACATTCTCCAACATCGTTGAAAGGTTTTTCTGGGGACACCATCCTTCCCATGGGAGTCATTACTCTCCCAGTGACTGCTGAATCAGGGGCGCGGACGACTACAACCATGACTGATTTCTTGGTGGTAAAAGCGTCCTCTTCCTACAACGCCATACTTGGAAGACTGACACTCAATCAACTGAGGGCAATTACTTCCACTTACCACCTCAAGATGAAGTTCCCAACCAGCAATGGGGTAGGGGAGTCATAAGGTGAGCAGGCTCTAGCATGGGAATGCTATATCCAGGAGCTCCGAAAAAGCTGAGAGGAGGTGTGTATGGTGGAGGAACGAAATAACGAACTGATACCTCATTGCCCTCCATCACTGTTATTGGAGGAGGTGGAGGTCCGGGACGAACAAAGCCAGCAGCACGCTGAGGTAAATGAACTGTTGGAACTCGTGGTATTATATGCCGACTGCCCAGGGTCAACAACCCTCGTTGGAACTAATATGCCACTGACGGATAGGGAGACAGTGAAGCAGTTGTTGATCGAGTACAGGGATATCTTCGCCTGGAGTTATGAAGAAATGCCGGGCATAGATAACGAAGTCATCGAACATCGTCTGGGCGTGGACCCTGCACACAAAGCTGTATGCCAGAAAAGGAGATCATTCAGCGGAGAAAAGTACGCCGCCATCAAAGAGGAAGTAGAAAAATTGCTCGCTGCCGGATTCATAAAGGAGTCTCACTATCCGGAATGATTGTCAAATGTGGTTTTGGTAAAAAAAAAGAAATGGAAAGTGGAGAATGTGCATAGATTTCACTGATTTGAATAAGGCGTGCCCCAAAGATAGTTTTCCCCTGCCACACATTGATGTAATCGTGGACGCTATGGCGGGACACCGTATGCTAAGTTTTATGGACGCCTATTCTGGATACAATCAAATCCGGATGTATCCAGTGGACAAAGACAAAACTTCATTCATAACAGACCGGGGACTGTATTGCTACCAGGTTATGCTGTTTGGATTAAAGAATGCAGGGGCAATCTATCAGAGGCTGGTAAATCGGATGTTCCAAGAGTAGATTGGAAAATCTATGGAAGTCTATGTAGACGACCTGTTAGTTAAAAGCAAAGAACCCACTCGACACTTGGGCAATCTGAGGGCGGCATTTGAAACCCTACGTCGTTATAAAATGAGGCCGAACCCTTCAAAGAGCACTGTCGGGGTCGGATCCGGCAAGTTCTTGGGATACATCGTGTCTGAAAGGGGAATTGAGGCCTCCCCAGAGAAGATAGCCGATATACTTAACATGAAGCCACCTAAGAACCTGAATGAAACACAGTAGTTGGGGCAGGATAGCCGCCTTAGGGAGATTCATCGCTCGTTCAACGGATAGATGCCTCCCTTTCTTCCAGGTGTTACGGAAGACGCATTCCTGGAATGAAGAGTGCAATGAAGCATTCAAGAAGTTAAAACAATATTTGGCCAGCCCACCACTTTTGAAACAGCCACAAAAGGGCGACGTGCTTCACGCCTATCTCGCAGCTTCCCCAAGCGCTGTGTCCGCCGTCTTGATGAAAGAGGAAGGAGGAACTCAATTTTCGGTGTATTATACTAGCAGAGCCCTTAGGGGAGCCGAGACGAGATACCCAAAGATCGAGTTATTAACCTTTGCCTTAGTAACGGTGGCTAGAAAACTCCGTCCCTATTTCCAAGCCCAAACTATAAAGATACTCATGGAGCCTCCCCTGGCAAGAACCTTGGGTGGTCAATGGAGTTAAGCGAGTTTGATTTGAGGTACAAACCCAGAAAAGCAGTTAAGGGAAAAGTCCTAGCTGACTTCATAGTAGAATTTTTAGGTTTCCCTCAGGAGGATACAGTGGCCCCAACAGGAAAACCTTGGGTACTTTATGTCGACGGTTCATCTTGCAAAGCAGGTGGAGGCTTGGGAATATTCCTGGTAGACCCTGATGGTAGGAATTTGCATCATATGGTAACGCTCACTTTCAAAGTAACGAACAATGAAGTAGAATATAAAGCGCTCGTGGCAGGGCTTTGCCTCGCCGCCAAGATAGGAGCAACCGAGGTGGAAGTTAAGTCGGATTCTCAAATAATTGTGAATCAAGTTTTGGGCTTGTATGCAACGAAAGGGGAAAGTTTGAAGAAATATCTTGAGCATGTGTGGGAAGCACGGGACTTCCTTTCTTATTTTAGTATAGCCCAGATCCCTAGAGCAGAAAATGAAGTGGCAGACAGATTAGCTAGGGCAGCATCGGGCATGGACGAAACACCCCTCCCATGGCCAGTAGAGCACAGAGTTGTTGAAGTCCCAGCCATCGGAATGTAGGTAGAGATTGTGGGAACCAGCGTCCCCGAATTGGCAAAAAAGCTAGTTGAATATCTGGATGAAGGGAAGTTACCAGACGCGAAGGATGAGTCGAGAAGGATGCAGCGGAGGGCGGTAATATTCCTACTTATCGATGGAGTTCTTTACAGAAGAGGTTTTTCCGCCCCATTACTACGGTGTATCTCTGCCCAAGAAGCCCAATATGTGTTGGCAGAAATACACGAAGGTATATGCGGAAACCATTCGGGCGGAAAGACTTTGGCAAGGAAGGCGATGAGGGCGGAGTATTATTGGCCCAACGCCTTGAGAGATGCTCAAGCGTTTAGTAGAAAATATGTGGAATGTCAGGCGCATGCACCAATACAACATGCCCCCCAGAGGAGCTGACATCCATAACCGCACCATGGCCCTTTGCCGAGTGGGGTTTAGACCTAGTCGGACCCTTCCCACCAGGAAAGGGCGGGGTGAAGTTCATGGTGGTAGCTGTGGATTATTTCACGAAGTGGGCCGAGGCAGAATCGCTGGCATCCATAACAAGCAAGACTGTCACTGTAACATCCCGTATTTTAGTGTAATTTTAATAAATGATTAATTTAATTTATTTAGTGTTTGGTTCTTTTGTTTTAAATTACGGGAGTTTTAAATATTATTTTATAATATTTTAAGTTATGAAAATTAATTTTTTTATGTGTTTTCTCAGTGTTATTTTTTTGTATTTAAAGTGAGCTTTAAATTAAATTGGATTATTTTTGGGTTTTAAAATTATTATTGTTTTAATCGAACATTTCACTGCGTTTGAATTATTTTATTTAACTAGTAGTTTTAAAATCTTCTTCGTTAGATCACTTTGAAACCCAAGATGAAGTTTGGATCTCTCTTTTCTCCCTCATCTTTTCTTCTTTCTTCCCTTTTTCTTTCTTTTTCCCTCCTCTCCCGCGTACGCCCTCTCTCTCCCAGCCCGACCCTCTTTCTCTCCTCTCCTCTCCCGTGCTCTCGGTCTTCTTCACCCAACGCTACCGTCGGCCGTCTGTGACCCTCACCGCCGGTGCCGTTCGACTCCCCAGCTACCAGCAACCAACCCCCTTCAATTTCAAGCCACCCCTTGTCGCCATTTACCTCCGAGAGCCGTGCGAAGCCACGACACTCCTTCACCCATTCCGCCGCCGTCCGGCTACCATTGGCCACCATTTCTTCACCGGCCCTCTAACAACATTTTAGACCCAACCCCAGCCCCGATCCATCGCCGGTGAAGCCCAGCTGAGCTCAGAACTGTTTTGACTATCCGGCCTTCTACCGTCGTTTCGGCCGCCACCCACGGCCAACGGCCGCCACCATTAGCTTCTCCACCGCCCATAGGCCCTACCCTACCATTCCCAAGTCTTCGTTTGACCCCGTGTAAATTTTGGGTTCTCTGTGTATTTCAGCCACAGTGTTTTTACACTGTGTAGTTGCTGGTTCTGTGCTTTCCAGCTCCTCCGTGATCCTCCAAAAATATTTTTATAGCGCTGTAAGTATTTCCTAAACAATCTTTTGAGATTTAAATATTTTTTTGCACTAATTATTTATATTGTGATCTGGTTAGTACCGGACTGAGTCCGAGGAGAATTCGGGGGTGGATGGACTGAGGACTGAGAAATTGTGTATTGGTTATGTTGTGTTCTGATTGGTTGTTGGTTGTGGTTATTGTGAGTTGGTACATTGCATATTGCACGCGTGTTCATGTTTGTAAAATGAAAACTGGGTTTTTGTGTAATTGCATTCATGATCATGTGGTTATTTTGAAAATTGGGTTTTCATGAGGAAATGGATTTTTGGGTGCGTGTGTATCACGACCCCAAGCTGAGATGGGGCATTATCTCGGTGGAGCTCCTCTGGTCACTCGGGAGCGGAATATACTGAGTGACGTCCCCTGGGTTGTCGTCGAGCGACAACGAGATCGGACGAGTTACGTGCAGACTCCGTGACCCTTCTGCTGGCGGGGGCTAGAGGATGACCTGGTCACGAACGCACCGGGTGCGAAACTGGGCATCGCTCGTAAATTAGTCAGGACGTGCGGATGGTCCATAGGGGAGACCATGGTGCATATGAATTAATAGATAAATGGAAAAAATAGCTGTTTTCTGGGAAAATAGCGTGAGTTGATTTTGTGTGTCATTTTCTGGGAAAATGACGGATTAATGTTTTTGGGCCAAAATGTGATTTTTGGCGTGTGTTGCATTTCTTGCATACTGCATCATGGGCATGCATGATTAGATGCTTAAATATGTTTTTATTTCAGGATTGGTTAGGTTATAACTTACCTGTTGTACCATTTAATGGTACTGCAGATTTTTATTATGATGTTGCAGGTACCGAGCCTGAGGATTTGGCTCCGCCGGAGGAGTGATCTGGGATCACTCGAGTTACGTTTTTATTCTCAGCTCTTGTATTTTTAATGGGACATTTCGTTTATGTTTTAAACGCTTTGTATTTGGATAACTGTATTAAACTAAAATTCTGGTACTAGAGACTTAATTATTATCCGCTGCGTATTTTATTGGGCACTGTTTATTTGTTGCACACACTTGGCACTTGTCATTGGGATGTGTGACCGTGTGTCATCATCCTGATGTCACGATTCCTGAGGCTTTTTGTACGTGGGAGTCGAGGCGTCACAGGTGGTATCAGAGCGGTTTGGCTCTGGGTAAAGCCACATGTCCCTTAGGTGAAGTACCAGAAATTTTAAAATTGCGATTTAAAATTATTTTGGTTTGAAGTATGTTATTTTTAATGGTTTCAATTTATTATTTGTTGTATTTTATTGGTTTTATTTTATTCTATTTTATTTTATGTCGTATTATTTTATTTAGTTTGGGTGTTACTTTTACTCTTATTTAAATTTTGTCCGAAGACTTAAGTAGAGGTTGTGAGTTATGCTTTGGCAGGAAAATGGTTAGACCAAGGAGGCCGACTGATGAGCCCGAGGATGAGTTGCCTCGTGGTGACAGGAATTATGCCATGGCCAGGGCATTAAACAGAATGACGGAATTTCTCCAACACAATTTCTGGCCGCCCCAAGGAGATTTAAATAGAGCAGTTCAATCTGGGTGCACCTATGAGCGCTTTCTAGTGCATAGGACACCTCCTTTTACTGGTGAAGAGGAGCCACTTTAGGCTAAAAGGTGGATAGAGGACTTGGAGAGGACATTTGAAGTTTGTGGTTGTACTGAAGCTCAACAAGTCTTGTATGCAAGTTATACGCTACAGGGTAATGCAGCTGATTGGTGGAGTACCAAGCGAGAGTTGCTAGTGATGGAGTTGGGATCCTTTTCTGCGGTGTCTTGGCAGCGATTCAAGAAGGAATTTAATGATCGTTTCTTTCCTGTTTCTGTAAGACGGCAAATGGCATGACAATTTAGTAATTTGGTGCAAGGGAATATGTCTGTGGAAGAGTATGCCCGTAAATTTATGGAACTTGGGCGGTTTGCTACTCACTTGATTGCTACTGAGGAGATGCGAGCTGAGCGTTTCCAGGAGGGTCTACGACCAGAGATACGCAGACAAGTGGCTTGCCATCAGATTTTAAATTTCCAGTAGTTGGTTGACATGGCCACCATCGCAAAGTATGAGAATAGTTGTGTGGTGGGTTCCCCTCCAGGTCAGAAAAGATGAAGTTTTGCTGGTGAGGGCAGCAGTTCTGGGTCGCCTCAAAAGTTTGTGCAAAGGATTGGTGCCTGGTCACAAGCAGCCTCTGGGATGCGTATTGGGGGCCGAGACCCAGTTTACAGCAGGTGCAACAGAGCTCACGAGGGTGAGTGTCGTCAGAGTGGGACCACCTATTGTTTTAGATGTGGTCAGTCAGGGCACTTTGCTTGCGAGTGTCTTAATCAATCTCAAGCAAGTCGCGGAGGTCGTCGTGGTGGAAGGAACAATCAGAAGCAAGTAGTGCAAGCTCGGGTGTATGCTGTGACTCCCGGGGACATCGACTATGAGACTCCGGAGACCCAGGATACCGGGGTAATTACTGGTAAGTGTTTAGTGTACTCTTTGGAATTGATGTTTAGTGTGGTTTATTGCTTCTTTTGGATTTTATTTGGTGTTTGTGCTTGCCTCAGGTAGAGTCCGTTTGTATGATTTTTATGCGTGTACTTTGTTTGATTCTAGAGCATCTTAGTCTTTTGTGTCTGCCACTTTTGTACGAATGTGCAACTTAGTCACTGAACCCTTATCGCAATCCTTGGTTGTCTCTTCCCAATGGCGAGTTGGTATGGTGCTCTAAAGTAGCGATGGGGTGCCCTTTAGATTTTGGTGGAAGGATACTTGAGGCTGATTTGATTGTATTCAAGTTACTTGGGTTTGATATTATTCTTGGGATTGATTGGTTGTACCGGTATTCGGCATGTATTAATTGTGGAAGTCGGGTTATTGGCTTCCAGCTTTTAGAAGGAGATTACTTGGAATATATGGGAAGTAAGTTGAAGGTGAAGCCAACAGTTATATCCGCAGTACGAGCAAAGAAAGATATAGCATGTGGAACTGATGCATTTCTGGTTCAAGTGGTGTCTGCGCCATCTGAGAAGAAATCCTTAGTGGATATACCAGTTGTAGAAGAATTTTCAGATGTGTTTATGGATGATTTGCCAGGGTTGCCTCCAGTTCTAAAGTTAGAGTTTGCTATTGATTTAGAACCTAGAGCCACTCCTGTGCACAAAGCTCCTTATCGTATGGCACCGACTGAATTGAAGGAGTTGAAGATCCAGTTGCAAAAATTGGTTTACAAGGGTTTTATTTAGCCTAGTACGTCGCCTTGGGGAGCGCCAGTTTTGTTTGTTAAGAAAAAAGATGGTACTCTTAGAATGTGTATCGACTATCGGGAACTTAATAAAGTGACCATCAAGAACAAGTATCCGCTACCCCGTATTGATGATTTGTTTGATCAACTTCAAGGAGCAGCTATTTTCTCCAAGATTGACTTGAGATCAGGATACTACCAGTTGAGGATAAGGGATAAAGATATTCCCAAGACTGCTTTTAGGTCGCGGTATGGGCATTATGAGTTCAAGGTGATGCCTTTTGGGTTGACTAATGCTCCTGCAGCTTTTATGGATTTGATGAATCGAGTATTTCAACCTTATCTGGATTCTTTTGTGGTAGTATTTATTGATGATATTATGATTTATTCTCGAGACTTGGAAGAGCATGCATGGACAATTGAGAGAGCATCAGTTGTATGCTAAGCTTAGTAAATGTGAATTTTGGCTGGAAGAAGTCAGATTTCTTGGCCATGTAATTTCTAGAGATGGTGTGGCAGTGCATCCTAACAAGGTAGAAGCTGTTTTGTCTTGGCCACGCCCTTCAACGGTGCGCGAGATTCGAAGTTTCTTGGGATTTGCTGGGTATTACCAGAGATTTGTTGAAGGTTTTTCTCGACTAGCCGGACCTCTCACCGCTTTGACTCGAAAGAATGTTGAATTTGTTTGGTCAGATCGATGCGAGAGGAGTTTCCAAGAATTGAAGAAAAGACTGACAACAGCTCCTGTGTTGGCACTTCCGGAACCGCACAAGCCGTTTGTTGTATTTAGTGATGCATCTAAGTTTGGATTGGGATGTGTTCATATGCAAGAGGGACAAGTTGTTGTTTATGCATCTCGTCAGTTGAAAGTTCATGAGATGAATTATCCCACTCATGATTTAGAATTGGCAGCTGTGGTGTTTGCTCTTAAGATCTGGCGTCATTATTTGTATGGGGAAGTTTGTGAAGTCTTCACTGATCACAAGAGTTTGAAGCATTTGTTTTCTTAGAAGAATCTTAATATGAGACAGAGGCGTTGGTTAGAGTTGATTAGCGACTATCAATGTGAGATCAAGTATCATCCAGGGAAAGCTAATCTAGTTGCTGATGCCTTGAGTATGAAGTCTCAGTTAGTGGATGAGGCAGAGTCGTCAGGATTGGATTCTATCCTTTGTGGGATGAGGAGATTGCTTATTGAGAGTTTGCAGCATGAAGAATTGCTATCTTCAGTTTTGGATATTCGGGTCGTTGATTTTGATGAATTGAAGACTCTCCAGAGAAGGGATCCTAAGTTGTTGAATATCAGGAAGAGAGTCAGGAAGTCTAGAGGACCCATGCATTACAGTTTGGACAAAGACGGCGTCCTTCGATTTCAGGATCGAAGAGTGATTCCTCGAGATTCTGAATTTAAAGAGAGAATCATGGTAGAAGCTCATACAGCTCCTTATTCAGTTTATCCCGAAAGCACCAAGATGTATCGAGACTTAAAGAGGAATTTCTGGTGGGAATGTATGAAGACGGATATCGCCATGTTTATTGAGAAATGTGATACGTGCCGTCAAGTCAAGGCTGAGCATCAGAGACCTGCTAGTAAGCTTCAACCTCTCCCTATTCCTGAGTGGAAATTGGATGACATTTCTATGGATTTTGTAGTAGGTCTTCCGGGGACTCCTAGTGGGAAGAATTCAGTTTGGGTGATTGTTGATCGGTTAACCAAGAGTGCCCATTTCTTGCCTATTAATAATACCGACTCTTTGGGAAAGTTGACTCGGTTGTATGTTAAGGAAATAGTACGCTTGCACGGAGTACCCAGGAGTATAGTATTGGATCGAGACCCAAGGTTCACGTCTCACTTTTGGAAGAGCTTGCAGGCAGCTTTAGGCACTAAGTTGAAGTTCAGTACTGCTTATCACCCTCAAACTGATAGTCAGTCCGAGCGTACTATTCAGACTTTAGAAGATATGTTGCGGGCTTGTGTCATGGAATTTCAAGGAAGTTGGGAAAATCAGTTGTCGTTGATAGAATTTGCTTATAATAACAGTTTTCATGCTTCCATTCAGATGGTCCCATATGAAGTTTTGTATGGAAGGAAGTATAGATCACCTTTGTGTTGGGATGAAGTGGGTGAAAGTAAAGTAATTGGGCCAGAGTTGATTCAAGAAATGAAAGATCAAGTTCGGGTTATAAGGGATAAAATGGCAGAAGCACAAAGTCGTCAGAAAAGTTATGCTGACACGAGGAGAAGAGACTTATCTTTTGAGGAAGGCGATTGGGTTTATCTTAAAGTCTCTCCTATGAAAGGCGTTAAGCGCTTTGGTAAGAAGGGAAAGCTTAGCCCGAGGTATGTTGGTCCTTTTCAGATTGTGGAGAAGGTTGGGCTTGTTGCTTATAGAGTAGCATTGTCGGATTATTTCGGAGATGTTCACGATGTGTTCCATGTGTCGTATTTGAAGAAGAGTTTTGGTCAACAAGAACCACGTTTTGTGGACCCAGAACGCATTCAACTTCAGCCTAACCTTACCTATGAAGTTGTTCCGACTCAGATTGTGGATTGGAAAGTGCAAAGGCTAAGGTCTAGGACGATACCTTTGGTGAAGGTGTCATGGGGTGATCCTTTGACTCAACATTTCTCTTGGGAGGGAGAAGCTGATATGAGGGAGCAATATCCGTATTTGTTTGGTTGATCTTGCCGGTATGTTCCTTAAGTCTACTCTTAGTTGAACCTTTTTCTTGTCTTAGTCTTAATGATTAACCTTACTAATTTCGATGATGAAATTTTATTTAAGGGGTGGAGAATGTAACATCCTGTATTTTAGTGTAATTTTAATAAAGGATTAATTTAATTTATTTAGTGTTTGGTTCTTTTGTTTTAAATTATGAGAGTTTTAAATATTATTTTATAATATTTTAAGTTATGAAAATTAATTTTTTTATGTGTTTTCTCAATGTTATTTATTGTTCTGTATTTAAAGTGAGCTTTAAATTAAATTGGATTATTTTTGGATTTTAAAATTATTATTGTTTTAATCGAACATTTCACTGCATTTGAATTATTTTATTTAACTAGTAGTTTTAAAATCTTCTTCGTTGGATCATTTTGAAACCCAAGATGAAGTCTGGATCTCTCTTTTTTCCCTCATCTTTTCTTTTTTCTTCCCTTTTTCTTTCTTTTTCCCTCCTCTCCCGCGTACACCCTCTCTCTCCCAGCCCGACCCTCTCTCTCTCCTCTCCTTCCCCATGCTCTCAGTCTTCTCCACCCAGCACCGCCGTCGGCCATCCGTGACCCTCACCGCCGGTGCCGTTCGACTCCCCAGCTACCGGCGACCAACCCCCTTCAATTTCAGGCCACCTCTTGCCGCCATTTGCCCCCGAGAGCAGTGCGAAGCCGCGGCACTCCTTCACTCATTCCGCCGCTGTCCGGCCACCATTGGCCACCATTTCTTCACCACTTCTTCACCGGCCCTCTAGAAACATTTTAGACCGAACCCCAGCCCCGATCCGTCGCCGGTGAAACCCAGCCGAGCTCAGAACTGTTTTTGACTATCTGGCCTTCTACCGCCGTTTCGGCCGCCACCCACAGCCAAAGGCCACCACCATTAGCTTCACCACCTCCCATAGGCCCTACCCTACCGTTCCCAAGTCTTCCTTTGACCCCGTGTAAATTTTGGATTCTCTGTGTATTTCGGCCGCAGTGTTTTTACAATGTGTAGTTGCTGGTTCGGTGCTTTCCAGCTCCTCCGTGATCCTCCGAAAATATTTTTATAGCGTTTAAGTATTTCCTAAACAATCTTTTGAGATTTAAATATTTTTTTGCACTAATTGTTTATACTGTGATCTGGTTGGTTGTGGTTATTGTGAGTTGGTACATTACATATTGCACGCATGTTCATGTTTGTAAAATGAAAACTGGGTTTTCGTGTAATTGTATTCATGATCATGTGGTTATTTTGAAAACTGGGTCTTTATGAGGAATGGATTTTTGGGTGCATGTGTATCACGACCCCAAGCCGAGATGGGGCATTATCTCGGTGGAGCTCCTCTGGTCACTCGGGAGCAGAATATACTGAGTGATGTCCCCTGGGTTGTCGTCGGGCCACAACGGGATCGGACGAGTTACGTGCCGACTCCGTGGCCCTTCTGCTGGCGGGGGCTAGAGGATGACCTGGCAACGAATGCACCGGGTGCGGAATTGGACATCGCTCGTAAATTAATTCATATGGTACATATGAATTAATGGATAAATGGAAAAAATAGCTGTTTTCTGGGAAAATAGCGTGAGTTGATTTTGTGTGTCATTTTCTGGGAAAATGACGGATTAATGTTTTTGGGCCAAAATGTGATTTTTTGCGTGTGTTGCATTTCTTGCATACTACATCATGGGCATGCATGATTAGATGCTTAAATGTGTTTTTATTTTAGGATTGGTTAGGTTATAACTTACCTGTAGTACCATTTAATGGTACTGCAGATTTTGATTATGCTGTTGCAGGTGTCGAGCCTGAGGATTTGGCTCTGCCGGAGGAGTGATCTGGGATCACTCGAGTTATGTTTTTATTCTCAGCTCTTGTATTTTTAATGGGACATTTGGTTTATGTTTTAAACACTTTGTATTTGGATATCTGTATTAAACTAAAATTCTGGTACTAGAGACTTAATTATTATCCGCTGCGTATTTTATTGTGCACTATTTATTTGTTGCACACACTTGGAACTTGTCGTTGGGATGTGTGACCGTGTGTCATCATCCTGACGTTACGATTCCCGAGGCTTTTTGTACGTGGGAGTCGGGGCGTCACAGTCACGAGGTTTCTATGGAAGAATGTCATTTGCAGGTTTGGGGTCCCTCAAAGCATACTAACGGACAACAGACGCCAGTTCGATTCAGATCACTTCATAGAATGGTGTACGGAATTAAAAATTAAAGTAAAATACTCTTCGCAAGGTCACCCTCAATCGAACGGATAGGCGGAAGCTACAAACAAAGCGTTGCTCTCAATCCTAAAGAAGAAAGTCGCAGAGAATAAGGGGGAGTGGGTAGAGGAGCTACCTGGAGTACTTTGGGCATACAGAACTTCGGCAAAGACTCCTACGGGGGAATCCCCGTTCACATTGGCATATGGTTGTGAGGCTGTAGCTCTAGTAGAAAGGGGCCTCCCCACAAACAGAACGACTTACTTTTCGGCCTCCCAAAACGACAAAAAGATGGAGGAGTATCTTGATTTGGTGGAGGAAGAAAGGGAAATAGCAGAAGCAAGAATGCTATAGGA
Source organism: Pterocarya stenoptera (assembly GCA_003123785.1). Taxonomy (NCBI): domain Eukaryota; kingdom Viridiplantae; phylum Streptophyta; class Magnoliopsida; order Fagales; family Juglandaceae; genus Pterocarya; species Pterocarya stenoptera. The sequence continues at coordinate 125,078 of QEOT01007124.1, read as the reverse complement.
GAAGGCTAGGGCTAGGCAATATTTCAATAAAAGAGTAAAACCTAGGATTTTCAAAGTGGGCGACTTGGTCTTAAGGAAGAGCGGGGTGACAACCCAGGGCGAAGGAAAGATGGGGCCTCGATGGGAAGGTCCTTACTTGGTGGTAGCCAATAATAGGCCAGGGTCATACCGACTAAAAGACAGCCTGGGCAAGGAACTGCCCCATCCATGGAACGCTGAGCACTTGAGGAAGTTCTATCAATAGAAATGATTTTTTTTTTGCTTCGGCAGTATTTTCATTTATGTTAAATTCCATGGCTTTAGCATGTCCATGTTTATTATATGAGGATGTTTTGATTGCTCCTTTATTAACCATACTTTGTTAAGTCTTTGTCTCTGGTGAACCCTCAGCAGAAAGGTAATGTTACTCGTTGCCAAGCACAAAAGGGCGCATAAGCCATCAAACCATGCCGACCCTTAAACACCAAAGACAAGCTATCACAGCTTGTGGTACCAAGTAGAGAAGGGCGCGTAGGTCATTGAACCACGCTGACCCTTAAACACCAAAGACAAGCTATCACAGCTTGTGGTGCCAAGTATAAAAGGACGCGTAGGTCATCGAACCACGCCGACCCTTAAACACCAAAGACAAGCTATCACAGCTTGTGGCGCCGGGTATAGAGGGGCGCGTAGGTCAATGAACCACACCGACCCTAGATACTAGAGACGAGTCGTAACAGACGGAGGTGCCAAATATGAAAACTGGCGACAACTGGGTTAACAAAGTAGGAATGCAACAAAAAATTCCTACACAATAGGAAAGCAAAAGAAAAAGAATAACATTCAATGTTGATGAGAAAATGTAGTACAAAATGTGTGTTACATCATAAATCTCGATCAAAATTGAGAAAAAGGCGTACATCAAAGAGTCAAGACAAAAAGAATTAAAGAATTAGGCAGCATCGTCTGGGGGTGGCAGAGGGGGAATCCCTGCGAAGGCGTCGGGCATTTCGTTCCGCCCAAACCTGTCAACTCGGCGGCGGCTGTTCTCATCAGGAACAAATAAGTCCCGATCCAGGTTTACAAGGTCCGTGGAAGGAATGGACAAGAGAAGGGCCCTTAGCCTAAGAATGTCGGAACCATAGCCAAAACCAAAGGCACGGCTCCTAACATCTGGCACGAAGGGTAGCTGATCACGAAGGCGTTGAGCCTCAGCCTGAACCTTGGCAAGCTGTTTTTTCTTTTCGGCTAGGCGTTCGCCACAAGCCTCCATTTGCAGCATAGCTTGCCTTCGCTCTTCGACCACGCCTGCGTGATCTTTCTTGTACTTCTCATGACGGTCCTTAATCTCTTGTAACTCCCCCTGGGCCAAGGAAAGATCCCGGGAAGCAAGAACAGCCTTCTCCGTAACAGTAGTTAACTTTTGGGTTAACTCCTGAGTACGCCCCTGTAAAGATATCAGCTCTTGGCGAGCTGAATCTCGATCCTGGGTAAGGGCGAGGAGTTCAGACCGGATGGTGAGCAAATCAGTTTCAGATTTTCGCCGGACGTCAGAGAGCTGGGACTTTAATAAGTCCCATTCAGCCTTGACAAATTCCAGGTCGTGCGCATCCCGTTCCTTAGCTATTTGGGCGAGGCGATCAGACTCTCGGAGACGACAGAGTTCCTCCTCTCGAATCTCTAAGTCGCCTTGAAGCAAGAGGGAATGACCCTTCGACTGTTCCAACTGTGTCTTAAGCTCCTTCACCCTCTCTGACATGGCGTCCAGCTTCACCTTGTCTGCCTGCCATTCCTTAGCAGCAAGCTCTGTGGCCTCGCCTGCCTTCCGCCGTTCAAGAACTTCCCCCTCCAGGCGAGCACGATCTTCCACCATCCATGCCACCAAATCTTCAAACGCCTATAAAGAAAAAGAACACCAGAAATTGTTTAAAAAAAAAAAAGAAAGAAAAGGAGAAAAACAAGCAAAACAGTACCTTCGAAAACCAATCTTTTAAGTGATTGGCCATCTGAGTAACCGCTTCAATTCGGGTGTTGGCCGAAGAGAAAGAGGCTTCACCACTAGTTGCGCGATAGAAGTCCCCCAAGGGAACTAAAGCAAGACCAGGACCCACCCCCTCCCCGGACTGACTGTCAAGGCAAATAATGGGGGCAGGAGGTTGGGGGCAAGGTGAAGCATCCTCGGCCGAGCGTGCAGCCTCCAGCAGACCATCATCTCCTTTCGTTCGCAAAACGGAGTCCACCCCATCTCCCAGGGAAGGCGAGAAATGAGAAGGTATGGAAGGCCCCTCGCCACTCCCTGCGGGGTCAGGGGTGCGCTCCCTGGAAAAGATGGTGGGCGGGGTCTCAGGAATTGCTGGGACAACTCTAGTTTCAGCACAAGTTGCCCCAGGACAAGGTACAGGGAGTTCAACAGAATCAACCCCCAGTGGCCTTGGAGAGACCGAACCCGCACCGATCTTAGGGCCTATAATACCCTCAAGGTTCAAGGCAGCAGCAACCTTGGTGTCCAACTCACCTCCTCTCGCCTAGCCTCCCACCATGGAAAACCTAGAAGTGGGAGAGATCAATAGTGGATTTGCAGAGGAATGAGAGCCGACCTGGAAAGCATCTGCCAAGTCGAAAAGAGCCATGCTAGCTAGGCTCTCGGCGTCTAGCAGACTGAGAGCCCGTGGCTTCGCCAACGACTCACGTGGTGGTACCGAAGTGGCGAAGCTTGGCGGGGTGGGTCCTCCGGGGTGTTCAGGAGTCTCCACCCGTTGCTGAGTAGGTGGGGAAGGTCTCTGCGCCTGGGCGCCACTAGAATGTACAACAGTCTCCATCTGCTGACGAATGGGCTCTTGTGCCAGGGTGTCCTCCGTAGCCACCACAGCTTTCTTCCGAGGAGGGGATGAAGGGGAGGAGCCTTCGGGACGAGTCATTTTCTGACTCGTACCATCTTTCTTCCTTTTATTTAAGATCTCCCTCCTCTCCTCGCCACCCTTCAGAACGGATGATTTTTTCACCTTTTCAACCCCTTCTTGTTCAGGGCGGTTATCATCCTCATGACTGGAGGAGGGTTTGGTCTTCATGGGGGGTTTTTTTATGGAGGCTGGGATCACCTCCGAAATCATAAATTTTTGCCCTTGAGCCTGGGAGCGATCGGGTGTCATCAAGAAGCGGTCAATATTAGCGGGCATCAAGATGAGGTCAGACCTCAACTCATCTTCATGGACCTCGACCCAGGAGCGAACAATTTCAATCCGGGATAATTCCCGACGTGACAGAGGCGGCATGGTTGCCCACACGGTTTTGTCCTCAGGAACAGGGTGCCATATCGCCCTGACAGGAAAATCCCAGGTACGAGCTTCCCCAGCAGGAATTCCTAGCTTGTACCGGTTATAAAGAAAAATTTGGTATTCCACGCCTTAGCATTGGAATGACGACTTTCAAGGCGAACCAGAGGAGGAAATCTATCTTTCTTGCAGAAGCTAGCAACGTTGCTTTTATTTGACCGCAGATGATAGAAGGATAAAAATTCCCGAGCCATTAGGTCAGGGTAAACATCCCCTAAGGGTTCCAAGACCATGCGATAGACGATACAAGCGCTCAGATAGGTCCTGTAAGAGTGAGGATGGGGTTGAGCAAAAGCCAACTGGAGGAGATCCAAAATGTCTCGGAGAGGACAACAAAAAGGAAGCCTCAAGCCATGGGAGAACATGGCAGCGTACAGGGTAGTCCTACCTGCAAAGCCTTCGACCTTGCAACATCCCCGTGCAGGGATAGTAATGTTGGCACTCTCAAGAATGCCAAACTCCTCCCGAAACCCAGAAAGATGTTTCTCCCGGTACGAGTGACTCACTCAAAAATGAGCAGCACAAAGGCTATCCCAAGTATAGGAGCGTGTCGCGTAGTAATTAGGAACGAATTCCTAGATCGTCTCCACAGGGAAAGTGCTAAAAATAAACTCGTGTAAAATGGTGAAAATATTTACAATGAGAAAATAAAAATAAAGAGTGATTATATCTACAATGGATGAAAGAGTGCAATGAAAAGAAGATTTACTGGTCGTGAACCAGATTCATTTTGTTTGATTTGAGTGTTTGAGATGCAGTGATGAAAAGTAAAGAAATTAAAGTGCAAGGCAATGAATTTAAATTGCTGAAAATTAAATGACTGAAATTTTAAAGAGCAAGGAAATTAAATGACATAAAATAAATTGCAGGAAATAAAAATACAGAAAAATAAATGACAGAAATTTAAATGACAATAAATTAAAGTGTAGAAAAATAAATGACACAAATTTAAAGTGCAGAAATTAAAAGTGCAGAAAAATAAATGACATAAATTAAAGGTACAGGAAAATTAAATGACAATAATTTAAATTAACAGTAATTTAAAGTGCAGAAAATTAAATGACATAAATTTAAAAGTGTAAGGAATAATTCATCATAAACTTTTAAACTGAAATAAAATAAAAATAAAATTAAAAGTGGAGACTGCAAGTGAAGGAGGAAAGCTCGATAACNAATAAATGACATAAATTAAAGGTACAGGAAAATTAAATGACAATAATTTAAATGAACAGTAATTTAAAGTGCAGAAAATTAAATGACATAAATTTAAAAGTGTAAGGAATAATTCATCATAAACTTTAAACTGAAATAAAATAAAAATAAAATTAAAAGTAGAGACTGCAGGTGAAGGAGGAAAGCTCGATAACAACAATTGGTCCATTAGGCTCTCAACTGCATTATCGGACTCCCTCTCTTCACCTGCACTTTCTCCAAAACTGAAGAAGAATAAAACAGGCTAAGCTATATTATTCCTACTCTACTCCTAAAATCTACCGAGTTTCTCCATCTGCCTCCAAGGTCTTATATAGGCTTCAGATAAATCACTGTTGCTTGTTTCGTCCGTGATGCCAGCTCCTTATGTCTCCCACTCATAAAATTTACGTGCGCTGTATCCGTGAGTCCAAATGCGTGAGTGTCTCCCAGCATGCGTTGGATCCAGCGTGTGTGCGTGAGTTCTTTATTATTATTTTTTTTTTCTTGTGTCCANTAAAATTTACGTGCGCTGTATCCGTGAGTCCAAATGCGTGAGTGTCTCCCAGCATGCGTTGGATCCAGCGTGTGTGCGTGAGTTCTTTATTATTATTTTTTTTTCTTGTGTCCGTCGCTGGTCCATGTGTTTCTTTTTCAGTGTTTTATCCCAGCATGCATGCGTGAATTCTTTCGTCCATGATTCTCACTCTTCTTCATCTGGCATTCCGTCCCCACGAAAGATATCCATCACCGAAAGTTGGATTCATTGTCGTTCCTTTCTTCTATCTTCAACTCCACTCCGTCTCTCTTTCTTTTCTTTCTTTTCTCTTTTTTTTTTTTTTTTTTTTTTTTCTTCTTTCCTCTTCCCAGCTTCCTTTCTGTCCGCATGAGTATTTCAGATGGTGGTGCATCATGGGCTCCACTGTGCATGATCATAAATGAGAGGTGGAAGTGCTCTGTTTTGAAGATGTAGAACAGGGGCTTCTCGGTGACGACTGATTCGCATGGCTATGCTTGCTGGGCAGTGGCACACGGTTGTATGCNAAATAAAATAAAATAAGATAAAATAAAATAAAACAAAATAAAATAAAAATTAGACAAGCAAAAATAAATAATAATAAAAATAAAACTTAGACAAATAAAATAAAATAAAATAAAATAAAGAAACTAAAATAAATAAAATTAAACAAGAGATGAAAAATAAAATTTAAAAGTGTGTTGTGCATTTGAAGAATTTATTGCTCAAATAAATCACAAGTTATAAAATCAAGCATAAACTATGCTTTTAATCAATTTAATTCACAACTTGGATTTATGCCTCTTAATCAATTTATCCATCTAAAACCAATGATAAAATAATAAAACAATTAAAAATTATTGGTTTTAAATAGATAAAATATGCAATTATGTAGCTCAATCAACGAGGAACGGCATCCATAACCTTCAAAAACTATGCCCGGCGAGACATAGAAAGGAAAAGGGTTGGAGGAACCACCTTGGTCAGCCATCGAAGAAGTATCAAGAGGAAGGAAAGTGAAGAAGAAGAACAAGAACTGGAAGCAAGAGGCAAACGGGAAATGCAAGAGAGAGATTGAGCAAAGAGACAGAATAAAGAAAAGAAAGAAAGGAAGGAAGAGGTATTTAAAAGAGGAGAACGCAAAACGTCAACAGTCACAAGCATCATGACCTGACATTGAGGATGGTAACCGTCACACGAAAACCTCTCCCCATTCTGCCACGTCATCAGGAAAGAATCAAGAAAGAGGGGAAGAAGAGGACAAGGGCACACAAACCTGAAAGGTCGGCTGAGGCGCCGAACAGACATAAACGGGCCTGGGCCAACAGGTGACTAGAGTACTCGCCAAGCATGTCAAGTAGGCCCAGTAGTGGAAGCTCTTAATACAAGTCTCAAAAAACGTTTTTTTTTTTTTTAAAAAGAAAAAAAATGTATAGAGGGCAGACATATAATTCCCCACGCCATGAGGCGACGAGAATTAGCGGGGTAACTGGAGGGTTTATAATAATGAAAAAGCCAATTTTGAGAAAGTAGGCCCAAGTAGAAAAGGGGCTCAACTGAAAAGGCTTTTGGCATCGATATACAAAGTTGACGTATCGAGGACTCAGTCAAGTTAACAATATGCGTGCAACCGCCTACGAGAAAGCAGGGGTCCATGCAGATACATGACTACTTCAAACACGGAATGCACCCAAAAAACTCGGATCAAAACAAGAGGATCTGCCGTCGATCGAACGCGATAACAGGATTTCATAGGTTCCAGGTAACCCTCAATAAAAAGGGGATTTCTTTCTTTTCTGGGCTAGTTTTGCCTTCGAATTATTTTCTGTGCTCTAAAAACTAACTTAAGTATCAGAGTTTTTTTAGGCGAACCAGGCCAACTTCACCCAGATCATTGTGTAGGGTTACGAGACAGGTTGGAAGTGAGACACGTCCTTAACATTATTAAAAAATAAAATCTTTATTTTTCAACTATTTTTTCCCTCAACCTAATAATTCAATAAATATAATTTATCAACTATTCATCCAACAATCACATATACAAACATACCAACATTTCTTCTACCCAACATTTACATTTAGAAATGTGGTTGAAGCCAATAAACCGGAGTCATTGCAGAGTACAGGATGCAAAGGAAGCAAAATGATGATCATAATGTTCTGGAATCACATAAATGAAACATCTAAAACATAACGTTACATAGGAGTCATTGTCTCCTTGAGTTTGTGATATTCCTTGGACACTTCAAAATCCCTTTTAGACAGATGACATTCCATATTTATGCTAAATAAATTTGATCAACACACTACTAGTTAAGTTAGATAAACTAGCACTGGAAAGAAACAATCATTAGACAAACCATGTTGCTAAGCTTTGAATCAAAACCAAGAGTCAGTCAACAATATATATATATATATATGATCCAAGGCGTCTACTAGTGAAATTACAGAAAACAAAGCGACCTGTTCATATATCATAGCTACATCTTTTATTTTTCTAGAAAAAGAGAAACTTTTTATTTGATTGTTTCTTAAACATCTAGTGAAACACATCTATTGAACAGGAGGCTCTGACTTCTTTAAAAAAAAAACACACATCTACTGGAAAATATATACTGATATTTTTGACAAGTACATTAAAGAATTCAATCTATAAATTGTACCAAAACAAAATAGTTCATATTGACAATAACCATATGCCACCTTCTCCAGGGAGCCGATCCCACAAGCTCCACAAACTCACCTGCACCAAAATCTACAGTACCATAAAATGGTACCGCAGGTAAGTAATAATCCAAACAATCTCCAAGATCAAAATACATTAATGCTACCAACCATGCATGCATATGATGTACTATGCACCAGATCCAAAATATCATTTTTTTTCCAAAAAATGAATATTTTTCAACACACGCAAAATCCCATTTTGGCCCAAAAACATAATCCGTCATTTTCCCAGAAAAAGATTCGTATAAAAACATTTATAGGATACTGTAAGCGGGAATCACAGGCGGGACTTTACCACCATTCCTGCTTACCACTATCCCTATCGCGTGCACCGTAGGCGGGAATCACAGGCGGGACTACACCACCATCTCTGCTTACCACCATCCTTATCGCGTGCAACGTAGGCGGGAATCGCAGGCGGGACTATACCACCATCCCTACAGTCTCTTTTCCTTTAAATCACATAAAAACACAGTTTTTCATAAACACATGAACATGAATGCAATTACACGAAAACTCAGTTTTCAATTTACAAACATGAACATGCGTGCACATGCAATGTACCAGACCAACAACAATATCCAATAACCAAATACAGCTCCAACTTCCAATCCATCCGACCCCCAAAACTCCTCAGACTCAGTCCGGCACAACCAACCAATCACAGTAATAATAAATGAGTTAGTACAAAAATATATTAAAATCTCAAAAGATGTTTGAAAAAATACTTACAGTGCTATATAATAATTTTCGGAGGATCACGGGAGAGCTGAAAGCGCCAAAACAGCAACTCCACAGTGTAAAAACACTGTGGCCGAAATACACAGTATATCCAAATTTACACGGGCTCAAATGAAGATTTGGAATTGATAGGGTAGGGTCTATGGGATGTAGTGAAGCTAGTAGGAGCGACGGTTAGCCGTGGGTGGCGGCCGGTGGCGGCCGAAACGGCGGTGGAAGGCCAAAAAGGCCAAAATGGATGTGAGCTCGTGGAGGTGGCTCTGGCGATGGGTCGGGGCCGAAACTGGGTGGGTTAGGACGTCAAGAGGCCGGTGAAGAAGTGGTGAAGAAATGGTGGCCGAAGGTGGCCGGACGGCGGCGCTGGAGCACACAAGGCCATGTGGCTTCGCACAGCTCTCGGAGGCTAACGCCGGTGAGGGGTGGTCTGAAATTTGATGGGCTAGGTCGCCGGAGGCTGGGGAGTCGAACGGCGCCAGTTGTGAGGACCACGGATGGCCGAAGGCGGTGCTGGGGCTGAGGAGCTGAAATGCACGGGGAAGAGGAAAAAGAGAGTAGGCCGCGCGGGAGGGGAGGAGAAAATGGGGAAGAAGAAAAAGAAAGAAAAGAAAAAGAGAAAAGAAAAAATGAAGGGAAAGAAATGAGGTCCAATCCTTACAACTTGGGTCACAAAATGATCTAACGAAAATTATTTCAAAACTGTAAATTTAATTAGAATAACTTAAACGCAGTGAAAGGCTTAAATAAAATAATAATAATTTGAAAACCCATAAACAAACTAATTTAAATTAAAGATCAATTTAAATGCAAAACAATAATTAATATCAAGAAAACATATAAAATAAATAATTTTCACAACTTAAAATATTATAAAATAATATTTCAAAACTCTCTTAATTTTAAAATAAGAGAATAAATCCTTAAATTAATTAAAATAATCTTTCATTAAAAATACACTAAAATACGGGATGTTACAGCTGCGCCGCCGCCACGCCATCTCCGGCCACCATTTCTTCACCACTTCTTCCTCAATCTCCTAGCAACCCAATGGACCCAACCCCAACTCTGATCCATCACGGGTGAAGCCCCATTGTCTGCATCTCCGATTTCACCATTTTTGGCCTTAAACATCTACTCCGCCACCCACGGCTAAAGGCCACCACCATTAGCTTCAACGACCTTCCTAGGCTCTACTCTAGCAATTTCGAGTCTTCGTTTGACCCCGTTCAAAAGTGAATTTTTGAGACCCATGGCCCAGTGTATTTTACACTACTCAGTTGCTGTTTTGTCACTTCCAGCTTATTTGTGATCGTCCTAAAATTACTCTATAGCGCTGTAAGTATTTTTCCAAATAACTTTTGGGATTTAAATATATTTTTACATTAACTCATTTTACTGTGTTTCATAAAACACTCGGATGTAAACAAAGAAAACAAAATGAACTGGAAAGAGAAAGCTACACGGCTAAAAGCAAAATAATAAAAGCAAATGGGAAGCTTTCGCCAAGGATCATCACCAGTATTAATTCTCACTTCCAGGAAGAATGGGGTTGAAGAAAAGAAAATGTCTTGCGGTCGAAGAAGAAAGGGGCGAAGAAGAGGAGTTTCAGGAGAAAGAAAGAAAAGGTAGATGAAATGAAGGGTTTTGGGGATGATCTCTAGGAAAAAATCACTAAGGGAAAGAATGAACGGGAGTAGAGAAATGTTAAAAAATATTTTGGACTGTGAACAGTCCCTCACCAGATATGGAGAGCTACTAAAAAATATTGTAGATGAAATGTTAAACTTATCTAATTTGGCTAGCCAATGTAGATGTTTTTTTCCTTATTTGCTTTTAAGTTAGACTTGCATTGGCAAATGCTCTTAGGCAATTGCCTAAGCCCCTACAAGAAGAAGCTGGCCCCAAAAAAAGTCTTGAAAGTATAATTTTTTTAAAGGAAAAAAATATCTAATTAAAAAAATTAATTAACCCAACAAGAGAACTTCAAAAGTATTAAATAGATATTATTTCATTATTAGTTTTAAAAGTATCCCACATAATAACTGTTTTAAGTACTCTCCTTAATTCTAAGAATACACTTCTCTTTTGTCATTATTAGTTAAATATATAATGTAAAAATTATAAATAGCAAAATCTAATTTTCGAGTGTTCATAAATTTTTTTGTATGACCATTTGAAAAGGCAAGGGCTTACTTTTTCCTAAATGTGTTGGTTATTTATAGAACTTTGTTGAAAATATTGATTATAATTGCTTTTAAGGCTCTTTTATATACTAAGAATATCTCTAAATATCTGTGAATAATAGTGAAATAGTTTGAGTTAAGATGTTTTTTTGAATTTTAAAAAATGAGAGAGAAAAAGTTGAATTTGAGAATACCTAAAAGCAGTTGTGCTCCCAAAAGGTGCTTAAGAGCCTAAAGCATGTCTTATAAAACTAGATTTGATAAAATCCTCTCTAAATCGACAAGTTTTTAATAAAGATTAAATTGGTTATTAGTTGAAAAGGTAGTATAAAATCTTAATAAGTAATTTTACTTGACAAACGATTGGAATTATTTTAAAATAAAAATAGAATGTAAAAATTAAAATTAAAATAATTTAATTTAATTTAATTTTACTTTTTAAAATAAAAGAGCCTCAACCAAAAACTTAGCCTTAGGCCCCGAACCCATTGAGCCGGCGCTGAACGAAAAGTTGGCCAGGATCACCGTACTGGCCATTGACTTCTATACTCCCTCCAACTCACCCGAGCAAACTGGACCGGTTCATGCGTGGCGTAATCCTCGAGAGCAAAACAAGTCTGGAAGTGAAGGCATTTATAACTGGATTAATGGAATTGGTCCTAATCCTGTAAAAATTGACACCCAGAAGTTGGTCCTTGGCCTTCCATTTTATGGCTATAAATGGACTCTGGAAAACAGAGATCAACATGAGTTCTTTGCAGACGCAAATCCAGCAAATCCTGCAGCCCCTTAGCTTTCAGAAATATACAGGCGGACTATATCAACATTAATGCAGGCCATCACGTGAATGATCATGACATGTTTGTTGCCTCCTACTGGTATCACGAGGTTACTTGGATTGGTTTTGAGGATGAGCATTGCATCGCTACTAAGGTTAAGGAGGCGATTAGGGGAAATAACTTGCGCGGTTACTTTGCATGGCATCTGGAAGCCGATGACTACAATTGGACTCTCTCCAAAGCAGGTAATAATTTGCAGCTAGCATGGATTCAAGAATATTTTTATGAGTACTGCTAGCTATAGGTTTTTCTTGCATGTGTGCTAGCTATAGGTTTTTCTTGTAGTGCGTGCTGCGACTGATGCATGCTTAGTGGCTTGTTTGTATATGGGTTTGAAAAGGCTATAAATACGCATGCATACATGGCTAGCAACTACCACCACTCGTACCCCCAAGACCAAAAAAAAAAAATAGTGACTACACCTGCTTAATTCGCCTTTCCTCGATCGAATTATGGCTTCCAGTGCTAGTACTGATTCTGTTATGAAAGCCGGATACTGGATTTTCGGGAAAGACTCTATCCGGCCGCTATCAGAAATATCTTCCGAACTCTTCACACATCTTTATGCTGGCTTTGCCGAGGTCAACGCTAATGATGGCACGGTCACCGTTCCTGAGCAATACTCGGATCAATTCCGAACCTTCACCGACACCGTTCGAGTACGATCCCCTCAAGTGAAAACTCTTTTATCCATCGGTGGTGAAGGCTCTCAGTCTCACATATCTGTAGTGGTCGAAGATGCAGATAAGCGTAAAACATTCATAAGCACCTCCATAGATCTAGCCAGGAGTTTCCAGTTCGAAGGCCTTGACCTTTGCTGGCTGTACCCTTCCCCGGACGACAACTCTGACAATCTCAAGTTACTCCTGAAGGATTGGCGTAATGCCGTGAGCGAAGATGCCAAGAATAAACTATTCCCAGAGTTGCTGCTAACTGTGATACAACTTCAATCAAGAAGATGAGAAGGACTGGAAAAATCAGTTCTGTTATTATTTCAACGTGAAAATGATACATCGACTTACCCTTCTATTTATATACAAAAGAGTCTAACTAACTAAAAGTAAAAGACTAAAAAAACAGAAACAACTAAAACAAAGGAGCTGAAGTATTTAGTAAGGACTGAAACGTAAATCAACTTGACAGTATTTACAATAGTCCCCCTCAAGATGGATGGTATATGTTGTGAACATTCATCTTGCATAACAAAGAATGAAAAACATTAGAACCGAGAGGCTTAGTTAACAAATCTGCAAGTTGATGAGAAGAGGAGACATGCAGTGTTCTGAGCAGACCAGCTTGAATTTTCTCTCTAATGAGATGACAATCTAATTCAAAGTGTTTTGTTCTCTCATGATAAACGGGATTGGCTGCAATATGAAGTGCAGCTTGGTTGTCACAAAACAATAAGGAAGGTTGAGAATGAGATTGATGAAAATCAGTGAGTAAAGACTTTAGCCAACTTAATTCACAAACTGCATATGCCATAGATCTGTATTCAGCCTCTGCAGAAGATCTGGAGACAGTGGTTTGCTTCTTGGATTTCCAAGAAACTAAAGAATCACCAAGGAAAACACAATAGCCAGAGATAGACCTTCTTGTATCGGGACAACTTGCCCAATCCGAATCAGCAAATGCTTTTAAGTGGACATTAGATGAAGCTAAAAGGAAAATGCCTTGACCTGGTGCCAACTTGATGTATCTAACTATTCTGAGAGCTGCTTGCATATGAGGAACACGAGGTGCTTCTAAAAACTGACTCAAATAATGAACTGAGTAGGTGATATCTGGCCTGGTATGAGTAAGGTACAATAACTTGCCTATAAGCCTTCTGTAGGCAGTTGTGTCTTCAAGCAATTTTCCATCAGACTTAGAAAGTCTGCAATGAGAATCCATAGGAAAATTCACAGGCTTAGAAGCCAATAGGCCAACATCAGCTATCAATTCCAGTGCATATTTCCTTTGGCATATCGAAATTCCCTTCTTGGATCGAGCTATTTCCATTCCTAGGAAATACTTAACAGGACCTAAATCCTTTAGCTTGAAAAAGGTGCTCAAAGACTGCTTGATATTCTGAACAACAGAAAGATCACTACTGGCCAATAGAATATCGTCCACATATACCAAAAGAGCCATAAAATAAGCATCTGTTTTCTTGGTAAACAATGAATAGTCAGATTTAGATTGGACAAAACCCAACTCAACCAAGGCTGCAGTAAACTTTGAGTTCCACTGCCTAGAAGCCTGTTTTAATCCGTATAAGGATTTTTGTAGCTTGCAAACTCGAGTGTCCCCCTTTCTAAGATACCCTGGTGGAGCTTTCATGTAAACTGTTTCATCCAAATCACCATAAAGGAATGCATTATTCACATCCAAATGCACTAAATGCCAACTATGGATTGCTGCCAGGGATAAGAAACACCTCACTGTTACCATTTTTGCAACTGGGGAAAAAGTTTCTAAATAGTCAAG
>QEOT01007124.1:69953-110477 GCA_003123785.1 Pterocarya stenoptera | reverse complement strand
TTAAAACACATTCTCCCCAAAAATTTAATGGAACATTTGATTGAAATCTTAATGCTCTTGCCACATTCAAAAGATGTTGATGTTTCCTCTCAACTATTGAATTTTGTTGAGGAGTCTCAACACAAGAAGTTTGGTGTATGATTCCTTTGGAATGGAAAAACTCTCTCATTTGAAATTCTAAACCATTATCTGTTCTTATGCATTTTATTTTCTGTTGGAACTGCGTATGAACCAGATTGTAAAATGCTACAAGAATATGTTTAACTTCAGATTTAGATTTCATTAAGTAAACCCAAGTTGATCTAGAATGATCATCAACAATTGTCAAAAAAAACTTGAAACCATCATGAGTAGGTACTGAGAATGGACCCCATATATCACAATGGATTAAATGGAAAATTGAACTAGATTTGTAAGAGTGAACTGGAAATGATAATCGTTTTTGCTTTGCCAATGGGCAGATTGTACAATGATGTTCATGTACAGATTTATTGAAAATCAAATTTGGAATTGATTTGGAAAGAAACAATAACCTCGAGGATGAGGGATGACCTAGTCTATTGTGCCACAAATGATAAGCAGAATTTACACTAGATGAAAATATGGAAGTAGCAGCTGTATTCACTGATGGTTGTTGCAGAAGATAAAGACCAGCTTCTCTTCTACCCTTCCCAATCATCTTCCATGGGGTAAGGCCCTGTATATAGCAAATCTCAGGCAAAAAAATAAAGCAACATTTCTGGTCAGAGGTAAGTTTAGTTACTGAAAGAAGATTATATGCAAAACTAGGAACACATAAAACATCTTTCAAGACTAAACCTTCTGATAACTTGACAGTACCAAGATGTGTTACTGTAACATTTTCTCCATTTGGTAATTTGACAAATGTATTGAGAACTCGAGTAATTGTGGTAAAAAGATTTATAGAATGAATAATATGGTCTGTAGCACCTGTATCTATGATCCAAGTGTTAGAGAATGATGTTAAACTCTCATTTTTCATGGATGAAAAAGTTGAATGGCAAACTGTTTTACCTGAGAAGGAAGGCAGATTGGATGTTGATAGTACATTAGCTGCCTGATGAAGGTTTTGGGGTAACTCAGTTGATTGGNTTTTATGCATCTCAATTAAGGCTGAAGGTAGGTACGTGCGTACGTACGTAGCATTAATTATATATAAATTATATATGGACTTTTTTTATTATCGATACTTTATAAAACCATTTTATGCATCTCAATTAATTAAGGCTATATATACTTTAATTATTTTTGTTTTGTTTATGTATGCACGTAAGTTGTGTTTCATTAGTAATTACAACTGAAAAACAATGCATGATGCATGGTTAGTGGCTTGTTTCTATATGGGTTTGAAAAGGCTATAAATACGCACGCATACATGGCTAGCAACTACCACCACTCGTACCCCCAAGACGAAAAAGAAAATATAGTGACTACACCTGCTTAATTCGCCTTAATTCCTCGATCGAATTATGGCTTCCAGTGCTAGTACTGATTCTGTTGTGAAAGCCGGATACTGGATTTTCGGGAAAGACTCTATCCGGCCGCTATCAGAAATATCTTCCGAACTCTTCACACATCTTTATGCTGGCTTTGCCGAGGTCAACGCTAATGATGGCACAGTCACCGTTCCTGAGCAATACTCGGATCAATTCCGAACCTTCACCGACACCGTTCGAGTACGATCCCCTCAAGTGAAAACTCTTTTATCCATCGGTGGTGAAGGCTGCCAGTCTCACATATCTGCAGTGGTCGAAGATGCAGATAAGCGTAAAACATTCATAAGCACCTCCATAGATCTAGCCAGGAGTTTCCAGTTCGAAGGCCTTGACCTCTGCTGGCTGTACCCTTCCCCGGACGACAACTCTGACAATCTCAAGTTACTCCTGAAGGATTGGCGTAATGCCGTGAGCGAAGATGCCAAGAATAAACTATTCCCAGAGTTGCTGCTAACTGCAGAGGTGTCTCACCACCCGGCCATTCCCAGCTCAGACAATAGGTCTTTCAATTATCCCGACATTTCAGTCTTCTTGAACTGGATCAACGTACTGGCCGTTGACTTCTATACTCCCTCCAACTCACCCAATAAGACCGGACCAGTTCATGCGTGGCGTAATCCTCGAGAGCAAAACAAGTGCGGAAGTGAAGGCATTTATAACTGGATTAATGGAAATGGTCGTAATCCTGTAAAAATTGACACCCAGAAGTTGGTCCTTGGCCTTCCATTTTATGGCTATAAATGGACTCTGAAAAACAGCCATCAACATGATTTCTTTGCAGACGCTACTAATCCACCAAATCCTGAAGCCCTCTTAGCGTTCAGAAATATCCAGGCGGACTATATCAACATTAATATTGCAGGCCGTCTCGTGAATGATCATGACATGTTTGTTGCCTCCTACTGGCATCACGAGCTTACTTGGATTGGTTTTGAGGATGAGCATAGCATCGCTACTAAGGTTAAGGAGGCGATTAGGGGAAATAACTTGGGCGGTTACTTTGCATGGCATCTGGAAGCCGATGACTACAATTGGACTCTCTCAAAAGCCGGTAATAATTAGCAGCTAGCATGGATTCAGTAATATTTTTATGAGTACTGCTAGCTATAGGTTTACGTAGTGATTTCAATCAAGTAAAACTTATAAACTATTGCGGCTAAATGTGATTTATTACATCTACTTTATTGAAAAAAACCCTTTACAATCTCATATAATATAAAAAGTGATCACCTCGGTATATCATGCATGCAGTATTTCTTAAATAATGGTATTATAAATGCTTTTAGAATTGAGAAAATCTACTTAATAATAAACCTTAATAATAAACCCCACTGGTTTAGAAGCTTAATTAATTTCCATAACAACTATACTAAAAAATATATATAATTGGTGTTTTCAATTTTATTATGTGTAGCAAATGAAACTCGATAGGTCTGTCAGGTCGTTTGTGACGATAACTTTTGTCAATAAATTTTAACCAAAGCCAAACGCTGGGAAAACAAGAATCTCTTTCTTTTCGTAGCTTCCAATGCATGGGATAATGCGATTAATGATCCTGGTACTACTATTACTACTGCTGCTGCTAATAGAGAAGGGGATATTAATAATACTAATACTGGTACTACAACTACTACTACTGCAGCTGCTGCAGCTTCTGGAGAAGGGGATCCGCAAAATTCAGATCAAAACACTACTACTAGTACTAGTACTAGTACTACTACTACTACAACTACTACTACTACTACTACTACTACTAGTGCTACTACTGCTGCTACTACTACTAGTAGTAGTAGTACTAGTTCTGTTAATATATGTAACATATTATAAGATGCGTGTATTATCAACCATAAGGCCAATGGCTAGCCAGATATCATGCTGTGTACGTATGTTGTGTGTAATATTATTATTATTATTATTATTATCATCAATAAGGACTAGTACTACTATTACTGCTGCTGCTGCTGCTACTACTGGAGAAGGGGATATTAATAATACTAATACTGGCTAGTACTAGTACTAGTTCTGTTAATATATGAAACATATTATAAGATGCCTGTATTTTCAACAATAAGGCCAATGGCTAGCTGGCTATCATGCTGTGTACCTACGTTGTGTGTAATATTATTATTATTATAGAAAATTTTTTGTTTTACATCAGACCAGTAAACTGACAATGCAGCCATAACATCAACCCCAGTAAAGCTCCTCAATATTTTGCTTCAGTTCCCATGCATTGTGCTTCACCGAAATAATGATAAAGTGAAATAATCATTGAAATAAATTGAAGACAAGCTAGAGACATAAAGTGAAATAATCATTGAAACAAAAACATAAAGTGAAATAATAATCATTGCTGGATAACTTGGAAGAAATAATCATTGTTGGGTAAACCATGGAAGAAAGGAATCTTCATACAACTGGAGTTTAACNGGGGGGGGGGGGGGGGGGGGGGGGGGGGGGTTTGGGGGAGACTAGACTTGGCAGCTCTTTGGGAGAGGTATTGAAACAGCAAGGTTTAATTAATTAAAACTCTCCGTTTCATTTAGTCGTTCGTGGTGAGGCGGCCTTATTTTGGACTGCACCCAGAATTATTGATCTTTGATTAATTTTCTGTGTATGTGCATGTGTGTATATTTATATATACATATACATATATATATATAAATGTTCACACGTGAACTACACAAGAGTACTGATCCCATGTCCTTTATAATATGAGAGGTATCGTGGTACACTTCGATTAATTAGTCCATTAATTTCATGCACCGTACGTCAAGGCTTAATTTCTTGTCGGCCACATGATGCATACGATGTCATGATGATCTAGAGCCTCATATGTATGTACACGTGATGCACATGAACATATTAACGAGGTTAGATGGATTGTGAATTAATGCTCATTTATGTACCCCTGCACTCAAGGGTGGAAATCATTAACGTCGCTTTGTGCGGTAAAAGTAGCTAGCTTGCTTTAAGATAAGATCAATAACTAGAACAATACGTACATTTTATTAATTAATTAATAAACAATAACTAACGTAGGGAAGACCAACTTCATCATCCAACAGATCAATATTTTAGCTAGAAACTAATTACTACCCCGGATATGTTAATTCTTGGGAAAATTCCACCATGCATGTAACTTAACTATACATGATCTTTTGCAAGATAATCATCCCGGCCATATTATCTGCATGCATGTTCAAGCTGGGAGCTAGGGAAGCTAAATCAGTTTCTATATATGAGTTTGAAGTTTCAATCCAATCGATCGAAGGTACGTATTCCCCACAATTAGCCGTAAATTCACGAATAGACTACGTTCGCAGTTAGATCATATATTGGGCCTGGTTTGGGTACCAAGAGTACTTCAACTACTCTCAAACACTCTCACTACTATTCTTTACTTTATATTACTTTTTACCTATTTTTTCTACTTTCATTATTTTTCACCTACTTTTTACTATTATTCAATATTCTATTATTAATTTGTCATTACTTTTTCACTACAATTCACAAACATTCTCAAACATTTTCACTAACATTTTCCATTTTCCAATTGTGGAGTGCGCAAGTGTCGCGTAATTAATCTTTTTTAAAAATATGAGTAAATACGATATTCACATAAAAAATAATTCTTTAATAGAGGACCACACTTTTTTTCAAAAGCTTTGTGCGGTGGCACTCTATAACTGTATCTAACATTACTCTTAAAGAAATGAAGCAGAGAGTGGCTTTCTTTCTCCATACTCTCCTTTATATTTTTTAAATTCTCTTCAACATTTATCTAGATTTATATTTTTCTCATGCAATTGTTTTTTTTTTTTTATTGCACCTCATGTGTGAACGACACCTTGAAAATCCAAACCGTTAATAAATCCAAATTATTAGCATGCTAATTATTATTAGAGTCCAAATCATTGATAAGTGAAATCATCAACGTACAAGAGGTTATCTTACAGATTGCAAATAAATATGGCTACTCAATAAGGCTCTTGAGATCGGTTTAATCAAACTTGAGTTTGACTCCAATTCATTTGTTGCTCATTAAAATTAAAGATAAAGTTAGAATATATAATACCACGAACTAATTATGTCAAAACTAAATAGTTCGTAAAAAAGCTCGAACTCGAACTTAATTGTTGCTATATATAAATTATAATTTCACGATAAACTCGAAATTAATTCTTATTCAAATAAGACTTCAATGAATAAATCTTAACTATTCATTTGAATTCAAACTTGTTTACACTCAAGTCGATATGTAGATTGATTAGAAAAAAAGGGTTGATATATAGATCAGTCCATCATTCACGTACGTCACTACAACATAAATGGTTTTTTGAGACAAAAGATTTTGTCTAAAAAAACTCCAGTTTTGTCCCAAAAAACAATTGGAGAAAAAAAACTATTTTGTCTCCAATTTGTCTCTAAAAGGCCTTTTCAAAATGTTTTTGGAGACAAAAATTTTGTCTCCAAAAATCACTTTTAGCGATGAAATTTTGTGGAAGCAGTCGAAACTATTTGAATGGAAAATTTGTTTTGAGATGAACCAATTTCGTCTCAACAAATTGTTCGAATGGAATATTTGTCAGTTCGAACCGACCCGTCCATTCAAACGAAATAAAATTTTGAATCGAACAAATAACCATATTTGATACTATTCAAACGAAATGAGTGTTCGAACCAATACATTTTGTTCGAATGTAAATTACGTCCGTTCGAATTGTATTTCGTGTTAATCGTTCGAATGGGTTATTTGTTGTTTGAATGGGTATATTTTTTATTCAAATGGATTTAGAAATGGTAATTTACCGTTCAGACTGGTTATTTACATTTCGAACGATATGAATCATACAGAACAAAATTTAATTAATTAAAAATACCATACTAGTATTACACAAATTGTAATTCAAATGTCAATTGTTCAAATATTTTGAAACAAAATAATAGAAAGAAAATGAAAGAAAGAATTAACTTTTACAATTGTGGTGGTGGTATAGAGTTTTGTGACATAATTGACTGCAACTGAAGTATAGCTTTTTGTACCTCCATCTCCAGTCTCTTCTAATCTCGCCTCAAGATCTGCTACTTGATTTAATAGGGTCAGCAACTATTTTTCCTTGGACCTCAATCGTTCTATCTCAAGTGTTGCTTCCTCTAATTTTTTAGTCTTGTCGTCATTTGATCTGGCTCGAGAAGAGAATGATGATGTTGAGGATGGCTTAACGCAACATCCTAAACCCCTCAAATATCCAGAACGTGATCCAAGAACTTGAGAAAGGATTTGAGCATTGTTGATAGATGATGCATCAGAGGATCCGCAATAGCTTCCTTGAGAGATATCATATTGTCCTACAAAAACAAAAACATACTAGTTAGTATAAGTAACAAAAATATATAGTCACAATGGAATTAAAAAAACTTAAACTTACATAATTTGCCTCTACTTCGGGATTGGTCCAAGCACCATCATGATTTTTATGTGACTTTGCATACAATTGGGTCAGATCATAGTCAGCATGACTTTCTTCTTTCTTAAAAAAAAAAAATCTATACTAGAATTTAAATCAGAAAAGTGTATTATATGTTAATATTTAACGGGGAGTACAATAACTTACCATTTTGTTAGACAAACGATGAAAAGATCAAGAACCTGTATGATGGTGTATCTTTAAGTTTGATCTATTTGTTTTGTTTACAGTACTCCATTGCTAAAAAAAAAAAATTATATCGATATGTTTAATACATCTATCATATACTATTAAAAAAAGATAGCAGTGAAATTACTTGATAAGCAAGATCCTCAAATATATCACAAACATTCTCCCATTCGTTTGGTGGCATTGCTTGAAATGAATTTTGGCTCGCCACTATTGTAGTACTAAACTTCTTATAGTGTGTATGGCATCGACCTTTGTACCTCTGAAATACATTCGACATCAACTCCTCAACTGTTCATCGATCCTCTCGTCGGTCAAAATTAAGCTCCAACTCATCATTTCAATAATTATAAACAATTAGTATAAATACAAAATATCCAAAAAGTAACATGAATAATACTTAGTTGCTTGAGATGTAACTTATTACCAAGTAACGAATTTTGATGTGGTCTTTCACAACTTTGGAAACTTTAGACCAAGAGGATGTAGCAATCGGTGCATATGTGCGAGTAAGCGTACCAACAAAAGAAGCAAGCCACTGATGTGATAATAAGGAATATTAACTTTAATTTTACTAACTTTCATTACTTTCTCTATGCATCCCTCGTAGTGCCTCTACCTCGGCGTTAGCTTACAACAGCTATATATATAGTAACTAAAACAAGTATTTTAATTAAATAATTTTATTTTATAGATATATTACTTAAATTGAGCATAAACTGTGGTATTTAATTTGATAAAATACCTTGTTCTGAGTCTGGTAGTATTGGCTCACTATTCATGGCAGGTGAACCACACGGGGAGTCAGTAATGGATGGGGATGGCACACGTGCTGTTTTACTTTTAGGAGGCATATCTATTTGAAATTGTAACAAATTATTATTCAAACAAACGTAACGGACATTTAAAAGAATAATACTTACAAAAATTCATGTTTGAAATTCATTCACTATCCGTTTTGCTAGACTAGTCGCCCTCATCCTCGCTAGACACTTTAGTTGATTCATCGTCTTCCGATATTTCACCCTCAATTACTTCGGGTTGAACATCTTCTCTACACAATGAGACCATATCATATTGGTTGAGATTAACAAATAGATTGATGCCTACTTCGTTTTCTTGATATGCTTCTTCATTTGTTGGACTATCAACTTCTTCTAAAAGTTTGTCTGTCTCTAGAATAGTATCATATACATTTCTTGGTGTAAAATTCTTCACTACCCGCCATGGATTTTCGTACTCTAGATCATTTAAATAAAAAACTTGATTCGCTTAGCAAGCGAGAACGAAGGGATCATCCTCATACCATGTGCGAGATGTATTGACACTCATAAAGTATCATCGTTACGCACTCCCAACCTAGAATTTGAGACATCCCACCAATTATATTTAAACAACCAGACCATATATCCTCCCACGTATTTTAAAACTATAATATCTTCCACAATTCTATTGAAGTTAATGTTATCATCCTCATGGCTTCCTTCAACTACAATCCCACAATTTTGAGTTTTCCTATATCACTCTTTGCCAGCTGTGTGAAATCTATATCCACGCACCAAACATTCTGAGTACTGGATGGCCCGCCTAGACGGACCACATGCCAGAGCATACAGTTCTGGTAAAATTTCTTCTGAATTTTCACCATATTTCAATACAAACTACATCAATAAATATTATTATATATAAAAAATAATAGAGTTTAGTGATATGAAATTCATATTATAAATTGGGCTTTACAGTAATATCGTATGTTCAAACCTTGAAGCAAATTCCTCTTCATGCATCTTTTCTACGTCAATTACACCATTCGTGCGAAATAGTTATATATGTTCACTGCTCATGTTCGTGTGAATGGTTAATTTGTATCAACGGAAAATGCTATATTATTATACATGGACTTAAAGATAAGATTGATTTAGAGGATCATCACTAACCTCAAGTAGTGGTCAATCTTTGCACAGTTATTCAAGACATACCATCGAGCTCTTTCAAACTCTTGTCCACATAGGTCGTAGCCCCCTTGTACACCTATGGGACGTACTATCTGAGAAAACACGGTAAATGTCGATGAGACTCCCATCTCTCTTCCACCTTCATAATTTTGGTCTGATCTTGTAAATCTAGTATCAACCTCACGAAATACATTGAACAAAAGGTATGCCACTCATTATCAATATATGACTTAGCAATCGAACCTTCTGGACAAGCTTTATTTCCCATAGATCACTTCAATTTTCTCAAAAACCGTTCAATAGGATACATCCATCTATATTGAACCGGACCAGCGACTAAAGCCTCACAAGGTAGGTACATATCAAAATGAACCATTAAATCAAAGAATGAACGCGTGTACAAACTCTCCAATTTGCACAATATTACTACAATGCTAGCTTCCATTTTTAACAATGCATCGAACTTCAACGTTCTACTACAAATGTCTCTGAAAAATCTCTCTAATTTTGTGAGTAATGTACGAACATCTCGAGTAAGTTTTCCACCAATCGACAACAGATGCTGCAGAAATATATGACATTCATGACTTTTAAGACCAGTTATCTTCCAATTATATGTTCGAACACATTTTGACATATTTGAAGCATAGCCATTGGATAATTTGATTATCATGAACTAATCACAAAATTTCTTTCTCTCATCATTTGATAGTGTATACCATCCAATGGACATATATGTTGATGAACCATTATCTTGCAAATGTAACTTTGTTCTTATCCCCAACTCTTTCAAATTTTTACGAGAATTAGTTGTATCTTTTGTCTTCCCTTCTATTGACATCAGAGTACCTAATATATTCTCACATATATTCTTTTCAATGTGCATAACATCTAGGTTGTGGTGCAGTGTAAATGTAAACCAATATGGCAACCTAAAGAAAATGCTTTTTTTTTTTTTGTCCAATTCAACTCCACTACTTGTCGTTTTCTTTTTCAAACTCTAGTATCTTTCCCAAATCTGTTTTTTGAAACATCCCCCAACTACACGATAATATTATTCCCAGGCAACTCTGGCGGTGATGGCCTACGCTCAACCCTTCCATCAAACATAGCTCTATTTGAACGTCATCTGTGATTATGTGGTAAATAATGACGATGTCCCATAAAACATAATTTCCTACCATGACTCAACCACTGGGACTGTATATCTTTATTACAAATAGGACAAGCCATTTTACCTTTTGTACTCCACCCAGCATGCATTTTGAACTCTTGCGATGAGGCCGCATCATATGTACTGACACCCTGATCCCACAACTCTTTCAACTCTGCAATCAATGGTTACAGATATACATCTAATTCGTTCTTTGTTGACCTTGACCCTGATATCAGTAGAGTCATCATAAAATACGGATCCTTCATACACTTCCAAAGTGGCAAGTTATAGGATATTAATATGACAGCCCAAGTACTATGAGAAGTGTTGTGCTCATGTTGCCGAATGGATTAAACCCATCAAAAACCAAAACATAAATTGCGAGATTTTTCGGCAAACCATGGATACTTGACGTCAAATTTTTTTCATTGTAAAGAATCTGTAGGATGCGAGAAGAAGTTTTTAT
Organism: Pterocarya stenoptera; assembly: GCA_003123785.1. Taxonomy (NCBI): domain Eukaryota; kingdom Viridiplantae; phylum Streptophyta; class Magnoliopsida; order Fagales; family Juglandaceae; genus Pterocarya; species Pterocarya stenoptera. Next base: position 99,723 of record QEOT01007124.1, on the reverse strand, counting down.
TTTGGACTCTTTCTGTGTGATGCCAAGACATATCTTTCGCAGTTAACCCTGACGTAAACAGTCTTTGAAGTTGAGGAATAAACGAAAAATGTCTTAAAACTTTGTGGGGTACATTACGTTTATCGGATGTCCATCTTGACTCATGAGACACTGGGCATGAGTCAAATTTTGCATATTGTTGAGAGTAAAGAATACAATCATTTTTACAAGCATGGATAATGTTATAATCAAATCCCAGCCCTCGCTTCATAAAAATTACAAGGTACTATATTATCATGAGGAAGAGCCTCTTTAAATAATTCAAGCAACATGTCGATAGCTTTGGCAAAAATACGACAAATAGACTTAATACGGACCAACCTCACTGTGAAAAACAACTTGCTATGACAAGTGCACCCCTCATACAACTTTCTTTCTGCATCCTCTCATAGTCTTCCAAAGTTATCATTTCCCTCAAATAATTGTGCAGATGTTGCTTCTTCATCCCTCATCCCAAACATTCATGCACCCAAATCACCTAACATCTCAGTCATATCCTCTCCATTATCATCACTGTCATCAGGATCATCCACATTAATGTCCTTTATGTCAGTGTCGTTACACTCTTCTGCTTGGTTTGTCTGACTGCTAAATCTAACTCCTTTGGAAAATGGTTCGTCATGTAAGACCCAAGGTGAGTATTTAGGATCGATTCCATTTACAAATAAATGATCTTCCACTACCACAAAATTAAAAGAACTAAGATTTTTGCACTTTTTGCACGGACATCTTATATATACTCGACTGTCAACACTCATACGAGCAAACTCTAGAAAATAACTTCACTCTTTCTGCATACTCCTTATAATCTCGTCCAAGTCTATCTCCCAACAGCATCCAACTTTTATCCATTGCTAAGATTCGTTATTTGTCGAATGTCTATAAAAAAACCCAATTTATGGGATAAACACTATCATGAGTATATTCATACTTGTTTATCATTTATTTAATAAGGTAGTTGATCATATCCCATTCAAGAGACTATCATCTATATCGTATATATACTCAGTCCAAAACGCTAATGCTAGTAAAAATTCGACAGCATTTCCCTACAATTCTCCAAGTATGCTAGTCACGATAAGTCGTCGACCCTAGTCATGAGCCGAATAACTTACAGACCACATACCCGAAGAATGTAAGAAAACACTAAACCAAAATTTAAATTGACTAACACAAGAGTTTAAACTGAATATATCTACCATATAGATGATAGAATCCCAAACTGTCTACTTTGGACAATTCAAGAATTGTACCCAAACATTCTTTAAGAGAATCATTTGGCCACATATAAAAATAACCCTAAAATCCAAAACACTCCAACGGGTCTAAGGTTAATAATTCCAATGTTATATTATATTATAAGTTTCCCTTTTAATGTAAGTGTAAAATATTAAATAATTATATTATGTATATAGTTTTTTAATTAAATATTTATGTGGTATTATTTATGGGCTTAAGTGTAAATAATTCCTATGTTATATTATATTATAAGTTTCCTTGTCCACAAAACACAATTTCACCACAATAATCTCATAAGATGCATATTGGAATAGAACACATTTTAAATGGGATTGTAAAAACACGAATATACCAAAATAGCTTAACATATGTTCTTAAAAATTATAAATTATCAAAATGATGTAAAATTAGAAATATTACCTTAAATTTAAGCAATCCAAACCAATTAGCAATATACAATACCTACATAAGCATAAAACACATTATGGCATAACTCTAAATCATGTTCAATATTTTGCATGCTTGCTCTGAAATTCGAAATACAAAAAAAAAAAAAAAATGTATTAGTTACCTCTTATAAACCTCTCCTCTCTCTCAAGAATCCCTTCTCTTGCTTATAAACCTCTCAACAACTCTCTCTCACTCAACACCAATTTCTTTGCCTCCCTTAAAATTTCACATCAAGTGAAAATGAACAGTAGGTTCTGGTATTTGAATATATGAAGTCACGTTCAAAAGGTAGTTTACTCATTCGAATACTAAAATTTCAAATAGTGCCCAATTTTGCCGCGAATTAATTCAAGTTCGAACGCAAAAATTACTAGTTCGAACTAAAAAATAGAATATTTCTTAGTATATTCTTCAAATGCCAAGAAGATGAAAGGGTATTTTCATTCGAATGAGTCATTTTTCCATTCGAATAAACTAACATTCAGAGTATTTGGCGCAAAGTTTCCCACCAAACATATTTTACGAGATAAATTCGTTCGAACGGTACATTATTGGGTTCGAACTAATAATAAATAATTTATGCTTATAAATGATCTTATATAGTATTAAGTATTATATTATAATCTATAGCTAAAATTTTATATTTAAAAAATATTTTAAACCTTTTGGATTTGTTTTTTGACATCAAATATTTAACACTTTTAAATATTTTAAACAAAAGAAAAAAAACTATTAATCTATAGTACATATTAATGTATAGTACTTATTAATGTATAGTACTTTTTTCTATTAATATATATAGTACTTTTTAATATATAGTACTTATTAATGCATAGTACTTCACTATTAATATATAGTAAAGTACTCAAATAGTATAATACTTATAGTATAGTGTTCTATTAATAAGTATAGCTATATAGTATAGCTATACTATAAGTATAGCGTACTTATAGTATATTAGTATATAACTAATAAGTACTATATATATTAAGTATATACAGCTATTATAGTTATCATAACTTATAATAGCTATAACTATATAGTAACTATGATAGAATACTTACACTATAGTAGTTATACTACTAATAGTAGTCATAACTCATTCAATAGTTATAACTATATAGTAATAGCGAATAATATAGTACTTATTGTACTAGCTATATAACTAATAAGTAGTATATATATATTAATTATATTAATTTGTATAGTTATCATAACTAATAAGTACTGACTATATAACTTGTAACATCCCATATTTTAGTGTATTTTAATAAAGGATTAATTTAATTTATTTAGTGATTGGTTCTCTTGTTTTAAATTATGAGTGTTTTTAAATATTATTTTTTAATATTTTAAGTTGTGAAAATTAATTCTTATGTGTTTTCTTAGTGTTATTTATTGTTTTGTATTTAAAGTGATCTTTAAATTAAATTGGATTATTTTTGGAGTTTAAAATTATTATTGTTTTAATTGAGCATTTCACTGTATTTGAATTATTTTATTTAACTAGTAGTTTTAAAATCCTCTTCGTTGGATCATTTGAAACCCAAGATGAAGTCTGGATTTCTCTTTTTCCCTCCTCTTTTCTTTTTCTTTCATTTTTCTTCTTTTTTTCTCCTCTCCCACGTACACTCTCTCTCTCCCAGCCCGACCCTCTCTCTCTCCTCTCTTCCCCGTGCCTTCGGTTTCTCAGCCACCAGTACCGCCGTCAGCCGCCTGTGGCCCTCACCGTCGGTACCACCGGACTCCCCAGCTGCCGGCGACCTAGCCCACCAAATTTTAGGCCACCCCTTGTCGCCGTTTGCCTCCGAGAGCCGTGCGAAACCGTGGCATTTCTCCACCCGTTCCGCCTCTATTCGGCCACCATTGGCCACCATTCTTTCACCACTTCTTTACCGGCTCTCTAGCAACCTCTTGGACCCAAACCCAACCCCGATCCGTCACCGGTGAAGCCCAGCCGAGCTCACACCCGATTTTGCCTATCTGGCCTTCTACCGCTGTTTTGGCCGCCACCCACGTCCAAAGGCCACCACCATTAGCTTCACCACCTCCCTTAGGCCATACCTTACCGTTCTCAAGTCTTCGTTTGACCCCGTATAATTTTGGGTTCACTGTGTATTTCGGCCACAGTGTTTTTACACTGTGAAGTTTCAGTTTTGGTGCTTTCCACTCCTCCGTGATCCTCCGAAAATATTTTTATAGCACTGTAAGTATTTCCTAAACAATCTTTTGAGATTTAAATATATTTTTGCACTAATTGTTTTTACTATGTTCTGGTTGATTCCGGATTGAGTCCAAGGAGAATTCGGGGGTGGATGGATTGAGGACGGAGTATTTGTGTGTTGGTTATGTTGTGATCTGGTTGGTTATTGGATACTGTTATTGTGGTTTGGTACATTGCATATTGCACGCATGTTCATGTTTATAAAATGAAAACAGGGTTTTCATGTAATTGCATTTATGATCATGTGGATATTTGAAAACTGGATTTTTATGTGGAAATGGATTTTTAGGTGCATGTGTATCATGACCCCAAGCCGAGATGAGGCATTATCTCAGTGGAGCTCCTCTGGTCACTCGGGAGCGAAATATACTGAGTAATGTCCCCTTGGTTGTCGCCGGGCAACAACGAGATCGGACGAGTTACGTGCCGACTCCGTGGCCCTTCTACTGGCAGGGGCTAGAGGATGACCTAGCCACGAACGCACCGGGTGTGGAACTGGGCATCGCTCGTAAATTAGCCAGGACGTGCAGATGGTCCATAGGGGAGACTATGGTGCATATGGATTAAAGGATAAATGGAAAAATGGCTATTTTCTGAAAAAATAGCGTGAGTTGGTTTTTGTGTGTCATTTTATGGAAAAATAACGGATTAATATTTTTGGGCCAAAATGTGATTTTTGGCGTGTGTTGCATTTCTTGCATAATGCATCATGGGCATGCATGATTAGATGCTTAAATGTGTTTTTATTTAAGGATTGGTTAGGTTATAACTTACCTGTGGTACCATTTAATGGTACTGCAGATTTTGTTTATGATGATGCAGGTGCCGAGCCTGAGGATTTGGCTCCGCCGAAGGAGTGATCCAGGATCACTCGTGTTATGTTATTTTTCAGCTCTTGTATTTTTATGGGACATTTGGTTTATGTTTTAAACACTATGTATTTGGAGATCTGTATTAAACTAAAATTCTGGTACTAAATATTTAATTATTATTATCCGCTACGTATTTTATTGTGCACTGTTTATTTGTTGCACACACTTAGCACTTGTCGTTGGGATGTGTGACCGTGTGTCATCATCCTGACGTCACAATTCCTGAGACTTTTTGTACGTGGGAGTCGGGGCGTCACATAACTAATAAGTAGTATATATATAGTACTAATATTCCTATAGTAATATTAGTATAGTACTTTGTAATATTAGTGTAGTAATATTAGTATAGTAATACTATTATTAATATTATTTTTATAATTTTATACTTTTGTACTTTGCAATATTAGTATTGTAATATTTGTATTATTATATATTAGAATAGTAATATAATTATCTCCACCACTACAACCGCCGATCAACCGCCGTAGCAACCCCGCATTTGAACCTTTTAAGAGGTATGGGCCAAATCTATATATATATATATTGTGAATATATTACAAAGAATGGGTTTTGTTTGGCCCCGGGGGGGGGGGGGGGATTTCGGAATCCCCCCATTTTGGTGTAGTTGCACAATTTTCGTGTTATGTAATCGGTAGAAATGATTGTGATTCACTCCTTAATCATTTCTACCGATTAAAACAAAGCTTTATTTTAGATTTGTTGAATTTCGTTCATGGCTGAGTCGACTCATCCATGGCTGTTTGGCTTCGTTCTCGTTCGAATGCACTATATTCCGTTCAAACGCGAAGTTGCCAAACAGATTTATTTATGTTTGAACAAAAAAATTAGTTTGAACGTGTAGTTGCCAAACATATTTACTTCTGTTCGAAAAAAAAAATTTAGTTTGAACGAGTAGTAATTGCCAATTTGATTGAACAGAATCTTCCATTCGAATAATTTTACAAGTTCGAATAAAATATGTTTCATTCGAACTAGTTATTTCAATTCAATTCAATATAATATAATTCTTCAATAATATAATTTAAATACATTATGGTTAATTATATTCTTAATTTCCTTGTGGTTAAACAGTATGCTAATGGTATCTAGCGAAAGAAAATGTGCAAGAGATTAGGTTAGTAAAAGTAGTGGACCAGCTCATGCTCAGGAGTCGGGGCCTATACTAGTCGAGCGTCAGATCATTTTGTCTAACTTCTCCAATCTTTCATTGGAGGGACGGAGCATACAGTCCATCTTCACTGAGTAGGGATGCGTACCAATCTGCCAACAGCAGGGGATTGCATACCCAGATATGGTCGTTGAATTTTACTGTGCCATGGGAGAGGAGAGTGTTGATGCTCTTTTCTACATTTTATCAGTCTGGGGAGTGAGTATTAATTTTTCTCCCCATATTATTGCTAAGTTCCTTGACATCCGGCGCGAGGTCGGCGCATATCCTGTAGCGGCTACATAGGGACTAGTGGCTGCACCATCTAATTCTGACACACAGGCCGCATCCTCCACAGTAGCCCCGAATGTAGAGCCGAATGATAATGAGGATGGTAGTGAGGATGAGGATCTACCTAATGATGGTCTCACAGACGATCAGGTGTGTCATCTAGTGCGAGACCTTTCGGCTCCTCCATATGATGGGAGCAAGGTAATCTGACAGGCCGATTGTATAGCATTTTTCAGAATGCTTTACTTGATTGTTGGCTATAACATTGATCCGAAAAAACACAACAATGATTTTGAGATGGATCGAGCCAGATTTTTGTTGAGGATAGCGCGGGGGGACCTCATTGATCTAGCCTTGTATTTTTTCTACCGCATTCGATTGGAGTCACGTCATGTAAGTGGAGGTAGTCTACCATTTGCACTATTGATATCTAACCTCTTACTCCGATCGGGAGTTACAGTGTCTGCAACTGAGTGGAAGTCGCCACAGATGGGGCCCCTTAACAAGATTACATTCAACAAAAGCAAGGGGCACTTGCGGAAGACTGCACCAGAATAGCCTAGCGCCCTTCCCAGCGATCCAACTTCTACTACTATTGTTGCTGTTGAGAGAGCCTCCTGGGGCTACTTTGAATCAGGTACGAGCTCTGTTTGTTGAGTTCGTTGAGCCCATCATGGAGAAGCTTAGGGATCTGGATGGACATATTAAAATGCTACAAGAGGATGTTGATCTGCTTAGCAGCAGATAGTCGTTCTAGTTATTATTTTACTTTTTTATGTTGTATTGAACATTATATAGTTGACATGTAATTAATGTATGGTTTTTATTTTTCGTGTTTGCTACTTTGTTTATTTTTTTCATTTTACTTGCCGTTCAAGATCATATAAAAAATTATCCTATCTTTAAAGTTATATTTATATAATTTAACATAAAAGAAATCACTAGAAAGTTTTGAAATTAATTACATAAAATTAATTTGTGAATTTATAAATATTTGAACTCACCACAAATCATAATATATAATATATACACATATATGTACTTTGAAAATGATAACAAATTAATGGAAAAGGGGTCTATTCGAACAGATAAATTTAAGTTCGTACGGTTATTAACTTTTCCCTGGAAAAAGAAATTAATTTCCCGCCAATATCACTATTCAAACATATAATATACTGTTCGAACATACATTAATTGGTTGTTTGAATATATTTTTTCCCGTTCGAACTTTTTTCTTTTTTGAGACGATTTTTTTTGCCATAAAATATGTTGTTCGAATAGATATTTTTCTGTTCGAATGAATTTTGTAACTCAGGCAGTTTTGGAGAAGAAATGAAAAATTCGTTTCAAAAAATGAAATTTAGTTCATCCCTAACTAATTTTGTCCCTAAAAGTCAAATTTCTTGTAGTGCGTCGAGCCTCTATAATTAATGGTGACACATATTAGTTGTATTTTTTTTTTTAAAAAAAAGGCCAACTGTAAGACATGATAATTAAATTACATCTCTTTTGCTTTTTGATTCTTTAAGTGTATATATATTATTTTTTAGTGGCTTTGGAAAAGTCTTTCAACATTTAAGTCTACAACTATCACATGATTGTCTGTGTATTAATTTAGGATGTGAAGTGATATTTGTCTGTGTATTAAAAGCCATTAGTTGTGGGGAATGCCTTCGATTGCTTCATTTTGTTGTCTAGTCCGTCCATGCATCACTGCATGCGCCATCATGAGGCTGATCTAACTAATTAAGTACTACTGGCGTGCATAAAACGTCCCACGATGTGCATCCAGAAGCCATCTGAGATTTATAATTAACCTAGGCAGGCCCTATACATATATCAATCAATATCAATCAGAGACATTTCTACGTCGGAATCGTTTAGGATTGACTATTATTTGGATCTTCATATCTCGAAGTGGATTGAGGAATCAATGTCTCAATTTCAGGCCCTATCGCCATGCATGGAATAAGTTCTTATTCTTGGCTGCTTCTGGGATATTGGACCAAGGCTATATATTATGGCAATACCACGCACACAATCCATTGGCTAGCTTTTATAAGAAAGATATATAAACTATATATATATATATATATAGCATATATAGGATCATGCATGTGGCGAAATACTTTTGTTTCTAATTTTGAAGGTCTTCATATCAACAAAACTGGTTTTATAGACTTATTGATCGGATTAAATCTATAAACTTGACGTGTTGAGGCGTATAATTAATTAATATAGAAACTATTTTAAAACTTGGGAAAGATGGTTCGTGGTTTTTCAAAAGAAATAAAGCACCAACTAACACAAGTACTGTCAGACAAAACTCCTGAGCAAATATATATCGAGTTAAATTGAAAAATTAAGGGTAATCTAAGTATTCCACGTGGCAGAAGTTCATATGGATGGCATGAAATATGCTGGTATGGATTGCAAAAAAATGAATCATTTATGATTTCACATCATCTAGATCTGTCAATATCACATGAAATGCAGCCAACTTCTGTGTTTAAAGTAGATAAGATCCACTCAAGATTCCATTGATCTTCTTAATTGACATTCTCTATCATTCAGCTGATATATAGCGTCTTCGCTAGTACGGGTGTAAGTGTGGACCGGAAAACCGGTCTGAACCAGACTGGTTGGGCCGGTGTTCTAGTTTTTCGGTTTGGAACCGGTTCTTTACTTGCACAAACAGGCTGAATCCGGTCTTGTTCCGTGGTTTTTGGGACCAGACCTGATCGGTTGAAAAAAAAAAGTAAAGAAAAAATAATATTATATATAAGTTTTATACAAAAATAATATTATACAAAATATTTGTTATATATAAGTTTTATATATAATACATAAAAAGAAAGAAAATCACTCAAATATTATTATAAGTTTTGATAAGTACATAGGATATTAATAATTATACCAATATAGACTATAGTTATACTTATACTAATATAGTTATACTAAATCACTGTAACTAATACTAACATTAAGTAATACTAATTGTCTAATATAGACTATAGTTATAGTTATACTAATATAGTAATACTAAATCACTATAACTAATACTAATATAGTACTTGGCTTTAGTAAAGCATATTTTTTTTAGTAAAGTAGATTTTTTTAATTAAAGTATAAAATAGATTTTTTTAAAGCAATTTTATTTTTATTTTTTATAAATAGATTTTTAATGACAAACTATCAAACTTACATTTTAAAAAAATCGAAAACCAAAAACTGGACCAAACCAGACTGGACTGGAAACATGTAAAACCAGAAGTACCGGTTTAGGATAGTAACGGGTGCGTAATCGATTTTAGAAAATGTAAAACCGGTACATACCAGTTCAATCCTAAATTTTATCCAAAATCGGACTGAACCGGACCGGTAAGACCCCTATTAGCTAGTAGTCATCTGCCATAAATAAGACGCTATATATTAGTAAAATTTAATAAGACACTAGTATTCATCTGCCATCTAGAATCTAATGTTAAATATGGCACCCCTAGCACGCATTTGTGATTTGGCAGGAGATGCGACGTCATTGGCATGTTGGCCACTCGATCGGGTCATACACCCCTCGCACACTATGATAAGTGCGTGCTCTCATAATTAAATAATGTGTATAGTTAATCACAATGGAAAATAAAAAAGTATTCATAAAAATCTAACTAACAGTACTTGAGAAATGTGAATTACATCACCATCCTAGCATCTATAAGCCGTAGGTCTTCCAGCCATAGACAAAATAATATTACATTCTTCCAAGAATAACAAAGAGCCAAAAATCAACACTTAAATATCTAGAAGAAATAATCTCAATCTTTAATCCTGATGCAGAGCCAGACCTCCATAGTCGTACCCATCTTTTGAATCAAAATCTGCAATTCCAGAGAGTGAAACTGCAGGTGTGGATACCAAAGTGAGATTTTGCAAAATCTCAGTAAGTAAAACTAAGTCTTAACACTTAAAATACATGCAGCTCGAAAAGAAAAATTAAGATCAAGCCACTAATTGATTAATGTTTTTTCTTGAGATTTGTATTAATATTGACCACAATAATGACTTGGAAATTAATATATATGGTTCTAGATGCTCATTCATATAATAAAAAACATATATAAAGTTTAAATAGAGAGACATAGAGATTTACATGCTTCGGCATGAAAGTCTCTGTTCATGGGTCATTTAAGGGCAATATCCAATATATTGAGTGATTTTACAATCTCTCATAATCTCACATAAGTGATCTCAATACAATGAATCGTGATCTAGTGACAAAGCTCGCATTGTGGTTTATGGATGGATTTTGTATAAATAATCATGTACCCCCGCACTTTAGGGTGGACAATCATGTACATGTATCTTAATCCAAAACCAATGTGGATTATGTTAAAACTAGCTATCATGCATGCATTATTAAATTTTACTAATATATAGCGTCTTATTTATGGCAGATGAATACTAGCTAAGACGCTATTTATCAGCTGAATGATAGAGAATGTCAATTAAGAAGATGAATGGAATCTTGAGTGGATAGACTTATCTACTTTAAACACAGAAGTTGGCTGCATTTCATATGATATTGATAGATCTAGATGATGTAAAATAGAATGATTATTATTTTTTTTTTGCAATCCATACCAGCATATTTCATGCCATCCATATGAACTTCTGCCACGTGGAATACTTAGATTACCCTTAATATTTCAATTTAACTCGATATATATATGCTCAGGAGTTTTGTGTGAGAGTACTTTTGTTAGCTGGTGCTTTATTTGTTTTTTTAAAAACCACGAACCATCTCTCCCAAGTTTTAAAATAGTTTCTATATCAATTAATTATACGCCTTAACACGTCAAGTTTATAGATTTAATCCGATCAAGAAGTGTATAAAACCAGTTTTGTTGATATGAAGACCTTCAAAATTAGAAACCAAAGTATTTCGCCACGTGCATGACCCTATATATGCTATATATATATAGTTTATATATCTTTCTTATAAAAGCTAGCCAATGGATTGTGTGCGCGGTATTGCCCTAATATATAGCCTTGGTCCAATATCCCACAAGCAGCCAAGAATAAGAACTTATTCCATGCATGGCGATAAGGCCTGAAATTGAGAGATTGATTCCTCAATCCACTTCGAGATATGAAGATACAAATAACAGTCGATCCTAAACTATTCCGACGTAGAAATGTCTCTGATTGATATTGATTGATATATGCATAGGGCCGGCTTAGGTTAATTATAAATCTCAGATGGCTTCTGGATGCACATCGTGGGACGTTTTATGCACGCCAGTAGTACTTAATTAGCTAGATCAGCCTCATGATGGCGCATGCAGTGATGCATGGACGGACTAGACAACAAAATGAAGCAATCGAAGGCATTCCCCACAACTAATGGCTTTTAATACACAGACAAATATCACTTCACATCCTAAATTAATACACAGACAATCATGTGATAGTTGTAGACTTAAATGTTGAAAGACTTTTCCAAAGCCACTCAAAAATAATATATATACATTTATTTAAAGAATCTAAAAGCAAAACAGATGTAATTTAATTATCATGTCTTACAGTTGGCCTTTTTTTTTTAATAAAATAAATACAACATATATGTGTCAACATTAATTATAGAGGCTCGACGTGAATGATGGACTGATCTATATATCAACCTTTTTTTTCTAATCAATCTATATATCGACTTGAGTGTAAAAAAGTTTGAATTGAAATGAATAGTTAAGATTTGTTTATTGAAGTCTTATTTGAATAAGAATTAAGTTCGAGTTTATCGTGAAATTATAATTTAATTTTGACATAATAAGTTCGTGGTATTATATATTCTAATTAACTTTATCTTTAATTTTAATGACTAGAATTGGAGTTAAACTCGAGTTTTGACTAAACCGATCTCAAGCGCCTTATTGAGTAGCCATATTTATTTGTAATCGTCAGATAACCTCTTGTACGTTGATGATTTTCATTGATTAATGATTAATTGGACTCTAATAATAATTAGCATGTTAATAATTTGGATTTATTAACGGTTTGGATTTTCAAGGTGTCGTTCACACATGAGGAATAATAAAATAAAATAAAAAACAATTGCATGAGAAAAATATAAATCTAGATAAATGTTGAAGAGAATTTAAAAAATATACAGGAGAGTCTGGAGAAAGAAAACCACTCTTTGCTTCATTTCTTTAAGGGTAATGTTAGATATAGTCATGGAGTGTCACCGTGCAAAGCTTTTGAAAAATAGTGTGGTCGATCCACTATTAAAAAATTATTTTTTATGTGGATCTCGTATTTACTCACGTTTTTTAAAAAGATTAATTACCCTACGCTTATGCACTCCACGATTGCAAATATCACTTTTCTTTCTTAGGCCTTATAATAATATTAAGAGCAGTGGCAAATTCTTGGGTCTATTCCAGGTTTGCACAAATTATATAATTTATTTTCATTATTGTTCATGTATTGTAATTCTTATTTTTATTTATGAACAATGAATAGTAATATTAATACGTTTTCTGATTCCGTACAAACCTAATGAATTTATCTCGTGTCCCAAATATCTTCTATTTAATTACTCAATTATCTTTTATATTTTTTTAAATGATTAATAGCTTTAAACTGCTTTAGTGATATAATTTTGGTGATTTAAAAAAGAATGTTCTTCTGAGCAATAAGAGTATTAATGCTACTCTTCTTCCTTATTTTAAATGGATGTTGTTTTAACTATTACCTTATAATGCGCTACATAAACAGAATGACTACTGTGGATAATAATCAATATCAGTCCCCCATCATTAATATTAAAAAATAATAGACATTATATATGGTTCAGGTTGAAGGGAGGAAGATGATCAGCTTCAAACTGGAAAGTTACAAATTGGTCAATGCACAAAGTAGACAACATGACAAACTCAACCGAAGGTATAATTCCCCACCATTATAAATGCAGATACTAATTTTATTATAAGAAAACTTTAAGATAAATACCACATCATGTGTCAACATTAATTATAGAGGCTCTATAATCTGTGGCTGTTGTATTGATGGTTCGAAAGTCATGCCACAACGTGTGCATCACGTGAATGATGGCCGACTCTATGTACTGAGATAGCAGCAAGAGTACTGGGAACAAGTTTGAATTTAAGCGAATAGTTAAGACTTATTCAATTAATTCTTATATGAATAAGAATTGAGTTTGAGTTCGAGTTTACGGTCAAAATATATTTTATATTTAGGTACAACCATTTTTTTTATACAAGCTGAGAGTTCAAGAAAACTATATATTTAATTTTGACATAATAAATTCTTTGTGTTATATATTCTAACCTTATCTATAATTTTAATGATTAATAAATTAATTGAGTAAAACTTGAGTTTGATTAAACCAGTCTTGAGTAGCCATCTTATTTATTTACAATCCTAAGATAACGGTTAACCTCTTGTTGATCATGATTTGGGCTCTAATTTGCACGTTAAGGATCTGCATGGATTTATTAACTGTTTGATTTCCTAGGTATCATTCACACATGAGGTGCAATAAAAAAAAAAAAAAAATTGCATATATAAGAGAAATATTTTTTTTATATACAAAGGGCCGGGGGAGGGAAGTTTCGAACCCAGATTTTTCATTTAGAGAATTGAGTCATATACCATGAGACCATTAAACTCTTGGCATAAGAGAAACATTAGATCTAGATCATGAATGTGAAAGAGAACTTAGAAAAGGAAAGAAACAAACATACGAGTAAGTCTGGAGAAAGAAAGCTGCTCCATACAGCTTCATTTCTTTAAGGGGTAATGTGTAATACGAGCACCGCGGGTAGATTCTCGGGTCTGTTTAGGGGTTTGCACAGCATGGTTCATATTTTTATTTATTTACTATATAGGAACAATGCATGAACAGTAATAAAACATTGCTCGATCGCCGTACAAACCCCATGGATAGGTCTCGTGTCCCAAGCACTTTATATATAATTACTCAATTGCATTTACAGTTATTTTAAATGAATACACTTATTTTCTATATAATTAATCAATTACATATATATATTTTTTTAATAAATACCCTTTAACTGATTTAGTAATATAATTTGTGGTGACTTAAAAAGAATGCTCTTTTGAGTAGTAATTAAGAGTAATACTACTTTTTGTATCTTTGATTTTAAGTTGCTTGTTCTAATTTTAAGTACTGGTTGACATATAAAATCAGTACTTATAATGTACTACATAATTAAACATATGACTGCGAGTGACAAAATCAAGGATGAAGAATAGCATTTCTCGATATATGTAATTACTCGGTTTTTTTTTTTTAATCTAAACAATTAAGTGCCCTTTTGAAATTATATATGAAAGTCTATTATGACCACGCACCAAGTTGTTGTATTTACTTATCATAATTACATCCGACATTTGTGGCTTATAAAATACATAGTCGATCCTAGCTACGAGGTGGTCGTGATTTGGCCTTTAAGGATGTATAACTGCATCATCCAAGATTTTATCTTTCTCGTGTACTGAATTATTATTAATATTGATTTAAATTTGTATTTTGGTTACAGAATTCGAGGACGGGGCCGGGAGATTTTTTATACAAATATACTGCCTTGCTGGGCCATTACAGGGAACCGGCCGCAATGGCAGTAATTGGGAGTTGGGACATCATCAAAAAATTAATATGGCTTGTTTCTGTATGGGTTTGAAAAGGCTATAAATACGCACGCATGCATGGCTAGCAACTACCACCACTAGTACCCCCAAGACGAAAAAAATAAATAGTAACTACGGACACCTGCTTAATTCGCCTTTCCTCGATCGAGTGGCTTCCAGTGCTAGTACTGATTCTGTTGTGAAAGCCGGATACTGGATTTTCGGAAGTGACTTCAACCGGCCGGTAGCAGATATACCTTCCGAACTATCCACACATCTTTATGCTGGCTTTGCCAAGGTCGACGGTAATGGCAAGCCGGATATCCCTAGTGGGGACTTGAAACTATTCACTGACTTCACCAAAACCGTTCGGGTATGAAACCCTAGCGTGAAAACTCTTTTATCCATCGGTGGTGAAGGAGCTGACCTATCTCCAGTGGTGGCAAGCAAAAAGAGGCGTGCAAATGTCATAAGGGACTCCATAGATCTAGCTAGGAAATTCGGTTTCGATGGCCTGGACCTCTGCTGGCTGTACCCCTCCAATGCTGGCCAGGAGATCCAGCTTAGGGATCTCCTCATTGAATGGCGACATGCCCTGGACGAAGACTCCACGAGGAGAAAGACAAAGCCGTTGCTTCTTACTGCAGCGGTGTTTCACCATTCGGTCAAAAATACTTTCAATAATCCCAAACAAGCTATTAATGAAAACAGGGCTGGCTCTTCCACAAGGCGAATTAGGCAATTGCCTAAGCCCCTAGAAGAAACTGGCCCCAAAAAAAGTCTAAAAAGTATAATTCTTTTAAAAGAAAAAAACATTTAATTAAAAAAATTAATTAACCCAATAAGAGAACTTCAAAAGTCTTAAATAGATATTATTTCATTATTAGTTTTAAAAGTATCCCACATAATAATTGTTTTAAGTACTCTTCTTCTAAGAATATACTTCTCTTTTGTCATTATTAGTTTAATATATAATGTAAAAATTATAAATAGTAAAATATAATTTTTGAATGTTCATAAATTTTTTTTGTATGATCATTTGAAAAGGCAAAGGCTTACTTTTTCCTAAATGTATTGGTTATTTATAGAACTTGGTTGAAAACAATGATTATAATTGCTTTTAAGCCTCTTTTATATACTAAGAATATCTTTAAATATCTGTGAATAGTAGTGAAACAGTTTGAGTTAAGATGTTTTTTTGAATTTTAAGAAATGAGAAAAAAATTGAATTTGAGAATACCTAAAAGCAGTTGTGTTCCCAAATGGCACTTAAGAGCCTAAAGCACATCTTATAAAACTAGATTTGATAAAATCCTCTCTAAATCGATAATTTTCTAATAAAGATTAAGTTGGTTATTAGTTGAAAAGGTAGTATAACATCTTTATCAGTAATTTTACTTGGCAAACGATTGGAATTATTTTTAAATAAACATAGAATTACAAACTGTCACTCTCCACAAAAATATTTGAGACACCCATAGTGGCACATTGTTGCAAGCCTCTGAAGATGGCTAGTAGCTCTACTCCTTCTGAACCCTCCATAGGAATTTCTGCTCGACTAAATGCCATAAGGATTCTACCATTTTCATCCCTCAACATTGTCCCAACACCTGCCTTATCCCAATATTGAAGAAATACAGCAACATCAACATTCAGTTTCAGCCAACCAGCTGGAGGGGGTTGCCATTTATAGTGTTTCAGAATCTGAACTCTTGTCTTACGTCTGACTTGATCATGACTTCTTAGCAGAACAAAGTCATTTTAGGCAACAGTTGCAGGATCTAACAGATCCTGATATGCACAAACTTGTTTCTGCGAAACCAAAAACCCCAGGCCAAAGCAAATAAAATAGACAACTTCTCAAACATATTCCTTTCACAAAGTTGCAAGGCCATCTCAAATAATGACAGTTGTTTATCAAGTATTAACTCAGGAAGATTAAAAAGCCACATACCTTGAACAACCCCACAATTGACCACTACATGAGTGATATCTTCCTTTTCTAATAAACAAAGTCTACAAGTATCATCTGTTAGGACATGTTTCTTCACCAAGTTCATAGTAGTAGGTAGGCCATCCTTTGCTTGCATGACATGCAAATTTTTTTATCTTATTTGGCACTTTCATTTCCCACAAATGTTTCCAGAATTTCTATTGAGCATGCATATTTGAAGATTCAGCACACTAAAGACCAAATTGAGCATAGATGAATCTATAGCAGCTCCGTACACTGAACAATCCACTACATTCATGAACCCAAACCCTTCTATCTTCTACATTATTAGAATGTAAAGGAACTTTGAGAATATTTGAGACTATATTTGGATTGAAGAGAGTTCTAAGGTTTTGAACATCCCACATGCTTTCATGGCAAACAAATAAAGAATCAACCAAACCACACTCCCATTCCCTATTCTCCACCTAAAACCCGCATCTAGCCATTTTCGTGCCTCCCAAATACTCCTCCAAGTATAAGAAGGACATTTGCCTAAACCTACCTTCATAAAACTGGCATGAGGAAGATATTTAGCCTTTAGTAATTTATGTAATAAGGAACCTTCATCTTGAGATAATCTTCATCCTTGTGTTGCGAGTAAAGCAAGATTAAAGCTTCTTAAATCTTTAAAACCCAACCTTGTTCTTTTTCTAACACAATTTGTTCCAACTCAACCAATGAATNAAAAAAAAAAAAGAAAGAAGTAGAAGGTAGAAGGAAGCAACTCATTGTATAAGTTGGTATGGAAAGGGCTACTGCTTTCAAAAAAATCTCCTTACCAACTTGTGACAACAACTTCTTTTTCCAAGTTTGAAGCTTTTGCCTTACCCTTTGTTTTATAGATTGGAAGGCACTCTTTTTTTACCTCCTAATAACAGGTGGAAGTCCCAAATATTTTTCATATTGTTGTATTTCACAATTACTCCAAAGATTCTTAATCTCATTCCGAGTATCCACACTCACATTGCCACTAAACACAATAGCTATTTTCTCTTTATTTATTCCTTGGCCTGAAACAACTTCATATCTTTCCAACAACAATTGTATCCTACTGTTTTCTTCCACCTCCGCATGACAAAAGACAACACTATCATCCGCAAATAGTAGATGATTTATATTTGGCGCCCCTCTACAAATCTTCAAACCAGAAATTTCATTTCTCAACCCAGCATTTCTTAATAAAGAAATCAGTCATTTAGTACAAATGAGAAATAAATATAGAGATAATGGGTCACCTTGTCTTAATCCTCTAGTTGGCATAATGGGACCCCTTGGCTCTCCACTGATCAAAATAGAAAAAGATACAGATCCAATATAGTACATTGGCAGCTCAATAAACCTCGGATGAAACCCCATCACTTCCATAACAAACTTTATAAAACCCCACTCAACCCAGTCGTATGACTTGTTCATATCCAATTTTAAGGACACAAACCCCTGTTTACCCTTCCTTTTGTGCTTTAAGAAATTAACCAACTCATAAGCAATCAAAACGTTATCAGAAATAAGATGCCTAGGTACAAAATCATTTTGACTCTCACTAATTATGCTTGGCAGTACAGATTTGAGTCTATTTGAAAGAACCTTTGCAATAAGTATATAGACCACATTATATAACCTAATGGGCCTATAGTCTCCCATTTTAATCGCACACTTCTTCTTAGTAATTAGAGTAATATGAGTATGATTCAGTGTAGAAGAAAAAAAACCTGAGGTGAGTGCTTCAAGTACTGTTGCAATAATGTTGTCACCAACAACATGCCAATATTTTTGAAAACATATTGGACACATGCCATTAGGTCTAGGGGCCTTTGTAGGGCTCATTTGATTCAAAGCTTCCTTAATTTCATCAGCTGTGAACTCCTTCATCAAATTCAGATTCATCTTATCAGAAACTCTCCCAGACAATGATTCTAAAAAAGCCAAAGAATTAGCATCAACAGACGGAGAAGTGCTTGTGAAAAGGGTTTGAAAATAGTCAAGAATAACCTCATCCCTCTGAGAACCTTATTGCCAACAACCATTATCATCTTGGATCTTTAAGATCTAATTTTTCCTCTTTCACTGAGATGCCTTCATATGAAAATATTTGGTATTATTATCACCTTCTTTGAGCCACAATGCCTTTGAATGTTGTCTCCACATGATCTCTTTTCTCTCCAACCAAAGTTGCACCTCATCCCTTGCAAAATTCATATCTTCTATGGGAACCAATTCCGGACCCATCACCTGTAAACTGTGTAGTGTTTTCTGTGCTTTACTGAGCTGAGTTTGAACATTTCCAAAGCACTGCTTATTACACCCCTGTAACTGAGCTCCACAATCACTAATCAAACCAGAAACAATGTCAACAGTAGCTGGACCAGCACACCTCCCCCAAACACCTTTGATAATATCTTCACAATCTTTCTCATCAACCCACATGGCCTCAAATTTGAAATACTTTTTAATATAACGGGAAGAAGTTGAACCCTCCAAATTTATCCAAATATGTAAATGATTTGAATAAGCTACCACACCATGAGTTACTCGAGCATTGGGAAAATTGTCCCACCAAGCATAATTGACCAAGAAATGATCAATCCTTTCACTAATGCATTGATCCCCAATTCTTCTATTTGACCATGTAAACTTTGGACTTGAGAAACCCAAATCCCTCAAATTACAATCCTCAATAACCTCTCTGAAAGCATAAAGCTATCTTTCAAGCCTAGGTTTACCCCCACATTTTTCATGAGAATACAATAATTCATTAAAATCCCCCAGCTAAGGTTCATCATTAGCTCTACATAAAGATCTTAGCAAACTCCAAGTATTATGCCTCAGGTGAGTCACAGGAAAAACATATATAGCAGTTAAATACAAGTGTCCCATCCTTAAATTTGAATCTTTAATAACATCATTAATATGAATAGAAGAATAGTTAATAACAGACAATCAACATTGGCATCCCATAACAACACAATACCCCCTTTTCTACAATGAGAACTAATAGCCAAACAATTTTGAAAACCTAACTTGTACTTACAGGATTCAACTTCACAAGCGGAGAGTCTGGTCTCCTCCAAGAACACTACGTCGGGCCCTTCCCTCTGAATTAAGTCACAGAGGGTGCAAATGTCACGTGGGTTCCCAAGCCCACGGCCATTCCAACTGCAAAGTTTCATGGCTCTCGGCGGTGCTGATCCACATCCACTGCTGATATCTCTAAATAAAGAAAAAGTCAGAAATTTGAACTTTCCCTCTCCCTCTCTGTGTCGTGCGTCTGGGGATCTGCAAACTGTCGGTGCATCTAGCCTCTGGGTCCTCCACTACCATATACAAAGCTTATGTTGTTTTTCTTTATTTTCCAGCAAATGTTCATCGTATCCAAAACACGGGATGAGTGCATATTTTGCAAAGCATCAATCTCCTCTACTGTAAGCCAATGAATTTCTATTTTTAAGTGTATTTAATGACCAATCTCCTCTACTGTAAGCAAATGAATTATCTATCCTTTTTTTAATTTTAAATGACTCATTCACATCAACAATCTCCCATTCTACTAATATGGACATATTGATTTTGCTATATTTTACAAAGACTATCTGTTCTTTCTTTTCCTTTTTTTTTTTATAAGTATTTATGAGTAATCTTTTCTTGTCATGCATTCATGCTTGGTTATTCTGTCTACTTGGACTGGTATTTGACATCTTAACAATTTGGTCATCTAATCCTGAAGATTTGTGTAGCTTTTTATTTCTTAATCCAAGCATCATTATACATATTTGCAGTGCTTTAGATTGAGAAAAGTTATAAATAAATTGTTTAGAAAACTTACTTTTTATAAATTTGGATTATTGTCTTTGAAAAAATATATAAATTGTTGAACAATTAATGAGAAGCCATGGTCTCTTTCCTCTCCATTGGGCAGGTCCTTCAGCAATCACTCTCAAAACATGGGCAGGAAAGCTAGGAAAACACCATGGAACCATTCACAGATTTTTACAAACAAGTAGAGTGCACACTGCCATTTAAAACAACGAATGAAAATAGAAGAGTAATAACCCAACAAATTTACCACGGAGCCCTTTCACAGATTTGTAATAACCCAACAAATTGATCAACAAATTGTGGAGATGTAAGATTACATCAACAATATTGTGTAAACTTTCTTTTGACTGTGTAAGGTGACAAAATAGTTTTATTGTGATGTCCCGACTTCCACGTACAAAATAATACGAGAATTGTGATGTCAGGATGATGACAACACGGGTTACCTATCCCAACAACAAGTGTTCAAGTGTGTGCAACACGCAAAAGTGCACAACAAAATGCAGCGGATAAATAAATAAGTCAACCAAGTACCAGAATTGTTTCATACAAATATTCAAAATAAAAGTATTACTGAAAATTATACAGTTATCCCATAAAATATAATAGTTCCAAAATACATAAAACCAAGATCGAAACATAGCAATGAGTGATCCCAAATCATTCCTCTAGTGGAACCAAAACCTCAGACTCAACATCTTCATCCTCATTTGCATCAAAAGCTACGATACCATAAAACGGTACCGCAGGTAAGTAATAATCCAAACAACCCACGAGATGAAAGTGCATTAATGCAACCAACATGCATGCATATGATGAAATATGCCTTAGTCTCAAAACATCAATTTTTCCAAAAATAAATATTTTCCAACACACGCCAAAATCCTATTTTGGCCCAAAAATAATAATCTATCATTTTCTCAGAAAATGATTCACACAAAAACCAATCCATTTATCGGACACTGTATGCCAGAATCACAGGCGGGACACAACCACTATCCCTAATGCGTGCACCGTATGCGGGAATTACAAGCGGGACCCTACCACCATCCCTGCTTACCCCACCATCCCTACAGTTCTTTTCCATACAAGGGGTACCAAATAGAACACTGTAGGCGAGAATCAGAGGCGGGACTATACCAGCATCCCTGCTTACCACCATCCCTACCACATGCACCGTAGGTCGGAATCACAGGCAGGACACAACCACCATTCCTACTGAGTGCACCGTAGGCGGGAATCACAGGCGGGACTCTACCACCATCCCTGCTTACCACCATCCCTACAGTCTCTTTTCCTTTTTCACACATGAAAATTCAGTTTTCAAATATACACATGAACATGAATGCAATTATTCGAAAACGCAAGTTTTTATTTACAAATATAAACATGCGAGTAAATATGCAATGTACAAGACACGACACAAAGATCCAAAAGCCAACAAATCTCAATATAAACCAATCCCACAACAACTCCATCCTCCAATCCAACCGATCCACTTACTTCTCGGACTCAGTCCAGCACAACTAACCAGTTCACAGTAAAATGTGTTAGTGTAAAAATACATTTAAATTTCAAAAGTTATTTGGAAAAATACTTATAGCGCTATAACATAATTTTTGAAGGATCATGGATTAGCTAAAAGCAGCAAAACAACAACTGAGTAGTGCAAAATGCATTGTAGCCGTGGGTCAAAAATAGTGAATTTTGAACGAGGTCAAACGAAAACTTGATATTACAAGGGTATGGCTTAGAGATGTCGATGAAACCAATGGTAGTGGCCTTTGGCCGTGGGTGGTGGCGTAGGTGGCGGTTTAAGGTCCTAAAGCCCAAATCGGAAATGTAGATGAAAGTGCTTCACCGATGACGGATTTGAACTGAGGATGGGTGTTTTAGGTTGCTGGGAGGTCAAGAGTGATGTGGTGAAGAAATGGAGGCTGGAGGTGGCGCAGGGACGAATGGAACGCAGTGGCTTCAAGCTGTGCGTGTGGGTCGACAGCGACGCGGGAGGGGCTGGAAATAGGGAGGTGAGGTCACCAGTCGGAGGGGAAGAAGTTGGGCTGGGAGGTGGCGGCCACGGACGGCACACTGCGGCGCTACCGGCGGACGAAAAATTTGGATAGGAGATAGGAAGAGAGACGTCACACCGGAAGAGGAAGAAGTGCAAGGGGAAAAGGAAAGAAAGAAAAGAAAAAGAGAAAAAGAAAGAAGAAAGAAAAAGATGAGGAAAAGAAATGAGGTCCAATCCTCATAACTTGAGTCACAAAATGATCCAACGAAAAGGTTTTAAAACAATAACTTAAATAAAACAATAATAAAAATCCATTAACACAATAATTTTAAAATCCATAAACAACTAATTTAAATTAAAGAGCAATTAAATGCAAAACAATAAATTATATTAAAAAGCATATTAAAATAATTTCCATATCTTAAAAATCATATAATAAATTTAACGAAAAACCCAACAAATTTTAAAACAAGAGAACCAATATTTAAATTAAAATAACTTTTCAGAGAAAATATACTAAAATATGGGGTATCACACTTCTAGTCACCCCCAACAAATCTTACATCTTCTCGCAATGACCAGGAATCAATTATAATAGAAGAGAAGAGAAAATAAAAGCTTACATCTACACCGTACAACCTATGGGGGGGGGAGAGAGAGAGAGAGAGAGAGAGAGAGAGACACGCATGGGCAAACTAGGTCCTCTCTTGAGGAAGGGGAAGGTGACGTCAAAGGGCCGAGGGAGCTGCGAGGGTGACGTTCATTTGCTCTGCTCTGGATTTCACTGAGAAAGGAAGGAATTTCACTTCCCTGGTTCTGCTACGTGAAATGCTTTATTTCATCAATAAATGAAATGGTAGGCCTCCAAAGCAGTCCATGCCCATGGACTACAATAAGAATTACTCTTTTTACACACCCAACAGTATACCACTAGGCTTGCAACCCGAGTTGTTATTGGCTGGTTTGTGCCCAACCCAACCCGAAAACATCCATTAGTTAATTTCCATATCAACTATACTAAAAAATATATATAAGATTTGGTGTTTTATTTTTTATTAAAGTTATAATAGCTCCCATTATAGTACTATTGTAAGACACAGACTTATTTGTTGCAACTGAAACTCGATATAATTTTGCTAGCCCCATTAAGTAAATCATCAAAATTAAACTGGCTGGCAGTTTTCCAACTTCCAGATACATGATGAGTCCTATGCCAAGATTTTTTGGATCTATTGGCAACACCTTAGTTTCTCACTCAATGATTGAATCCCCCTTCCCCCATGTATCAAAAAAGAAAAAAATTATAAACGCCTATGTACACAATAACATATAAGGTCTTTTGGGATGAAAAGTTTCCTCCCAAAAGACTGGAGAAAAAAAATGTCCCAAGGTCGTCCCAATAAAACTGTCCCAAAAGGTATTTTGGGACAAAAATCACAAATTTGGATGAAATTTAGCTGGATCTTTCGATCATGACTGAACGAAATTTTTTTCTAGGACGATTGAAATTCGTCTTAGGAAGCCATTTGAACAACCAAAAAAACGTTCGAATCTGTTTGAATTGGTACTTCATGGTTGGTCGGTCAATACCAATATGTTCGACCACATACACATGAAGAAACATTTGAACAAACAAATTGATGATCGAACATAAATCAAGTCGTTTGAATGTGTTTGGATGGAAAGAGTGAATTGCCTGTTCGAACGTGTTCAAATGGGGCACAACTTTTTTTACCGTTCGAACTCTAACTTGTGAGGTTCAAACGATTGTATCCGATGTATATATGTTCGAAAGTTTGATGATTATTCAAATGGTTAGTATTTTCATGTTGAATACTAATTTAAAACCAAATAGATATTTACAATTCAAAAATACATTACAAATTGTTCAATATAAATAAAATTAATATAATAAATCAGAACTAAATAAATAAAATAGTAATGATACTAATAATGTTATCAATACATAATTGCTCAATATGGAAAACATAAAAATTAATTGCTTGGAGGCCTGAATTGTTGCATAAGCATCTACATTTGGAGTTGCATATCTTTTTGTTGATCTTGCATTTGAAGTTGCATCTCTCTTTGTTGATATTCTTGCTGTTTTATGCACATCTCCATGTCAGCTTGTTTCGTCAATTGAGCCTCTAACTCATGCTGTTTTCCAATTATTTGATCATAGAATTCGCATTTTGTAACATAAAGGCAGTAGTACTTGACGTTGATGAAGAGCCTGAAGGATTTACACTGCAACCCAAACCCCTCAAATATCCTGAACATTGACCTAGAACTTGTGTAAAAATTTCAACATCACTTGTTGATGAATTCTGATCTAATGCAGCTTCAGCATGAAAGGCAACCTTTTTATCCGACACACAATATATAAAATTAATATTAACACAATAATTTAAATATGTTTAATTAAAACAAATTATAATACTTACTTAATTCTCACGAGCATTGGGATGAGTCAACTCTCCATTACTATTAGTATGTGATGCAGCAGATAATTTTGTCAGATCATAATTGGTATCTAACTCTTTCTACATGAGACATTGTTAAGATATAAAGTCAATATTACAAACAAACTATATAGAATAAAAAAAAAAAAGAGTACATTATCAATTTCACAGAGAGGCAATGAAAAGATCTTGAGCCTACATGATGATGAATCTTCAATTTTGATCTATTTGTTTTGTTTATAGAACTTCTCTCCTGCATAGAAATTGTAAAAATTAGTAAGTGAAAATTATAAATAGGACACATTAAGAATTCATTTAATTTAATTTATATGATAGATCCTCAAACATGTCGCAAAGTTTTTCTCAATCTTTAGGTTAAACATCTTGAAAAGGATGCTAGTGTGAATCTTCCTTGTTGTCTTATTTCTTGTAATGCTCGTGACACCATGCATTACACTTGCAGAATGCATTACATATCAGCTCATTGACAGTCTTACGCTGCTCTCTCCGACCAAAATTTAGTTTGAAATCATACTTGAAAAAGTATATATACAAAGATATTATCATTTAGGATATTAAATTATATCAATATAAATTTATTATTTAAATATTCCGTACCAAACAATGTTTCTTTATAAGCTCTTTCACATCTTGTAGGACTTTATGCCATGAACTCGTAACCAAGGTGCATAAGTCCATGTAGGAGCACCCACATACGATGCAAGCCAAGATGCTTGTTGCCCCCTATATGTTCGTTAGGAATGTTAACCTTAATCTTACCCACTTTACGATATTTCTCCTACGTCACGCCTCTAGTAATGCCTCGTCAGTGATGAGATTGTACTGTTATCTCTATAAAATAATATTTAGTTATTTACCTCATGTTAATTATCAAATATCTTAATTGAAAAAATAAGTAATAGCTATTTACCTTGTTCCATAGAGTCAGTCTCTATTGGTGAGTTAGACAGAGAGTTAGGAATAGGTAGAGATGAGATGCGAACTTCCTTCCTCTTAAGTGGCATAATTGTGAGATACTGTATAATGTGAACACAAAATCGGCCAATCATTTGTATCAATTTCATCTGTAGATTCACTCTCATCATCATCATCTATAGATATTTCAGATGACTCAACACTTTGTTCAATTGTTGCCTCATCAACTATTTTAGCCTCAATATCTTCCCTATGTAATGAGATCATTTCATATTGGCTCAAATCCACAAATAAGTTAAAGGCAGGTTGACTCTCTTGGTATGCTTCTTGAGTAAAGGAATCATCTTCTTCTACATCTTGTCCCTTCGCCTCAGGGATAATGTCATAAATATTTCTAGGAGAAAACTTGTGTACTACTTGCCATTGATTTCCTAACTTGGGATCGTCTAAATAAATACTGGAGTTGCTTGGGAAGCCAAAATAAAAGTATCATCTTCATACCATTTTTCTTATGTATTAATATTCAGAAAATATTCATCGTGGCATTTCCCTTTTGAGGATTGCATAAATCCCACCAATCATACTTAAATATATAAACCACAAGCTCCCTCACATATCTTATTGCAATTATATCTACGATAACTCTATAGAAATCAACGTTGTCTCTATCATGACTCCCTTCTACAAGGACACCACTATGTTTTTTCCAATAAAGTTCTTGATCATTTGTATGATACCGATTTCCTTGAGAAATATATGCAGAACATCGAGCAGCGCGTCTACAGGGGCCACGTGCCAATGCATATAGTTCGTCTGATATATTGTTCGGATTACTCGCATGTATTTGTACAACCTACATATTAAATAAATCATAAACATTCAATCGTTAACAATTCAATCTATTTTTTATGTTAGTGCAAAATCGCATTTGTATTAATGTCATTACCCTTTATTCGAACCATTTTGGGAACTCGTGTTCATGTTTCTAGTCTATATCATTTACTCTCAGTTCTTTGAACACGTTAATATGATCACTGAAATTAAACATTACCAACAGTAAGAATATTCGTATAATTGTTTAATAAGTAAATTCAATGATTAATTAAAAATTAATTTGAACTAATTTCAAGTGGCTCTCTATCTCAGGGCAATTGTTTAGCATGTACCACTGAGCTTTCTCGAACTCCCTTCCACACAAATGATAACCATGCTAAGCACCAAGTGGACGTACTTGTTCGAAAAATACAGAAAACTAGTTCCATTATCTTGCTTGGTCAACATCAAAGTTTCTTTCCAGCCGATCAAACCTTGTGTCAACGCCATGAACTATTTGGAACATAATGTATGCCACTCATCATCAATATATATTTCTGCAATTGATCCTTCAGGGCAGACCTTGTTACCCACTGTGTGTTTGAACTTTCTAAGAAACCGTTCAATGAAATACATCCATCTATACTAGACTGGTCGTACAAGTTGAGCCTCACTTGGCAAATGAACGGCTAAGTGAAACATGATGTTGAAGAATGACGGTGGGTAAATACTCTCAAACTTAAGTAATATTATAGCAATTTCTCGTTTCATACGATCCAAAGCTTCTACATTTAATGTTCTAGCACATAAACCCTTAAAAAATACACATAACTCAATTAACGCAACCCACACATCTCTCATCAAGAACCTACGGATACCAATAGGCAAGATACGTTATAAAAATACATGACAATCATGGCTTTTTAGTTCAGTATTTTTCTAGTCATTTGTTCGCACACACCTTGTTAGATTTGAGGGATACCTGTCCGGTGATTTAATCTTCTGCAACCACTCACAAAATGTAGCCTTTTTCTCCTTGACAATGTATATCACCCAATTGGCATGTAGACAGATGAACCACTTTGTTGCAAGTGCATTTCAAGTTTGATTCCCAACCGCTTTAGATCTTTCCGTGAGTTTATATTACCCTTCGTTTTACCTTCAGTTGACATCAATGTTCTTAACATGGACTAGTATATATTGTTCTCAATATACATAAAATTG
This sequence comes from Pterocarya stenoptera, assembly GCA_003123785.1. Lineage (NCBI taxonomy): Eukaryota > Viridiplantae > Streptophyta > Magnoliopsida > Fagales > Juglandaceae > Pterocarya > Pterocarya stenoptera. The sequence continues at coordinate 71,512 of QEOT01007124.1, read as the reverse complement.
AGACTATATCGCAATCTTAACGTTGACCAGTAGGGGAGTTCAAAAAATATACTCTTCTTTGTCCAATTCAACACATTCGAACTTCGTTTTCTCTTCCGTTATTTTTTACCAAAATCATTATTTCCGATATCTACAAACTATGCAATAGCATCTTTGCCAGACAAGAATGGTGGAGGGTGCCCCAATTTAACAATGCCATCAAACATCCTACCATTTCTATGCCATTTGTGGTCACCAGGTAAAAATCGACGATGAACCATGAAGTATAATTTCCTCCTATTCATAAGCCATTCAGATTGGGTATGTTTGTTACAAGTCAGACATGCCAATTTCCCCTTAGTGCTCCAACTTGACAAGTTTCCATAAGCGAAAAATTATTTATTGTCCATAACATAACAATATGCATCTTGAATGACTTGCCTGTTGATTAATCAAATGTTAAGACCCCAGTCTCCTACTAATCTTTCAATTCTGCTATAAATGGTTGTAAGTGTATGACTATATCATTTCCTAGTGATCTCGGACCTGGAATGGGCAAACTCATTAAGAAATATGGATCTTTCATATACTTCCATGGTGGTAGATTGTACGGTATAAGTACAACTGGTCAAGTACTATGACTAGTACTCATGTTTCCAAACGAATTAAATCCAAATGTTGCTAACCCAAGTTGAACATTACAAGGTTCTTTAGCAAACTATGGGTGTTCCAGGTCAAATTCCATCCAAACATGAGAGTCCATAGGATGTCACAAAACATTATCATTCTTGACTCTAGATGATGAGTGCCATGTTATGTCCACATCACGACCGTCCGTAGCACATTCTACTTCTCAGTTGTCTATCTTGATTCATGGAAAATGAGACACTCGTTCAGCTGCTCACTATCTCACCAAAATAACACATAATTATTCTTACATACATGTATTACATTGTAATCAAATCCGAGTCCTCTTTTCAGCTATCTTGCTTTGTAGAAGTTGTGGGATAAAATATTGTCTGATGGAAGTGCCTCTTTAAACAGCTCGAGCAACATATTGACAGCCTTTGTAACATCCCGTATTTTAGTGTATTTTTAATGAAGGATTATTTTAATTGATTTAAGGATTTGTCTCTTGTTTTAAAATTAAGGGAGTTTTATTATATTATTTTATTATATTTTAAGCTGTGACAATTATTTATTTTATGTGTTTTCTTGATATTAATTGTTGTTTTGTATTTAAAGTGATCTTTAATTTAAATTGGTTTGTTTTTAGATTTTAATATTTTTATTGTTTTAATCGAGCATTTCATTGAGTTTGAATTATTTTATTTATCTAGTAGCTTTAAAACCTTTTTCGTTGGATCACTTTCGAAACCCAAGATGAAGTCTGGATCTCTCTTTTTTCCCTCCTCTTTTCTTCTTTCTTTTCCTTTTCTTTTCCTTTTCTTCTTTCTCTTCCTTCTCTCCCGTTCGGACAAGCCCAGCCCGACCCTCTCTCTCTCTTCTCTCTCACGTCTGAATGGATTCACCACCGTTGCTCCGCCTCAGGCCCGCCGTGCACGACACCGCCGGCACCA
>QEOT01007124.1:1131-67469 GCA_003123785.1 Pterocarya stenoptera | reverse complement strand
ATAATGATGAACCCCTTACACGTTTGGAGGATTTTTGGTTTCGGCTAAGAGTGCATGAGATAAATTCATAGTAGTGGTGAGTGTGTATGGATTTCGGAGAATACATGTCGTAATTATTTTGTTGGAAGAAGTGGCTTTGGTAGGTGTTAAAGAGGCGATGGCATGACAGTATTAGGTTCAGGAGACCTTGGCTTTGAGTCTTTGAGGAGTTGATTGAAGGGTACAATCGAAGCGGGTTAATCAATGGAATGATGGTTGGCAATAATTGTTGTGATTAACTTCAGGACTTAATTGTGACTTGAGGTCACATAGGAATTTCAATTTTCGAGACTATACTTTCCTCTGGAAATGAAGCGTCAAGTTGGGTGAGTTAAGGACATTGTTATTTAACTTGAAGAGAGATTGATGGGTTGCCATGTATGGTGTATCATAAAATCTTGGAAGTTGAAGCTAAGGGATCAACGGTGGATAGCATAATCAAGTATAGGAGTTAATAAAGCGTAAATACCTATGAGTGGGTTGCAATAGTTTTTGGTGGATTGAAGGGTTGATCAGTATGACTTGCCCTGAGGTTTCTAGTGATGTGCTATGGAAGGAGTTAGTTGTGTTAGTACTAGCTTATAGGAGTAGAAGTAAGTGGGCAAATTACCTTGAAGGTTTCAGTAATGTTATGGTGAAGGCAATAGTAGTTCGTAGTGAGTTTAGTCACCGTTAGAGTAGACGATATTCAGATTTTAGGTATTAAGCTTTCGAGTTTAGATTGTCGGGTAGAAGTTTATAGGCGCTCTTACTGGTTGGCTGGATCGGATTTGAGCCTTTTAAGGTATGATCCTTATCTTAAGATGAGCGGGTGTTTTTGGGATGATGCTACTTGTTTTCATTTGGGATGCTGAGGTTGATTAATATTGATTTTCTGTTAATGATCATGGACATATTTTGTGGATTATTAATTTTGATTAAGGCAATAGGAGTTATTTGAGGAATATGAGTGATAACTCATGGTTTTGGGAAAGAGAGTATTTTCTACCAAAGTATGGTAAGAGTTTTGGTTAGTAGGTGGAGCCACCTTGTACTCAATGGTATTACTTTTATGAGGACATAAATTTTATGTAGGTGGTAAATTATCAGAGTGCGCAGTAGGAGCGTGATATTTTTGGTTGTGAGGAGTTCAATTTGTGTCGATTTTGAGGAATTAGTAGAGACTTGAAATTTTGAGTGGATACTTGTATTTGGAGATTAATCTTTTGGTTATGCAATTTTGTTATTGATGGTTAACTTTAGAAGTGGCCATTAGGTTACCAAGATGTAGTATACAATGGAGGTTTAGAAGTTATAGCATAGGAGTCGATTGAGGTTAGTATAGATTGTCGAATGGAGCTATTAATCATTGGGATTCCTTGGGTTTGTTAAGGTTTTGTGGATTTGGAGATTTTGGATTACATGACTGCTCTAAGAGTTATAGACGTGATGTGCCATTGGGAGATTAGTGTGACTAGAATGGGATTGCCTAGAAGAGTAGACTTGGAATTGCATTACTCATGCTTGTTGGGAGTTGTTGATGGTATGACTTTCTTAAGCATGTTCGGTGATGTATCTCGTAACTCCTTTAGCGTTGATGTTTGACCTTGCAAATTTCGAGGACAAAATTTTATTTAAGGGGGGGAGAATGTAACATCCCGTATTTTAGTGTATTTTTAATGAAGGATTATTTTAATTGATTTAAGGATTTGTCTCTTGTTTTAAAATTAAGGGAGTTTTATTATATTATTTTATTATATTTTAAGCTGTGACAATTATTTATTTTATGTGTTTTCTTGATATTAATTGTTGTTTTGTATTTAAAGTGATCTTTAATTTAAATTGGTTTGTTTTTAGATTTTAATATTTTTATTGTTTTAATCGAGCATTTCATTGAGTTTGAATTATTTTATTTATCTAGTAGCTTTAAAACTTTTTTCGTTGGATCACTTTCGAAACCCAAGATGAAGTCTGGATCTCTCTTTTTTCCCTCCTCTTTTCTTCTTTCTTTTCCTTTTCTTTTCCTTTTCTTCTTTCTCTTCCTTCTCTCCCGTTCGGACAAGCCCAGCCCGACCCCCTCTCTCTCTTCCCTCTCTTCTCTCTCACGTCCGAATGGATTTACCACCGTTGCTCCGCCTCAGGCCCGCCGTGCACGACACCGCCGGCACCATCAGCTTCCCCGTGCGCCGGTGACCTTACCCACCCAATAACCGGCCGGCTAACGCCGCCACGAGCCGCTTGAACCCGCGGTGGTTTTTCCTCCGTTCCGCCGCCGTCAGGCCACCATTGGCCACCATTTCTTCACCACTTCTTCACCGGCCCAATACCAAGCTTTTCCACCCAAACCCGGCCCCAATCCGTCGCCGGAGCCGCCCGTGCGAGCTCCACCTTCGATTTGGCCTTTCCGGCCTTCTACTGCCATTTCGGCCACCACCCACGGCTAAAGGTCACCACCATTAGCTTCACCACCTCCCATAGCCCCTACCCTATCGTTCCCAGGTCTTCGTTTGACCCCGTGTGAAATTTGGATTTCATTGTGTTTCGGCCACAGTGTTTTTACACTGTGTAGTTGCTGATTTGGTGCTTTCCAGCTCTCTTGTGATCCTCCGAAAATACTTTATAGCACTGTAAGTATTTCCTAAACAATCTTTTGAGATTTAAATATATTTTTGTACTAATTGTTTATACTGTGATCTGGTTGGTACCGGACTGAGTCCGAGGAGAATTTGGGGGTGGATGGATTAAGGACGGAGTATTTGTTGTGTTGGATATTGGTTATGTTGTGATTTGGATGGTTGTTGGATATTGAGGTTGTGTTTGGTTCATTGCATGTGCACACATGATCATGTTTGTAAATGAAAACTGAGTTTTTGGGTAATTGCATTCATGTTCATGTGGAGATTTGATAACTGGGTTTTCGTGTGAAAATGGATTTTTGGGTGCGTGTGTATCACGACCCCAAGCCGAGATGGGGCATTATCTCGGTGGAGCTCCTCTGGTCACTCGGGAGCGGAATATACTGAGTGACGTCCCCTGGGTTGTCGCCGGGCGACAACGGGATCGGACGTTGGACGTGCCGACTCCGTGGCCCTTCTGCTGGCAGGGGCTAGAGGATGACCTGGCCATGAACGCACCGGGTGCGGAACTGGGCATCGCTCGTAAATTAGCCAGGACGTGCGGATGGTCCATAGGGGAGACCATGGTGCATATAAATTAATGGATAAATGGAAAATGGTTGTTTTCTGGGAAAATAGCGTGAGTGATTTTGTGTGTCATTTTCTGGGAAAACGACGGGTTAATGTTTTTGGGCCAAAACGTGATTTTTGGCTTGTGTTGCATTTATTGCATATTGCATCATGGGCATGCATAATTAGTTGCTTAAATATGTTTTTATTTTGGGATTGGTTAGGTTATAACTTACCTGTGGTACCATTTAATGGTACTGCAGATTTTGATTGTGATGATGCAGGTGCTGAGCCTGAGGATTTGGCTCCGCCGGGGGAGTGATCTGGGATCACTCGGGTTATGTTTCTATTTTCTGCTATTGTATATTTTATGGGACATTTGGTTTATGTTTTAAACGCTTTATATTTGGATATCTGTATTAAACTAAAATTCTGGTACTAGAGACTTAATTATTACTATTTGCTGCGTATTTTATCGTGCACTGTTTATTTGTTGCACACACTTGGCACTTGTTCGTTGGGATGTGTGACCGTGTGTCATCATCCTGACGTCACGATTCCCAAGGTTTTTTGTACGTGGGAGTCGGGGCGTCACAGCCTTAATAGATATCCGGTACATGGATTTTATAAGAAGCAGTCTACTGTAAATGTCAACTTCATGTGCCTTTTACACCCTAGATATAACTCACGCTGTGAATCATTCCACAAGCAGTAAAAGTGTTATGGCACGGATCATTTGAATTTGATGGGTATGTATCACCTTCATCCATAAACATTCCCGCACCAATGTCACCCAGCTTTTGCTCCATATCCTCTTTGGGATTGTCACCAACAACCTTAGGATGTACATCTTCATAGATGTCTTCTTCTTCATCTCGAAGTTCAATTGACATTGGATACGGCTCTCCATGTGAGACCCAATTTGACCTTGGTCAATACCTTTGACAAACAGATGCTCTCTCACCAACTCTATCTTATGAGAACGCAAAGTCTTGCAAAGTCGGCATAGGCATCTAATACAACCATCACTGCCAATTGTACCAGATGCCAACTCCAAAAATTTCTTAACACCTTCAGCACATATATTGTAATCATTTACCAACCGATCTCTAATTTGCATCCAACACTTATCCATATCTAAAATCGTATTACAAACAGTCACATGCATCAACAAACAATCAATTATCTAACATATTGTGCAATTTCTTCATTTCACCGGGTAGTTGGTCCTATCCCATTCGGGATTGTAAGATCATAATCACCAACTTACCAACTATTATTTATCACGTCCAACGAAAGTTCAGCAACATCTCCCTATAATTCTCCAAATATGCTTATTTGGTCGTGCGCACCGATGAGTAATTCATCGATGCACCATCACCGAAACTGTATATCCAGATAACAATAAGGGATGAGTTCCAAAATCATAATGTCGGATGTAACATATATAGTTGGATAGTTTGTGAGCATGATCTTACAATCCCAAACTATTCACTCTGGACAATTCAAGAGTTATCAATCAACCGTTCAATAGGATTGATAACTCTCAAACGGATCTAAGGTTTATTTCAATGCAAAGTATAAGATACGAAATTGAAACACAACAAAAATATAAGATACGAGAATACAATATATGAAAATAGAAGATACGAGAATCCACAAATCTTAATTATTATGTATTTTAATTAATATGTATTTTAAGTGTGCTAAATATTAAGTGTATTTAAAGTATCCTTAATATCCTAAATATTAAGTGTATTGTAAGTATATTAATTAATATTTTTTTTAATATTAAGTGTATTTTAAGTATCCTTAGTATATTAAATATTAAGTGTATTTTAACTATTCTTGCAAAATCATATTCCAAATTTTATTATTTTTTAAGTTAGTCCAAGCAGTTTTTAATTAATTATCTTTTAAACATTAATATAAGTTTAATTAAGTATTAATAATTCTTAAAAAACTATTAATTAACTATTAAGTATTAATAATTCTTAAAAAATTATTTTAAGTTAGTCCTTATAGTTTTTAATTAATTATCTTTTAAGCATTAATATGAATTTAAGTTGTAATAATTCTTATGTTTATTATTTTAAAGGTATTTAAAACTTAAGTATCACAACTCATGAGTACAATCATTCGAACATTTAAATGTTTATTCGAACAGGATAATCCATTCGAACGGAGATTATAGTGTTCGAATGGTTTCAACCTAGAATCCAAACACAAGTCAGAATCCAAACACAAGTCAGAGACCAAATACAATCTCAAAAAACATCAGAAACTCATTTTCAGAAGACACTATAAACATACAACATATGTACTTCAACTAGCAACTATATATACAAAACATGACAAACATACAACATACATTTCGAATTTAATCCAATAAACACCTGCAAAAAATATATATAAACTAAAAAATCAATAAACATTATATTTTGAATTTAATCTAATAAATACCAACAACAACAATATAGATTTCTCCAATAAACACCTACACAATATAAATATGAAAAATAGAATCAATAATTGATTAGAAAATAAAATAAAAAATAAAACCATACCTTTAATCAATATAAGTGTGCAACTCTCTTTGTAAGATGATAGAATGAAGGATTGTGTGAAGAAAATGGAAGATTTTGGAGAGAAAACGTAGAAAAATAGAGGAAAGGAAAAGAGAGAAAAATGAGGACTGACGGCGCGCAAAAATGTTTTAAGCTTTAATTTACCGTTCGAATGGACCTAATTGATAGTTGAACATGAAAAAATTTTAGAGCGCAAGCTTTTTCGCTCCAAAATTTTTCGACGAACCATTCGAATGGTCATAAAGTACAATCAAACAGTTTGATCCAGTCATTAATTGGCAACATATTGTCCCGCCAATGCAATAAACCGTTCGAATGTTTTTTTCATACGTTCAAACGCAAAATATAGCCTTCAAACGATATAGTTGAAACGTATGTACCTTAATATTTAAATATATTTATTTTCATCATTATACATATTAAATAATAGTATACTATAAAGTATCATATATATTATACTATACTTAAGTATAAAGGAAAATGTGAGATCATATATATTAGTAATTTGTACCACATATATATACCCTCAAATATATATTATAGGATAGTAAAGTATAGAGAAATTTTTAAGATCATAGATATGAGTAATCTATACTCTCATATATATAGTATCATATATATATTATCATATATAATACTTTGATAGTAAAGTATTATAAAATATTATATATATATTGTAACATCCAGTATTTTAGCGTATTTTTAATAAAGGATTAATTTAATTTATTTAGTGATTGGTTCTCTTGTTTTAAATTATGAGTTTTTAAATATTATTTTATAATATTTAAAGTTGTGAAAATTAATTCTTATGTGTTTTCTTAGTGTTATTTATTGTTTTGTGTTTAAAGTGATCTTTAATTTAAATTGGTTTGTTTTTTGAGTTTAAAATTATTATTGTTTTAATTGAGCATTTTACTGCATTTGAAATATTTTATTTAACTAGTAGTTTTAAAATCTTTTTCGTTGGATCATTTTTAGGACCCCAGTTGTGAGGGTTGGACCTCATTTCTTTTTCTTTCCTCTTTCTTTTCCTCTTTCTTTTCTTTTTCTTCTTCTTCCGGTTTTATTTTGTCCCGCTCAACCACTCTCTCTCCAGCCCGACTCTCTCTCTCTCCTCTCCCTCATGCATTCGGTCTTTCTCCACCCAACATTGCCGCCGCCCGCCCGTGTGCCTCACCGCCGACACCACTCGATTCCACAGCCACCATTAGCCGTCGCGAGCTGTGTGAAGCCGTGGGCTTCTTTAAGTTCCACCGCCGCTGTCCGGCCACCATTTTTTCACCACTTCTTCACCGGCCCTCTAGCAACCCTTTGGATCCAAACCCGATCCCGATCCGTGACCGGTGAAACCCAGCCGAGCTCACACCCGATTTTACCTTTCTGGCCTTAAACCGCCGTTTCGGCAGCCACCCACGGCCAAAGACCACGACCATTAGCTTCACCACCTCCAATAGGCCCTGCCCTACCGTTCCCAAGTCTTCATTTGACCCCGTGTAAATTTGGACTCACTATGTATTTCGGCCACAATGTTGATGATGCAGATGCCGAGCCTGAGGATTTGGCTCCACCGGAGGAGTGATCTGGGATCACTCGTGTTATGTTATTTTTCAGCTCTTGTATATTTTTGTGGGACATTTAGTTTATGTTTTAAACACTTTGTATTTGGATATTTGTATTAAACTAAAATTCTGGTACTGGTGACTTATTTATTATTATCCGCTGCGTATTTATTGTGCATTGTTTATTTGTTGCACACACTTGGCACTTGTCGTTGGGATGCGTGACCGTATTGCCATCATCCTGACGTCACGATTCCCGAAGCTTTTTGTACGTGGGAGTCGGGGCATCACAGTTGGTATCAAAGCAGTTCGTCTCTGGGTAAAGCCACATGTCCCTTAGGTGTAGTACCAGAAATTTTTAAAATTTCGATTTAAAATTATTTTGGTTTGAAGTATGTTATTTTTAATGGTTTCAATTTATTATTTGTTGTTATTTTTGATTGGTTTTATTCTATTCTATTTTATTTTATGTTGTATTACTTTATTTAATTTGGGTGTTGCTTTTGCTCTTATTTAAATTTTTTCCGGAGACTTAAGTGGGGTTGAAGGTGATGCTTTGGCAGGAAAATGGTTAGACCAAGGAGGCCTACTGATGTGCCCAAGGATGAGTTGCCTCGTGGTGACGGGAACTATGCCATAGCAAGGGCATTTAACAGAATGACAGAATTTCTCCAACATAATTTCCAGCCGCCCCAAGGAGATGTAAATAGAGTAGTTCAAGCTGGGTGCACCTATGAGCGCTTTCTAGTGCATAGGACACCTCCTTTTACTAGTGAAAATGAGCCACTGCAGGCTAGAAGGTGGTTAGAGGACTTGGAGAGGAAATTTGAAGTTTGTGGTTGTACTGAAGCTCACCAAGTCTTGTATGCAAGTTATATGCTACAAGGTAATGTAGCTGATTGGTGGAGGACCAAGCGTGAGTTGTTGGTGCTGGAGTTGGGATCTTTTGCTGTGGTGTCTTGGCAGCGATTCAAGAAGGAATTTGATGATCGTTTCTTTCCTGTTTTTGTGAGACGGCAATTGGCACGAGAATTTGGTAATTTGGTGCAAGGGAATATGTCTGTGGAAGAGTATGCCCGTAAATTTATGGAACTTGGGCGATTTGCTACTCACTTCATTGCTACTAAGGAGATGCAAGCTGAGCGTTTCCAGGAGGGTCTGCGACCGAAGATACGCAGACAAGTGGCTTGCCATCAGATTCTAAATTTTCAGCAGTTGGTTGACATGGCCACCATCACAGAGTATGAGAATAATTGTGTGGTGGGCTCCCCTCCAGGTCAGCAAAGGCGGAGTTTTGCTGGTGAAGGTAACAGTTTTGGATCGCCTCAAAAGTTTGTGCAAAGGATTGGTGCCCGATCACAAGCCGCCTCTGGGGTGCGTATTGGGGGCCGAGCCCCAGTTTGCAGTAGGTGCAATAGAGCTCACGAGGGTGAGTGTCGTCAGAGTGGTACCACCCATTGTTTTAGATGTGGTCAGTCAGGGCACTTTGCTCACGAGTGTCCTAATCAATCTCAAGCAAGTCGCGGAGGTCGTCGTGGTGGAAGGAATAATCAAAAGCAAGTAGTGCAAGCTTGAGTGTATGCTGTGACTCCCGGGGACATTGACTATGAGACTCCGGAGACCCAGGATGCCGGGGTGATTACTGGTATGTGTTTAACGTACTCTTTGGAATTGATGTTTGGTGTGGGTTATTGTTTCTTTTGGATTTCATTGGTGTTTGTGCTTGCCTCAGGTAGAGTCCGTTTGTATGATTTTTATGCGTGTACTTTGTTTGATTCTAGAGCGTCTCAGTCTTTTGTGTCTGCCACTTTTGCACGGATGTGCAACTTAGTCACAGAACCCTTATCGCAATCTATGGTTGTGTCTCTTCCCAATGGTGAGTTGGTGTGGTGTTCTAAAGTTGCGATGGGGTGTCCTTTGGATTTTGGTAGAAGGACACTTGAGGCTGATTTAATTGTATTCAAGTTGCTTGGGTTCGATATTATTCTTGGGATGGATTGGTTGTATCGGTATTCGGCATATGTTAATTGTAGAAGTCGGGTTATTGGCTTCCAGCTTTCAGAAGGAGATTATTTGGAATATGTGGGAAGTACGTTGAAGGCGAAGCCGACAGTTATATCCGCAGTGCAAGCAAAGAAAGATATAGCATGTGGAGCTGATGCATTTCTGGTTCAAGTGGTGTCTGCGCCATCCGAGAAGATGTCTTTAGTGGACATTCCGGTTGTAGAAGAATTTCTAGATGTGTTTGTGGATGATTTGCCAGGGTTGTCTCCAGTTCGCAAGTTGGAGTTTGCTATTGATTTGGAACCTGGAGCCGCTCCTGTGCACAAAGCTCCTTATCGTATGGCACCGGCTGAATTGAAAGAGTTGAAGATCCAGTTGCAAGAATTGGTTGACAAGGGTTTTATTCAGCCTAGTACGTCGCCTTGGGGAGCGCCAATTTTATTTGTTAAGAAAAAAGATGGTACTCTCAGAATGTGTATCAACTATCAGAAACTTAATAAAGTGACCATCAAGAATAAGTACCCGCTTCCCTGTATTAATGATTTATTTGATCAGCTTCAAGGAGTAGCTATTTTCTCTAAGATTGACTTGAGATCGGGATACTACCTATTGAGGATAAGGGATAAAGATATTCCTAAGACAGCTTTTAGGTCGCGGTATGGGCACTATGAGTTCAAGGTGATGCCTTTTGGGTTGACTAATGCTCCTGCAGCTTTTATGAATCTGATGAACCGAGTGTTTCAACCTTATCTGGATTCTTTTGTGTGGTATTTATTGATGATATTATGATTTATTCTCAAGACTTGGAAGAGCATGCTTGTCATCTTCCCCTGGTGCTTGGAAAATTGAGAGAGCATCAGTTGTATGCAAAGCTTAGTAAATGTGAATTTTGGTTGGAAGAAGTCAAATTTCTTGGCCATGTAATTTCTAGAGATGGTGTGGCAGTAGATCCTAGCAAAGTAGAAGCTGTTTTGTCTTGGCCACGTCCTTCAACGGTGCGCGAGATTCGAAGTTTCATGGGACTTGCTGGGTATTATCGGAGATTTGTTGAAGGTTTTTCTCGATTATCCGGACCTCTCACCGCTTTGACTAAAAATAATGTTGAATTTGTTTGGTCAAACCGATGTGAGAGGAGTTTCCAAGAATTGAAGAAGAGACTGACAATAGCTCTTGTTTTGGCACTTCCGGAGCCACACAAGCCGTTCGTTGTATTTAGTGATGCATCTAAGTTTGGATTGGGATTGTGTTCTTATACAAGAGGGACGAGTTGTTGCTTATGCATCTCTTCAGTTGAAAGTTCATGAGAAGAATTATCCCACTTATGATTTGGAATTGGCAGCTATGGTGTCTACTCTTAAGATCTGGCGTCATTATTTGTATGGAGAAGTTTGTGAAGTCTTCATTGATCACAAGAGCTTGAAGCATTTGTTTCCTCAGAAGAATCTTAATATGAGATAGAGGCGTTGGTTAGAGCTGATTAGCGACTATCAATATGAGATCAAGTATCATCCAGGGAAAGCTAATCTAGTTGCTGATGCCTTGAGTAGGAAGTCTCAGTTAGTGGGTGAGGCAGAGTCGTTAGGATTGGACTCTCTCCTTTGTGGGATGAGGAAACTGCTTATTGAGAGTTTGCAGTAGGAAAAATTGCTCTCTTCAGTTTTGGATGTTCGGGTCGTTGATTGTGAAGAATTGAAGACTCTCCAGAGAAGGGATCCTAAGCTGTTGAATATCAGTGTGACGCCCCGACTCCCACGTACAAGAAACCTCAGGAATCGTGACGTCAGGATGATGACAACATGGGTCACACATCCCAACGATACGTGCTCAAGTGTGTGCAACGTGCCAACAGAGCACCAAAGAGTCGCAGCGGATAATAATAATTAAGTCACTAAGTACCAGAATTTTTATATACAAAAATAACCAAAATACAAGTATACTGAAAGTTATACAGTCATCCAAGAAAATATAATAGAACCGAATACATACGCATGGGAAATAAATCCCACAACCAAAACAGCAGCAACCACATGCCACTTAACCACGGAGTCGATCCCTAAGGCTCATCGTCCTCGTCCTTATCTGCACCAAAATCTACGTTACCATAAAATGTTACCGCAGGTAAGTAATAATCCAAATGATCTCTAAGATAAAAATGCATTTAATGCAACCAACATGCATGGATATGATGATATATGCACCAAGCCTAAAAAATATCATTTTCCTAAAAATGATTTACACAAAAATAGTTATTGGACACTGTAGGCGGGAATCACAGACGGGACTTTACCACCATCCCTGCTTATCACCATCCCTACCACGTGTACCGTAGGCGGGAATCGTAAGCAGGACAACACCACCATCCCTGCTTACCACCATCCCTACGCGTACACCGTAGGCGGGAATCGCAGGTAGGACTCTACCACCATTCCTGCTTACCACCATCCTTACAGTTCCTTTCTACACAACACAAAAACTCAATAGAGCACTGTAGGCGGGAATCGCAGGCGGGACTCTACCACCATCCCTGCTTACCGCCATCCTTATAGTTCCTTTCTACACAACACAAAAACTCAATACAGCACCGTAGGCGGGAATTGCAGGCGGGACAACACCACCATCCCTGCTTACCACCATTTTTACGCGTACACCGTAGGCGGGAATCGCAGGCAGGACTCTACCACCATCCCTGCTTACAACCATCCTTACAGTTCCTTTCTACACAACACAAAAACTCAATAGAGCACTGTAGGTGGGAATCGCAGGCGGAACTATACCACCGTCCATGATTACCACCATCCCTACAGTCTCCTTTCCTTTTTCCCATAAATGAAAACCCAGTTTTCAGTAAACACAAACATGATTATGCATGCACATGCAATGCACCAATCCAACTCAAGAATAAATTCCAACAACCAATCCAACAATAAATTCCAACAATCAATCCATAACATAACACAACCAATCACAGACATAATAAACCAGTCAGTGCAAAAATATATTAAAACCTTAAAGATATTCGGGAAAATACTTACAACACTTTAACATATTTTTCGGAGGATCACGAGAGAGCTGGAAGCGCCAAAAAAGCAACACCACAGTTTAAAAACACTGTGGCCGAAAACACAGTGAACCCAAAAATACACGGGGTCAAACAAAGACTTGGGAACGGTAGGGTAGGGCCTATGGGAGGTGGGGAAGCTAATGGTTGTGGGTTTTGGCCGTTGGTGGTGGCCGAAACGGCGGTGGAAGGCTGAGAAGTGAAAAACGGAGATGAGCTTGGCTGGGCTTCACCGGTGACGGATTGGGGCTGGGGTTGGGTCCATTGGGTTGCTAGAGGGCCGGTGAAGAAGTGGTGAAGTAATGGTGGCCGGAGGTGGAGTGACGGCTGCGCTGGAGCACACAAGGCTGCACGGCTTCAAGCGGTGCGTGGCGGCTCACAGCGGCACGGGACGGTCTGAAAATGATGGGGTGAGGTCGCCGACGGCTGGGGAGTCCGGTGGTACCGGGGTTGAAGGACACGGACGGCCGATAGCGGTGCAGGTGGCTGAAGGCCGGTTGTGCGTGGGAGAGGAGAGAGAGAGGGGGTCGGGTCATGCGGCTAGGGAGAGAAAAACCAGAGAAAAAAGAAGAAAAAGAGAAAAAAAGAAGAAAAGAAAAAGAAAAAAGGAAAAAGAAAAAGAGGAGGAAGAAAAAGGAGATCCAGCATTTTCAACTTGGGTTTCGAAAGTGATCCAATGAAAAGATTTTAAAACCACTAGATAAATAAAATAATTTAAACTCAATGAGATGCTCAATTAAAACAGTAAAAATATTAAAATTCAAAAACAAGCCAATTTAAATTAAAGATCAATTTAAAATGTAAAACAATAAATAATATTAAGAAAATCCATAAAAATGAGTTTCACAACTTAAAATATTATAAAATAATATTTCAAAACTCCTTAGATTTTAAAATAAGAGAATGCATTTTTAAAATAAATTAAAATAATCATTCTTTAAAAATGCACTAAAATACGGGGTGTTACATTCTCCCCCCCTTAAAATAAAATTTCGACCTCGAAATTTGTAGGGTCAAACATCAACGCTAAGGCGGCTACAAGATACAAACTAAAACACACTTAAGGAAATCGCACAACCAACAATACCCAACGGATAAGGATGCAACTTGCACAACTTTTCCAAAACCCGAGAATAAACCACACAAGCCATCGATTACGAAAAATCGGATTAGATCCATACCTGCCATAACTCCAGCATCCTGAGTCTCTGGAACCTCATCGTCAGCACTACCAGGTGTCATCGCGTACACCCGAGCCAGAACCAGTTGCCTCTGATTGGTTTTACCACCACGATGACCACCTCGATTCTCTTAGGACCGATTAGGGCACTCACGAGCAAAGTGCCCCACTTGACCACACTCAAAGCATTGGCTCCTACCCTGACGACAATCTCCCTCATGTGCTCTATTACAACTGCCACAAACTGGAGCTCGGCCTCCCATGCTCACACCGGAGGCTGCATGCGATCGAGCTCCACTCCTCTGAATAAAATTTTATGGCGATCCTGAACTGGTCCCTTCACCATCAACGTTCAGCCGCTTCTTACCCGTAGGGGAGCCTACTGCAAGAGCTCGCTCTCGCTCAGCAGTACAAGCCACCTCGACTAACCTCTGAAAGTTCTGGATTTGCAAGCATGCGACTTGCCTACGGATCTGAGGGCGCAACCCTTCCTGGAAACGTTCGGCCCGCATCTCTTCGGTAGCTATTAGATGAGTCGCAAATCGCCCGAGCTCTATAAATCTACGGGCATACTGCTCAACAGTCAAATCTCCCTGGATCAAGTTACTAAAATCTCGCGCCAACTGCCGTCTCACAAAAACAGGGAAGAAACGGTCATTGAACTCTTTCTTAAAGCGCTGCCAAGACACGGCCACAAACGATCCCAACTCCATCACTAAGAGTTCCCGTTTAGTCTTCCACCAGTTAGTTGCTTCACCCCGCAGCACGTGACTCCCGTACAACACCATCTGGGCCTCCGTGCAACCACAGACTTCGAAGGTCCTTTTGAGGTCTTCAATCCATCTCCCGGCCCGAAGTGGATCCTCTTCGCCCTTGAAGGCAGTGGTTCTATGCACCAAGAACCGCTCATAAGTGCAGCCGACTTGTGCCACCCTATTCTGCTCTCCCTGCAGTGGACGAAACTTTTGCTGCAAGAATTCCATCATCCGATTTAACGCCCTTGCCATGGCCTAATTCCCATCGCCCCTCGGCAATTCATCTGCAGGTTCATCCGTCGGTCTTCTTGGTTGTACCATTTTCTTGCCCAAGCGTAATCCTTAACCCCACTTAAGTCTCCGGACAAAATTTCAAATAAGAGTAAAAGCAACACCCAAATTAAAATAAAAATACGACATAAAAAAATTAAAATAGAATAAAACCAACAAAATTTAATAACATACAATAAATTAAACCATTAAAAATAACATACTTCAAATTGAATAATTTTAAATCACAACTTTAAAATTTTCTGGTACTCCACCTAAGGGACATGTGGTTTTACCCAGAGCCGAACTGCTCTGATACCACCTGTGATACCCCGACTTCCACGTACAAGAAACCTCGGGAATCGTGACGTCAGGATGATGACAACAAGGGTCACACATCCCAACGATACATGCTCAAGTGTGTGCAACGCGCCGACAGAGTACCAAAGAGTCACAGCGGATAATAATAATTAAGTCACTAAGTACCAGAATTTTTATATACAAAAATAACCAAAATACAAGTATACTGAAAGTTATACAGTCATCCAAGAAAATATAATAGAACCGAATACATACACATGGGAAACAAATCCCACAACCAAAACAGCAGCAACCACATGCCACTTAACCACGAAGCCGATCCCTAAGGCTCGTCGTCCTCGTCCTTATCTGCACCAAAATTTACGGTACCATAAAATGTTACCGCAGGTAAGTAATAATCCAAACGATCTCTAAGATAAAAATACATTTAATGCAACCAACATGCATGCATATGATGATATATGCACCAAACCCAAAAAATATCATTTTCCCAAAAATGATTTACACAAAAATAGTTATTGGACACTGTAGGCGGGAATCACAGGCGGGACTCTACCACCATCCCTACCGCGTGAACCGTAGGCGGGAATTGCAGGCGGGACAACACAACCATCCCTGCTTACCACCATCCCTACGCGTACACCGTAAGCGGGAATTGCAAGCAGGACTCTACCACCATCCCTGCTTACCACCATTCCTACAGTTCCTTTCTACACAATACAAAAACTCAATAGAGCACTGTAGGCAGGAATCGCAGGCGAGACTCTACCACCATCCCTGCTTACCACCATCCCTACCGCAAGTACCGCAGGCGGGAATCCCAGGCGAGACAGCACCACCATCCCTATAGTTCCTTTCTACACAATACAAAAACTCAATAGAGCACTGTAGGCAGGAATCGCAGGCGAGACTCTACCACCATCCCTGCTTACCACCATCCCTACCGCAAGTACCACAGGCGGGAATCCCAGGCAGGATAGCACCACCATCCCTGCTTACCACCATCCCTTTGCGTACACCGTAGGCGGGACTATACCACCGTCCCTGCTTACCACCATCCCTACAGTCTCCTTTCTTTTTTCCCACCAATGAAAACTCAGTTTTCAATAAACACAAACATGATTATGCGTGCACATGCAACACCAATCCAACTCAAGAATAAATTCCAACAACCAATCCAACAGTAAATTCCAACAGTCAATCCATAACACAACACAACCAATCACAGACATAATAAACCAGTCAGTGCAAAAATATATTAAAACCTTAAAGATGTTCGGAAAAATACTTACAGCACTTTAATATATTTGTCGGAGGATCACGAGAGAGCTGGAAGCGCCAAAAAAGCAACAGCATAGTATAAAAACACTGTGGCCGAAAATACAGTGAACCCAAAAATTACACGGGGTCAAACGAAGACTTGGAAATGGTAGAGTAGGGCCTATGGGAGGTGGGGAAGCTAATGGTAGTGGCCTTTGGCCGTGGGTGGTGGCCGAAACGGCGATGGAAGGCCGAGAAGTGAAAAACGAAGATGAGCTCGACTGGGCTTCACCGGTGACGGATCGGGGCTGTGGTTGGGTCCATTGGATTGCTAGAGGGCCGGTGAAGAAGTGGTGAAGAAATGGTGGCCGGAGGTGGAGCGACGGCGGCGCTGGAGCACACAAGGCCGCGCGGCTTCAAGCGGTGCGTGACGGCTCACGGCAGCACGGGACGGTCTGAAAATGATGGGGTGAGGTTGCCGACAGCTGGGGAGTCCGGTGGTACTGGCGGTGAAGGCCACAAACAGCCGGCGGCGGTGTAGGTGGCTGAAGGCCGATTGTGCGTGGGAGAGGAGAGAGAGAGGGGGTCGGGTAGCGTGGCTGGGGAGAGAAAAATCGGAGAAAAAAGAAGAAAAAGAGAAAAAAAGAAGAAAAGAAAAAGAAAAAGGGAAAAAGAAAAAGAGGAGGAAGAAAAAGGAGATCCAACCTTTTTAACTTGGGTTTCGAAAGTGATCTAACGAAAAGATTTTAAAACCCCTAGATAAATAAAATAATTCAAACTCAATGAGATGCTCAATTAAAACAGTAAAAATATTAAAATCCAAAAATGAGCCAATTTAAATTAAAGATCAATTTAAAATGTAAAATAATAAATAATATTAAGAAAAATCCATACAAATGTTTTTCACAACTTAAAATATTATAAAATAATATTTCGAAACTCCATAAATTTTAAAATAAGAGAATGAATTTTTAAAATAATTTAAAATAATCATTCTTTAAAAATGCACTAAAATACGGGGTGTTACAATCAGGAAGAAAGTCAAGAAGTCTAAAGGACCCATGCACTATAGTTTGGATAAAGATGGTGTTCTTCAATTTCGGGATCGAAGAGTGATTCCTCGAGATTCAGAATTTAAAGAGAGAATTATGGCAGAAGCTCATACAGCTCCTTATTCAGTTCATCCTGGAAGCACCAAGATGTATCGAGATTTAAAGAGAAATTTCTGGTGGGAAGGTATGAAGTCGGATATCACCATGTTTATTAAGAAATGTGATACGTGCCTTCAAGTCAAGGCTGAACATCAGAGACCTGCTGGTAAGCTTCAACCTCTCCCTATTCCTGAGTGGAAGTGGGATGACATTTCTATGGATTTTGTAGTTGGTCTTTCGAGAACTCATAGTGGAAAGAATTCAGTTTGGGTGATTGTGGATTAGTTGACCAAGAGTGCCCATTTCTTGCCTGTTAATAATACCGACCCTTTGGGAAAGTTGACTCGGTTGTATGTTAAAGAGATAGTGCACTTGCACGAAGTACCCAGGAGTATTGTTTCGGATCGAGATCCAAGGTTCACGTCTCATTTTTGGAAGAGCTTGTAGGCAGCTTTAGGCACCAAGTTGAAGTTCAGTACTGCTTATCACCCTTAAACTGAGGGTCAGTCCGAGCGTACTATTCAGACTTTAGAAGATATGTTGCTGGCTTGTGTCATGGAATTCCAGGAAAGTTGGGAAAATCAGTTGTCGTTGATAGAATTTGCTTATAATAACAGTTTTCATACTTCCATTCAGATGGCCCCGTATGAAGCTTTATATGGAAGAAAGTGCAGATCACCTTTGTGTTGGGATGAAGTGGGTGAGAGTAAAGTAATTGGGCCAGAATTGATTCAAGAAATGAAAGATCAAGTTCGGGTTATAAGGGATAAAATGGCGGAAGCGCAAAGTCGTCAGAAAAGTTATGCTGATACGAGGAGAAGAGACTTATCTTTTGAAGAAGGCGATTGGGTTTATCTTAAAGTCTCTCTTATGAAAGGCGTTAAGCGTTTTGGGAAGAACGGAAAGCTTAGCCCGAGGTATGTTGGTCCTTTTCAGACTGTGAAGAAGGTTGGACTTTGCTTATAGAGTAGCATTGCCGGATTATTTTGGGGATGTGCATGATGTGTTCCATGTGTCGTCGTTGAAGAAGAGTTATGGTCAGCAAGAACCGCGTTTTGTGGACCCGGAACGCATTCAACTTCAGCCTAACCTTACTTATGAAGTTGTTCCGACTCAGATTGTGGATTGGAAAGTGCAAAGGCTAAGGTCCAGGGCGATACTTTGGTGAAGGTGTCATGGGGTGATCCGTTGGCTCAAGATTTCTCTTGGGAGCGAGAAGCCGACATGAGGGAGCAATACCCGTATTTGTTTGATTGACCCTACCGGTATGTTTCTTAAGTCTGCTCTTAGTTAAACCTTATCCTTGTCTTAGTCTTAATGTTTGACCTTGCTAATTTCGAGGACGAAATTTTATTTAAGGGGGGGAGAATGTAACATCCCGTATTTTAGTGTATTTTTAATAAATGATTAATTTAATTTATTTAGTGATTGGTTCTCTTGTTTTAAATTATGAGAGTTTTTAAATATTATTTTATAATATTTTAAGTTGTAAAAATTAATTCTTATGTGTTTTCTTAGTGTTATTTATTATTTTGTATTTAAAGTGATCTTTAATTTAAATTGGTTTGTTTTTGGATTTTAAAATTATTATTATTTTAATTGAGCATTTTACTGCGTTTGAAATATTTTATTTAGCTAGTAGTTTTAAAATCTTTTTCGTTGGATCATTTTTGGGACCCCAGTTGTGAGGGTTAGACCTCATTTCTTTTCATTTCCTCTCTCTCTCTCTCTCCTCTCCCCCGTGCGTTCGGTCTTTCTCCACCCAACACCGCCGCTGGCCGCCCGGGTGCCTCACCTTTGGCACCACTTGATTCTCTAGCCACCGGCGACCAACCCCCTCCAATTTCAGGCCGGCTAACGTCGCCGTTAGCCATCGCGAGCTGTGCAAACCCGTGGGCTTCTTTTCATCCCACCACTGTCGTCCAGCCACCATTTCTTCACCACTTCTTCACCGGCCCTCTAGCAACACTCTGGACCGAAACCCGGTCCCGATCCATCACCGGTGAAGCCCAGCCGAACTCACACCCAATTTTACCTTTTCGGCCTTAAATCGCCGTTTCGGCCGCCACCCACAGCCAAATGCCACTACCATTAGCTTCACCACCTCCCATAGGCCCTACCCTACCGTTCCCAAATCTTCGTTTGACCCCGTGTAAATTTGGGTTCACTGTATATTTCGGCCAGTGTGTTTTCACACTGTGAAGTTGCAGCTTTGGTGTTTCTAGCTCCTCCGTGATCCTTTGAAAATATTTTTATAGTGCTGTAAGTATTTCCTAAACAATCTTTTGAGATTTAAATATATTTTTGCACTAATTGATTATTCTATGTTCTGGTTGGTTCCGGACTGAGTCCGAGGAGAATTTGGGGGTGGGTGGATTGAGGACGGAGTATTTATATGATTGGTTATTGTGGTTTGGTTGATTGTTGAAAATTGGTGTTGTGATCTGGTTGGTTATTGGATATTACGGTTGTGGTTCGGTACATTGCATATTGCACGCATGTTTATATTTGTAAATTGAAAACTGGATTTTCGTGTAATTGCATTCATGATCATGTGGTTATTTTGAAAACTGGGTTTTCATGTGTTGACTTGATTTGTGGGTGTGTGTGTATCACGACCCCAAGCCAATATGAGATATTATCTCGGTGAAGCTCCTCTGGTCACTCGGGAGCGGAATATACTGAGTGACGTCTTTTGGGTTGTCGCTCGGCAACAACGGGATCGGAGGAGTTACGTGCCGACTCCGCGGCCTTTTTGCTGGCGGGGGCTAGAGGCGAACGCACTGGGTGCGGAACTAGGCATTTTTTGAAAAAATGGTGGAAATGATTTATTGGAAATGTATTTGGGCCAAATGTGATTTTTGGCGTGTGTTGCATTTCTTGCATACTGCATCATGGGCATGCATGATTAGCTACTTAAATGTGTTTTTATTTCAGGATTGGTTAGGTTTAACTTACCTGTGGTACCATTTAATGGTACTGCAGATTTTGTTGATGATACAGATGCCGAACCTGAGGATTTGGCTCCGCCGGAGGAGTGATCTGGGATCACTCGTGTTATGTTATTTTTCAGCTCTTGTATTATTTTATGGGACATTTGGTTTATGTTTTAAACATTTTGTATTTGGATATTTGTATTAAACTAAAATTCTGGTACTAGTGACTTATTTATTATTATCCGCTGCGTATTTATTGTGCACTGTTTATTTGTTATACACACTTGGCACTTGTCATTGGGATGCGTGACTGTGTTGTCATCATCCTGACGTCACGATTCCCGAGGCTTTTTGTAGGTGGGAGTTGAGGCGTCACATATATAATATAATATGTTTATATTATTATGTTTTCAATTAAAGTATTATACTATAACCGAACACAAATAACTCCATCCTCCAATCCATCCGACCCCTGATTCCTCAGACTCAGTCCAAAATAACCAACCAGAACACAGTAAAATGAGTTAGTGCAAAAATATATTTAAATCTCAAAAGATGTTTGGAAATATACTTACAGCGCTATATAATAATTTTCAGAGGTTCACGGATGCGCTAGAAGCCACAAAACAGCAACCGAACAGTGTAAAAAATACATTGGCCGTGGGTCTCAAAAACCCACTTTTGAAAGAGGTCAAACCAAGAATCTTTTCCTAGGTCCACACCATCTATTATCCTTAAACTTGATACGGATCAATCCTAAAACTTGCCACTAAAACCTCGAACTAATAACAACCATTTTTCCGAAATCCTCAATATCGATGACCTTAAAACTAAAACACTCACCTTATAAAGCTTGTAAATTCTAAAACCGCAAATGATACCGAAGTGCTTAACCGTGTCAACAAAATCTAAAACTTCTAATTTAATTAGTCCCTCAAATGCTTGTTGAACCTACCACCTTTAATCCCATAAACTTATTTCCTAAGATCTATAGGGCCTCAAACCTTAGATAACTCCTCATAAATCTATCGTCGAAGTTCGTTGAACTTACAACCTCCTACTCCGTAACTCATTACATAAATTCTACAGAACCTAAGACCTCAATTATCCTAAGCAATCTAAAGCTATTCCTATCTCAGCTGCGACTTGAGTTCTTACTCCATAAAGTTCACCTAGACCATGTCGTTCCCTTCGAGTCCCGATATTAAAACAAACCAATCACTAAGAGTTCATGCCTATTACACTAAATGTTCAAGCTTAACAATGACATTCACGGTCGTACCATCTTCTTGCCATAGCGTAACCCTTAACCCACTTTTCAACTCAAACAAATTAAAATATAATTATGGCAAAATAAATTAACAAACAACAAAATGCCATGAAATAAAATAGAATAAAACGAACCAAGTATAACAACATACAATAAATTAAAACAATTAAAGTAACATACCTCAAACAAAATAAAACCAAAACAAAACAATACAATCTCAAATAAAATAAAATAACAAACAATAAAATAAATAAACAACCAAAGTAGGATACAATGAAATAGATAAAACCAATAAAAACAACATACTTTAAACAAAATAATTTCAAATCACAACTTTAAAAATTTTCTGGTATTACACCTAAGGGACATGTGGTTTTACCCAGAGCCGAACTGCTCTGATACCAACTGTGACGCCCCGACTCCCACGTACAAAATAACACGGAAATCGTGACGTCAGGATGATGACAACATTGTCACGCATCCCAATGACAAGTGTTCAAGTGTGTGCAACAAGCAAAAAGTGCACAATCAAATGCAGCGGATAATATAAATAAGTCAACTAAGAACCAGAATTTGTTTAATACAAATAACCAAATACAAAGCATTTAAAAGCATAACCCAAATATCTCAAAATAATACAAGAGCTGAAAAAGAACATAACACGAGTGATCCCAAATCACTTCTTCGGTGGAGCCAAATCCTCAGGCTGGGATCTGCATAAACATCAACAAAATCTGCGATACCATTAAATGCTACCGTAGGTAAATTATAATCCAACCAATCCTTAGATAAAAACACATTAATGCAACCAACCATGCATGCATATGATGAAATATGCACAAAGTCCAAAAATATCAGTTTTCCCGAAAATTGATATTTTTCCAACACACGCCAAAATTTCATTTGGCCCAAAAACCATGATCCATCATTTTTCCAAAAAATGACTCACAAGAAAACCATTATCCAACACACGCTATTTTTCCAGAAAATAGCAGTTTTTCCATTAATCCATATGCACCATGGTCTTCCCTAGGGACCATCTGCACGCCCTGGCTGCATAACGAGCGATGTCCAGTTCTGTACCAAGTGCGTTCATGGCTAGGTATCCTCTAGCCCCCACCAGCAGAAGGGCCACGGAGTCGGCACATAACTCGTCCGATCCCGTTGTCGTTCGACGACAACCCAGGGGACATCACTCAGTATATTCCGCTCTCGAGTGACCAGAGGAGCTCCACCGAGATAATGCCCCATCTCGACTTGGGGTCGTGATACACACGCACCCAAAATCCATTCCACACATGAAAACCCAGTTTTCAAATCTCAACATGAACATGAATGCAATTACCCGAAAATCCAATTTTCATTTGCAAACATGATCATGCGTGCACATGCAATGAACCAGACACAACCTCAATATCCAACAACCAACCAAATCACAACATAACCAAACACATAAATAACTCCATCCTTTAATCCATCTGACCCTTGACTCCTCGGACTCAGTTCGGAATAACCAACCAGAACACAGTAAAATGAGTTAGTGAAAAAATATATTTAAATCTCAAAAGATGTTTGGAAATATACTTACAGCGCTATACAATAATTTTTGGAGGGTCACGAATGCACTAGAAGCCACAAAACAGCAACCGAACAGTATAAAAAATACATTGGCCGTGGGTCTCAAAAATCCACTTTTGAAAGAGGTCAAACCAAGACTTGAAATTGATTGGGTAGGGCCTAGGGAGGTCGGTGAAGCTAATGGTGGTGGCCTTTGGCCGAGGGTGGTGGCGAAAGGGGCAGTTTTGAGGCCAAAATGCACAAAACGAAAATGTGGTTAATGCGGCTTCACCGGTGATGGATCGGGGCTGGAGTTGGGTCCATTGGGTTGCTAGGAGGTAGAGGAAGATGTGGTGAAAAGATGGTGGCAGGAGGTGGCCGGACGGCAGCACTAGAGTGAATGGAATGCCACAGCTTCGAACGGTTTGTGGAGGCTCATGGCGGCACTAGCTGGCCTGAGATTGGAGGGGGATGGTCGCCGGCGGCTGGGGAAGCTTTTGGGCCATGGCTGTGAGGACCACGGCAGCGCACGACGGTGCCGACTGGGAGGAGATGGTTCGGCCGAAGGAGAGAGAGAGAAGGAGAGGGTTGCGCGCGCGGGAGAAAGCAGGGGAAATAAGGAGAAAAGAGAAAGAGAAGGAAAGAGAAAGAGGAAGAAAGAAAAAGATGAGGAAATGAAATGAGGTTCAATCCTCATAAGTTAGGTCACCGAGATGATCTAACGAAAATGATTTTAAAATAGTAAACTAAACAAAATAATTCAAAGTGAAAGACTTAAATAAAATAATAATAATTTTAAAACCCATATATAAACTAATTTAAATTAAAAATCACTTTAAATGCAAAATAGTAAATAATATTAGGAAAGCACATAAAAATAATTTTCACAACTTAAAATATTATAAAATAATAAAATAAAACTCCCTTAATTTTAAAACAAGAGAAATAATTTTTTTAATTTTTTAAAATAATCCTTTAATAAAAATACACTAAAATACGGGATGTTACATATATTTTCAGCGGATGGGCTCGCTGCATATCTCGGTATTCCTAGGCTGGTCAATGCCTATCTGAACCTGCCACCTAGAGAGTCTAATCCTTCAGGTGATGCAGAGATGGCTCAGGACAAGGGACCAATTTATATAGATGAGGTCGATACACTTGTTGATCATGAGGTTAGAGACCTGATTGTTGGTCCTGATGCTCCAGTGTACGATAGAATGAAGAGCATTTGGCAGGCATATTTATCTTCTTTCTTCAAGATCATGAATCTGGTTATCGCCAATAAGGCTGTGCATCCAGACCAAATGTTTATCAGGTCCAGTCCAAATATTGGATATTCTGTAGGATCCGGGTGTTTAAGCTCCCGGATTGTTAGTAGGCGGTTAAAACAAATTTGTAACCACTCGGATCCGGACACGGATTCGGTTTGGCCATGCAATTACCTGTGACCGCACTGTTTAAAAAAAATTACATTAGGTCACCGAAACATTTTTCGTCTTGGCCTCCAGTGATTACCTCGCTATCTTCTTTGCTCTCTTTGGCCAAAACCCTAGGGCAAAAGCTGAGCCGTTTTCTCCCTCGCTTCAGTCTTGATCATCTCTCCCTCTCTTTAGAGTCATCAACTTAGACCCATCATGGCACGGTGTCCTAGTTCGTCGACGACCAACTCATCAAGATGAAGCTTGGAAGGGTTCACGATTGCAAGGGTTCTCAGTTGATAGTACAATGATATGGTGCCCTGAGAAATTCCTAAAAACAGAGAGGTTCAAGTGCTTTGTGCTTCTCAAGTAACCAAATATATGGGCATTGTAGAGGTCAAGCACCTTTGCTGCTGCTCCATGTTAAGATTCCCCACTTGTGCTCTCGGTGATGTACACGGGGTCTGTCTTCTCCCCTTTCTTTTTCCCATCTTACTTGATTTCTTTATCTTGGGCCTCTAATTTATTGTCTAGGTTTTGTTTGTACCGTCAGATTTTGTGGGTATTTCCTCTGTTTCCCATATCTTATTGTTGTTTTCCATACACCCATGTGATGAACCCTTCAATATGCTTTCTAAGAAACATGTGTTTTAGATGTAGTTTGCCCAGATCTCGGTTCTCCATAAATGTCTATGGGTATTTTTTCTATAAATTTCTTGCATTGAGTTATGTTCAAACAATGAAACATGCTAATATTGAAGATGGAGAATATATAGCAAGGTAATATTATATATACTCACTGCTTGTTAGGTAGTCTGTTTGGGTATTCATAAGCTGACATTGGACAAAACTTCTTATAATACCTTAAACCATGTCAAGTGATTACAAGTGCTTGCTTTGGATGCCTTTCTGTCAGATTGTTGCACAATTTACAGCTCTTAATTGCTCTTTTGTTAAGTGAGAGCAAAATAAAGTTCCAACATAATGTTTTGATATTTAAATAGAATGTTGTATTTTGTTTTCATATGGAATTTTGGTGCTGATCTTTTTCAGTGGTCGGCCATCTTTTTGTTTTTGGGTGCTTAATTTGTATTCTTTGCTTGGATTGCTGATTAAACTTGAAAGTCACTAATTCTTTTCCTTCTCCTACTTATTCGTCTTCTTCTTTTAAAACTTCTCATAAGTAGACATGGTTCATGTGGATTGGATTGGAGAGTCTGTTTTGATGAAATGCGATTTGATTTCTACAACTGGGTGAGGATGCAATTGTCAACCCCAATTTTTGGGTGATTGATTCAATGTCAGATACAGCATCACTTCGAGTGTTTCGCTTTTGTTTTCGTTGTCCACTTCTTCCTTTTATTATTCTTGCTATTGCTGTGTCTAATGCTTCACTTTCATTGAACCTATTCTTTCGGTGATCAAAGCTGCTTTCTCTTGCTTATTATTTACTCTTAGCGACCCTTTTTTGTTGTTCTATAATTGGTATAACTAACTACCTAATTAGCAATCTGAATTTCTCTGAATCGAGTTCTTGTTATTATTTCTTTGTTGTTGTCGGCTTGACTTTTTTAAACACACACACATATCTATATATTCATTTTTCCTTCCTAGGTCCAAAGGTTTTAGTCGGAACTGGCTTTTTGTTGATAGTATTAAACTCTCTGTATTGGGATAAATAGATCTTTTGGGCTACTTCACCAATGAATATGTGCATATCGGAACATTGGTGCATTGTTTTGGTGCTATTTAGCGTTTTGATTATCAGAAAAGCAGAGATTTACATAGTGACAGTTGAAGGAGAGCCTATAATAAGTTACAGAGGTGGGGTTGATGGTTTTAAAGCCACAGCTGTGGAGTCCGATGAGAATATTAACACCACCAGGTATCTTCTAATTATTTTTCTCAAATATAGGACGAGACTTATCCAAGTTACATACAATGCTTGCCAGCCTAACATGCCTTGACCACAGATAAATTGAAATGTGTTCTTTCAGACAACCCAACAAGCTTCTTCTACAATCAGAAGCTTTAGTTGCAATCTAAATCCATACAAAATTGTGTTCTTACAGAGAGATCCTTCAAACAATGGAGCTACCTCCAAATCTACAGGATGATGGCTTTGAATTATGGGAGGCGTTTCTAATTTGTTCTTTGTTAAGTTGATGTTTGGCATTATGATGTAAACAACAATGTAATATGCAGTGTATTGTGAGTGTTGATATCTATTATTAATTATTTTTTCTATAAAAATTTGAATGGGCAATAAAAGGTTTAAAATGCCTATAAAGATATTTATTATATAAAAAATGCCTGTAAAAAAAGCCTTTTAAAAAGTGTTCAAAAGATTTTCTTTTAAAGGATTTAAAAGTGTTTAAAAAATATCCTTTTTTTTTTTTAAAAAAAAAAAACATCCTTTTAAAAAGTGCCAAAAGTTTTATTTTTTATTTTTAGAAAATGATAAAAAGGTTTTTTTTTTTTTTTAAAAAAAACCATTTAAAAAGTGTTAAAAAAAGATGCAAAATATATATATATATATTTCGGGTATCCGGACTCAAATCAAACAGCATGAAAGCAAACAGAACCCAAGAAACATTTGGCTTTCCTTCCCCTCCGGCCCTCTGGCGTCGTCTCTCTTTTCTCTCCCTTTCTCTCACAGCATCTAGATCAATCAGCCTCATGATGAATGTAGTGATGCATGAATGCATTGTGGTTGCATTAGAATTAAAGACTTTATAAATAATATACATTTAAAGAAACTAATTAAAGCAAAAGAGATATAATTGATCATGTGTTATAGTTATTTTTTTTTTAGTCGCTTTTAATTCCTCGCAGCGAGTACGTACGTTTCATAGCAATTAAGCAGATCGATGCATAAAGCTTAATTTGCCTAATTAGCTACTTCTCCAGCTAGATGGATTCAATCAAGCAGTAGTGTTGAAATTTTTAGTTTGAATATTAGATTTGTCATTTCAATATTACAAGTCTCAAGAAAAAAAATTAATTAATTAGCAACTTGATCTTAATTGCAGAACGATTTATATTGCCAAGAAATTGTGGGACGTTAATTTCATGTACGTCAGTAGTACTTTGCTAGAGACGTTAACGAATCATGATCTAGACAGCCTCATGATGGTGCATGCAGTGATGCATGGACGGACTAGACAACAAAATGACGCATGCAATCGAAGGCATTCCCCACAACTAATGGTGTGGACTAATGGTTTTTAATACACAGACAAATATTACTTCACATATATGCAGTTAATACACAGACAATATTCATGTGACAGACTTTTCCATATATGCAATTGGACGGATGGAGTACATTTGGGGTCAAGATTGCCTAGAATTCAAGCCAGAGAGATGGCTGTCCCAAGACGACAAAAAACTTGAGGCACAAGATTCATGGCAACAAATTAGATGAGGAATATCTGAAGAGTAAGTATGAAAATGTAGATGATTCCCATAGCAAGAGAAGGAAAGATTAGGAATATCTGAAGAGGGACCATGGCAACAAAGAAGAAATCTTGCATGGCTACCAGGAAAGCACCAGTCGCCAAAAGCAAGAAAGGGATGATGTTTTGGACCCGCGAAAGAGAGATGACCAACTAAGACCTAGAGATAATCTTGATGATCACCACTTTGTAAGGCACAAAGATGAGATCTGGTTGTAGAGAGAAAGGGGTGAAAGGCAGAGAGAGAGAGAGGGATGAGTGGCATCTATAGGCTGAAACAAACTCATGAAGATTATCTGCCGGCCAAGCGGGAAAGAGATGAAGGACAGGTTGCTGTAAGGGGTGGGCGTGGTCCAGAGGACAAAAACATTAGCTAGTCATGCATGCTAGGGCAAAGGAGGATTACAAAGGATTTGAAAAAGAATACCAATTCAAAGACGTACACGGCGTGACACAGTGAACAGTCCAAGAGAAAGAATAGAATTGAGGATGGTCGCAAACATCTTCTATTTAATTACTCAATTATCTTTTATATTTGTCTTAAATGAATACCTTTAAACTGCTTTAGTGTTATAATTTCGGTGATTTAAAAAATAATGTTCTTTTGAGTCGTAAGAGTAATGCTACTCTTCAATATACCTTATTTTAATTTGAAATGCCTCATCCCGGAGGATCTGTAGAGTTAAGTCTTGTTACCTGATAATCAATTCCAACACTGCTAATATACTTCCAAATGCTCCAAATTTCCAATATTATAAAAACGATTTGATTCAGATTAATTTCCTCAATATAATCAATTCTTCAGAATGCCAAGTCATCACAACACAATGAAATTTCTTAACACAAATCGTCAATACTCATCGAAAACTTTATATTCTTAATCCACTATTCTTAAGTCATCTCACCCAATGCTTCACAGTCTTGTTCCTTAGCTGCAATATCCAAAATCATCTGAAAAATATTTAGAGATAAGGGGGTGAGTCATCAACAACTCAGTAAGCAGAAAATATGTACTAGTATGTAAATATGAACATTTATCAAAATTCAAAATGCTGAACAAAATATTTTCTTTCAAAATGCAGAGTTGGAATACTTGTTTTTATAATGCAAAACCAATACATGTTACCAAAAATATAAAAGCGAAACTCTCAGAAAACATTCTTATTCAAAATTCCCTTTGGCAGAGCATAACTGAACATCTTCTTCTTACCTTATCATATCAGAACAGACACTATGTTTAACCCCGGTGGTAGGGTTGTGCATTCTATGGAAAGTCAAGCAGAACATAAGTTACCATAAATATCAAAGCGATTGCACTCAGAATAAAAAACCACTATTATATCCCGTGGTGGTCTGGAGGTTACTATTATATCCCATAACAGGGCCAGAGGTCACTATTGTATCCCGTGACAAGGCTAGAGGTCACTATTGTATCCCGTGACAGGGCCAGAGGTCACTATTGTATCCTGCGACAGAGCTAGAGATCACTATTATATCCCGTGACAGAGCTAGAGAGGTCACTATTATATCTCGTGACAGGGCTAAAGATCACTATTATATCCCGTGACAGGGCCAGAGAGGTCACTATTATCTCTCGTGACAGGGCCACATATCAGAACAAAAAAGAATCAGAATCAGAGTCAGAACAGAATCAGAACATCATACCAAAGGTGTTTTAGATGCCACATCATACTAAAACAGAGTATTACACAAATTCAAATCATTTCACATTTTCCAAAATAGATTTAGAAAATCTTCACGTCACATACAAAAATGATCAATTTTCATATTCACTCATATTTCTCAGTTGAATAACATAATGCCAAAAATAAGTTCATGTCTACACCAGTCATGCCAGAAAATACTATATTCTTATATAGAATCTCATAAGCAATACAGAACAAATAACTGAGATCGTTTAACATTTCTTTTCATAACACAACAACACATTTTCAAAATTAACCTCAGTCCATTTTATTTTTATGCAAAGTCTAGTATAAGAATCCTGCTTACCTGTATTTTTTAGCTTCTCTAAATTTTCTCGCAACAGTGCTAAACGAATATCAATCTTTGCCTATAAAAAAGTTTACGTAACTTAAATAAATCTCCAATGAACATATATCTTATATTTACACCTGAAGTACGTATTTTAATTCCTCAATACTTAAAATTCTCTTAACTCTAAATATCATCACTTTCTAAATTCATCAATATTCACTTAAACGAATCCGTACCGAAGAGAATAATCGAATAAATATTATGATAAATACAGTATTCAAAGAATACTGGTGTTTTAAAATTCTAAAGTACCCGCAACGTATTATAGATTAATAGAATGCTATGGCTACTTAAAATCCCATAAAAATAAGATCGACTTAAAAACGAGTTCAATTAATGAATTTAGATAAGGGAAAGGAACCAAAGTGTGGCACTGGAAAAATATATATATATATAGGGGATAGGGTTTTCACCACTTGTTTTCAAAACGATGCTGTTTGAGTGGGGTTTAGTGGGCTGGGTTGAAGGCTCACGGGTGGGGCTGGGGACTGAATGGGCTGGGCCCAAAAACAAAAAACAAAACACACTCAAACAGGCCCAATCTGAAAATAGAAGGGTCCAACAAAAGAAAAAGGCACAATAAATAAATAAGCGCCAAATAAAAACACTATAACTCAATATTAATAAAATAAAATAATTGAAGTCCAACAATAAAATAAATTAAAGCAAAGAGCAATTTAAATGCAAACAATAATTAATATCAAGAAAGCACATCAAAATAAATTTTACAACCTAAAAATTAAAATTTAAACCAACGATAAACACAATAAATTTAAAACAAGAGAGCTAATATTTAAATTAAATAAAATAATACTTCAATTAAAAATACACTAAAATACGGGATATCACATACTAGTGGATGTTGTTTTAATTATTACCTTATAATACGCTACATAAAAAGAATGATTACTCATGTGGATGATAATCAAAATCAAACCCCCATCAATAATATTAAGAAATTAATAGACATTATATATCGTTAGATTGAAGCTAGGGAGGAAGATGAGCTTGATCAAACAGGCCGAAAGTTAAAAATTGAATGCACGAAGTAGACAACATGACAAACTCAATCGAAGGTATAATTCCCCGCAATTATAAATGCAGATATATATAGATCATTATCATGCAGCTGAAGGCATATTGGCCGGTTGGTAGCATTAAATGATCTGGACTATTTTTTAAACCACTTTATGATGTATCTCTATTAAGCCTATATATACCAATTTTAGTATAAGAAAACTTTTAGGTAAATACCACATGTGTCAACATTAATTATAGAGGCATGCATGAATAATCCGTAGCTGTTGTATTGATGGTTTGACAGTGCCACAACGTGTGCATCATGTGAATGATGCCCGACTCTATGTATTAATGAGATAGCAAGACTGGGAACAAGATTGAATTTAAGGGAATAGTTAAAGACTTATTCATTAATTAATTCATATATATATGAATGAGATTTGAGTTCGAGTTCGAGTTTATGGTCAACTTATATTTTATATTTATGAATAGCCATTTTTTTTTATACAAGCTGAGAGTTCAAGCTTGTTTACGAACTATATATTTATTTTTGACATAATAAATTCTTTGTGTTATATATTCTAGCTTTATCTATAATTTTAATGATTAATAAATTAATTTAAAACTAGAGTTTGATTAAGCCAACGGGCCGGTAGCAGATATACCTTCCGAACTCTTCACACATCTTTATGCTGGCTTTGCCGAGGTCAACGCTAATGATGGCACGGTCTCCGTACGTTCTTGAGCAATAATCGGATCAAACTGATATTATTATGAGCAATTGCTTAATAAGAGAGTTAAGTTTGGATGGAATTAATCGAGTTTATATATATATATATATATATGGATAATTCGTGCTTTTTGTTGAATCTGGCAAAGCCAGCTGGCTTGTCCCTACGTACGCCTAAGTTCACTTTTGCATGACTGCGACCCAAATATGCCACGATTTGATATTTGAACTTAAAAACCAATTAGTTTATGGTTCCCATCACCCTAATTTCCCAGATTTTTACTATGCCACCCATTTAGCTTTGATTGTTGATTTGTCTTTGTTTTAACTTTTATTGACGGGCTTACCAATTTATTAGGTGTGACCAATATCTCGTTCTTTTTTCTTTTTTTAAATCTACCAAAGTAATTATTATTATTATTATTATTATTATTATTATTATTATTATTATTATATTTAGTTCTACCACATATACAATGATAACTCTATAATTTTTTTTTTCAAATCGGAGATGTACTTTTAGCCTGCAATGGGTTTTGGATTTATGCGGTTAAGAGTCATGTTCTGTGAACTTGTAAACGAAAAAAAGGAATTCTTTCATTTTCCTGGCAACCACTCACTCATTGTCTTTTCTTCGAATGAACATTTCTTATAGCTCGGAGCCTCGAATGGTAAGTGTCGGTTCGAACTGATATCATTCCATTCGCCTTTCCTCGATCGAATGGCTTCCAGTGCTAGTACCGATTCTGTTGTGAAAGCCGGATGCTGGATTTTCGGGAAAGACTCTATCCGGCCGCTATCAGAAATACCTTCCGAACTCTTCACACATCTTTATGCTGGCTTTGCCAAGGTCGACAATGATGGCAGGGTCATCCCTGATCCATACTTGGAACTATTCCAAGACTTCACCAGAACCGTTCGAGTACGAAACCCTACGGTTAAAACTCTTTTATCCATCGGTGGTGAAGGCGCTGACCTATCTGCAGTGGTGGCAAGCAGTGATAAGCGTAAGAATCTCATAACGGACTCCATAGGTCTAGCCAGGAACTTCGGTTTCGATGGCCTGGACCTCTGCTGGATGTACCCCTCCAATGCCGACCAGAAGGACCAGCTTAGGGTCTCCTCATTGAATGGCGACATGCCCTGGACGAAGACTCCACGAAGAGAAAGATGCCTAAGCCGTTGCTTCTTACTGCAGCGGTGTTTTACCGTTCGGTCAATAATACTTTCAATTATCCCATTCAAGCTATTAATGAAAAGTTGGACTGGATCAACGTACTGGCCATTGACTTCTATACTCCGAAGTCCGACTCATCACCCCAGGAGACTGCACCGGTTCATGCATGGAATAGTCGACCGGTTCAAGATGACAGGTGCGGAAGGGTAGGCATTGAAGAATGGATTAAGAGTGGGGTTGTGACCAACAAATTAGTCCTCGCCCTTCCATTTTATGGCTATGAATGGACTCTAAAAAATCCGATATCCTTTTCTGGATTCTTTGCACCGGCTAAATCAGCAAAGAAAGACCCCGTGGCCTACAGAGATATCCAGGAAGCTGAACTCCGGAGGGGTATTTATGATAGCAACTATATTGCTGTTTACTCGCATGAAATTAATGGGGACAAATGGATTGGTTATGATGATGCATTGTGCATCTCTGGAAAGGTAAGCGAGGCAAGGACTCGTAATTTGGGCGGTTACTTTGCATGGCATCTGGCCGCCGATGACGACAATTGGACTCTCTCAAAAGCAGGTAAAACTTACAAACTATTGCAGCTAAATGTGATTTATTAGATCTATTTTATTAAAATAAAATAAAATAAAAACTTTATGATCTCATATAATATAAAAAGTGTTCACCTCGGTATATCATGCATGTATTTATTAAATAATGGTAATTATAAATGCTTTTAGAATTGAGAAAATCTATTTAATAATATTAAACCTTATTTTTTACACCCCCAACAGTATACCACTGGTTTAGAAGCTTAATTAATTTCCATATCAACTATACTAAAAAATACCACTGGTGTTTTCATTTTTATTATGTGTAGCAAATGAAACTCGATAGGTCTGTTAGGTCGTTAACCAAAGCCAAACAATGTCTGTTAGCTGCTAGCTCTCTTTTCTGAAAATTTTATCTTCTATTTTCTAATGAAGATAATTTCTCTTTCTTTTCGTAGCTTCCAATGCATGGGATAATGCGATTAATAATCCTGGTACTACTACTACTACTACAACTACTAAAACTACTAATACTGGTACTAACATTACTACTACTACTACTACTACTAATACTGGCACTACAACTACTACTATTAATATTACTACTAATGCTGCTGCTTCTCGAGAAGGGCATATTAATAATACTAATACTGGTACTACAACTACTACTACTGCAGCTGCTGCAGCTTCTGGAGAAGGGGATATTAATAATGATCAGCAAAATTCAGATCAAAACACTAGTACTAGTACTAGTTCTAGTACTACTACTGCTGCTGCTGCTGCTGCTGCTGCTGCTGCTACTACTACTACGTACTAGTACTAGTTCTGTTAATATATGTAACATATTATAAGATGCTTGTATTTGAGGCCAATGGCTAGCTGGCTATCATGCTGTGTACCTAAGTACGTTGTGTGTATTATTATTATTATTATAGAAACTTGTATTATTATTATTATCATCAATAAGGTTAATCTTGTGACCAATTGTACGAGATGATGATCAATATTGTTCTCATGTATTTTTCATGATTATAATATATTCCTGCTTTATTCCTGAGATTTTGATTTTAATTAATAATGAAGACTTGGTAAATTAGGGTGTGGTTTAGAGCAGCATGAAAGCAAACATAACCCTAGAAACATTTGGCTTTCTTTCCCTTTGGCCCTCAAGCGCCATCTCCTTCACTACAAGAAATCAGGTCTTTTTCAACGATTTTAAAATCGTCACAAAAAGTCATTATTTGCGGCGATTTCCAAGTCGTCGTTGAATTTCAGTGTGGAGTTGTGAAATGCTTTGGGAGAATTTAATGTTTACATTTTGCGGCAACTTTTATACATATTGTGGCTATTTTTGTCATCATAAAAAAAATTGTAATTGTAGCGGCTTTTTATTTTGGTGGAATTTGAAAATCGCCGCAATAGATGGTTTTTGCAGCGAAACATATGGCTTTCTTTCCCCTCCGGCCCTCAGGTGTCGTTTCTCTTTTCACTCCCTTTCTCTCACGGCATCTAGATCAATCAGCCTCATGATGCATGCATGCATTGTGGTTGGTTAACGGTGTTTTTACTTGCAGAGAGATCACGTCCATTAACATGTGATAATTTGGTGCTGCGACTGTGGCCGTGCGTTCTTGCTGGCTTCATAGATATATATATATATATATTTATACAAGATCCCATTAAAGTCTGTCCGTCGGATTAGTACTAACTAGCACTGCCTTGCTGGGCCATTACAGGGAACCGGCCGCAATGTCTGTAACCAAAAAATTAATATGGCTTGTTTCTATATGGGTTTGAAAAGGCTATAAATAAGCACGCATACGTGGCTAGCAACTACAACTAGTACTGGTACAACCAAACACAAAAAACTATTGCGGATAAATGTGATTTATTAAATCTACATTATTGAAAAAAAAGATTTACAATCTCATATAATATAAAAATTGATCACCTCAGTATATCATGCATGTATTTCTTAAATAATGGTAAATATTATAAATGCTTTTAGAATTGAGAAAATCTGGTTATAAACCTTATTAATTTTTTACACACCAAACAGTATACCACTAGGCCTGCAACCCGAGCTATCATTGGTGGGTTTCTACCCGACCCGACCTGACCTGACCCAAAAAAATCCATTAGCTAATTTCCTTATCAACTATACTAAAAAATATATATAATTGGTGTTTTAATTTTAATTAAAGTTATAATAGGTCCCATTATAGTACTATTGTAAGATATGGACTTATGTGTAGCAAATCCAAGCCCCATTAAGCAAATCATCAAAATAAAACGAGCAGGTAGTTTTCCAACTTCCAAATACATGATGAGTCCTACGCCAAGATTCTTTGGATCTATTGGCAACACCTTAGTTTTCACTCAAAGATCGAATCCCCCCTCTCCCATGTATAAAAAAATAATTATAAATGCCTATGTATACTACAACAAATAAGGTCTTATGGGACGAAAAGTTTCATCCCAAAAGACTGGAGTTTCATCCTAGAAGAAAAAAAAAAAAAAAAAAAAAACATCCCAAGGTCGTCCTAATAAAACTGTCCCAAAATGTATTTTGGGATNGAGTTTTATCCTAGAAAAAAAAAAAAAAAAAAAAAAAAAGCATCCCAAGGTCGTCCTAATAAAACTGTCCCAAAATGTATTTTGGGATGAAAATCACAAATTCCTCTCAAAAAATATCTTTTGGGATGAAATTTAGCTGGATCGTTCGAGCACAATTGAACGGTATTTTTTTTCAGGACGATTGAAATTCGTCTCAGGAAGTCATTTGAAAGGCCAAAAAAATGTTCAAACAATATGTCTGTTCGAATGGGTACTTCATGGCCGGTCGGTTGATACCAATCTGTTCGACCAAATACACATGAAGAAATGTTCGAACCAACAAATTTATGATCGAATGTAAATTAAGCCGTTTGAACGAGGTGCAATTTTTTTACCATTCGAACTCTAACTTGTGAGGTTCAAACAGTTGTGTTCGATGTATATATGTTCGAACGTTTGATGATCGTTCGAACAGTTAATATTTTCATGGAGAATACTAATTTAAAACCAAATAAATATATTTCAAAAATACATTACAAATTGTTCAGTATAAATAAAACTAATATAATAAGTCAGAACTAAATAAATAAAATAGTAATAATACTAATAATACTAATAATGTTATCAGTATATAATTGTTCAATATGCAAAACAAAAAATCAATTGCTTGGAGGTCTGAATTGTTGCATAAGTATCTGCATTTGGAGTTGCATCTCTCTTTGGTCATCTTGCATTTGGAGTTGCATCTCTCTTTGTTCATCTTGCATTTGGAGTTGCATCTCTCTTTGTTCATCTTCTTCCTATTTTACGCGCATCTCCATGTCTACTTGTTTCGTCAATTGAGTCTCTAACTCATGTTATTTTGCAATCAATTCTTTGATCATAAAATTGACATTCTCTAACACAATATTGACAGTAGTACTTGACATTGATGAAGAGCTTGAAGGCTTTACACAGCGACCCAAACCCCTCAAATATCTTGAACGTTGACCCAGAACTTGTACAAAAATTTTAACATCACTTGTTGACAAGTTCTTATCTGATGCAGTTTTAGCATGGAGGACACCCATTTATTTTGTTTATATATGTACGTAAGTTGTGTTTCATTATAAGTAATTACAACTCAAAAACAATACATGATTAATATAGGTGCATGATGCATGTTACTATAAAACAATATCATTTGTGACAAATTATATGTGATGAGAGTGACTATTTGTGATGAAAATAGATTTATTTTGACAAAAAATAATTATTTTTACAAGAAATAACTCGCAACAACTGATCAATTTATTTATTTATTTTATATAATGCGTGCATGCTTAGTAGGGGACATATCCACGGATCCTCAATTAGAAACATTTGTATAAAAAATCTCCCGGCCCCACCCTTGAATTCTGTAACCAAAATGCATATATACAAGACCCCATTAAAGTTTGTCCATTGGATTAGTACTAACTAGTACTGCCTTGCTGGGCCATTACAGGGAACCGACAATGGCAATAATTGGGATTTGGGACAACATCAAAAATCAATATGGCTTGTTTCTATATGGGTTTGAAAAGGTATAAATATGCATACATACATGGCTAGCAACTACCACCACTCGTACCCCAAAGAAGAAAAAAAAAATAGTAACTCTACCTGCTTAATTCGGGATCCCCTTGATATGGCCACAGCGTGTACGATAATTTGTAAATGTTGTGTACTAAAAAAGATCGAAGTACTTCCTTTTGTATTATTATCATGAGTTAATTGGCCCGTATCTACTACGAAACATAAATATTGAAGATATAAATAGTCAAAATTTACATATCACTACAACACAATTTGTCTTTTGTGACAGAAGACACCATCACAAAAAATAACCAAAACATCACTAAAGACATTTGGTGATGGTTTTAAATTGTCACAACGACTCTCACCTAATGTGCATCACAGAAAATAATTGGTGACGATTTACTGTTGAACTATCACTAAAAATATTTTTAGTAATAGTTGGAGGTGTTCCGTTTGGACTAACGTTGAACGTTCCTTTTTTTGTGATGGTTGAGATCTGTCACAGAAAGTAAAGTTTGGAAGTCAAATATAACGTTCAAATGTCAACTCGGCCAATTGACATTCGAATGATAGAAGTTCACGTTTATTGATTATAGTTTGAACGTATCATATTTACATTCAGACGGTTATACGTTTGGACATTAACTGAAATAAACGTTCAAATTTTCATTCGAACATTAACAAACCAATGCTCGAACGTAATGGGTATAACGTTTGGACGTTTTGTTCGTTTGAGGGTGAGTTCATTCGAACGTTGACAAATACGTTCCAATATTATGTTATAATTTTGTGTAATTACGTTTGAACGTTTGTTCGAATGTGAACTAATGTTTGAACGCTTATTATTTACATTCGAACATACAGATCAAAAGCACCAATTTCATAAAATTAAAAAAATATACCAATTGTATCATATTACACACCATCATTTAACAACTAACAATGTCTTATTAAGTTTTAAAATTAGATATTAAAAGTTATA
Source organism: Pterocarya stenoptera (assembly GCA_003123785.1). Lineage (NCBI taxonomy): Eukaryota > Viridiplantae > Streptophyta > Magnoliopsida > Fagales > Juglandaceae > Pterocarya > Pterocarya stenoptera. The sequence continues at coordinate 28,847 of QEOT01007124.1, read as the reverse complement.
TATACTGATAAAATTCATTTCTTATTCTTTCATCACCTACCGCGATTTTGTTACAATGATATAACACGCTCCATTTGCACCATCATCTCCCACTGCACTTATTCTTGGACTTCACTGCATACTCTTTCCACCTGGTCTCTCTGTTGGTCCTGCATATGCATTTTTAAATGAGACTGTCGCTCTAAGAGGGACTCCAACTCTTGATGTCTCGACTTAATATACTCATTCTCACGCCGTGCAGCTTCTAAATCTTTGGTAAGATTATTAATTTTTGAACTCGATGAAGTTGAGGAGGATGAACAAGAATGCTTGAAAGATCATCCCAAACCTCTTGTCATACTAGACTTGGGTCAGAGCACTTGCGTGAATATGCCTATGTCACTCGGAGAGGATTCCCCAGAAGCTGACTGCATCTCCATCATTTTTTCCTGTAATTTGAAAAAAAACACACAATAGGTACCGTATTAAAAGAAATTCAAATAAAAAATAAATTATTCATATGTTGCATAATTTATTTAACAAAATTAACAGTACTTACATAATTATCTGCAATAGCAAGATCCATCCACTCACTACACTCATTAGTGGGAGCAGCAGCATGGACATAAATGAGGGAAAAGCTTTTAGTATCATCACGTTTCTAACAAAGCGACATTAGCAATTTTAAAAATATAATATTAGTACTTAAATAAAAGAATATCAGAAAAATAAATGAATTCTACAATTACCATTTTATCAGCAAGACAATGAAATGACCTTGAACTGGCATGATGATGGATAGTCAAAGCAGATATGTTTTGTGCATTCGTAGAACTTAAGTGTTACAAAATTCTGATGACCCCACCAACACTCGAAAGACCTGGATTTCCTAATGAACTGCCATCCACATTAAGCTTCACACGATCTTGAATAGGTTTAAGCCACTTGATAATGCGCATAGGTTTAGTTTTCGGAAGTTTAATAGGAATCTTGAGACTTTGTAGAATAACCTCATAATCATGAGATAATGGGGACGTACCTGCTTTCAACTTTCACCCACTCGTCAGATCCAATATAAGATCTCCTGCCAGACTGTACTAATTGAGCTGTAGAGACCTTCCATACGGCATTTACATCTTCTAAGCCAAAAATGCCAAGTGATAATCTTAGGAATAAAACCCAAAAGTTGGCCAAATTGAGAGCGCTTAGAAGCCTTACCGAACCACATAGAGATAGTGTTATGCCAATCTTGCCTAGGGCCATAATTCAAACCAATAAGCACAGCAGCTTTCTTCACAAACTAGAAGAACCACATAAATTATGCACTATAAAAATCACATAATTTTTAAATTAGAGTCATATTTAATTTAAATTTACAATTAACGTTCAAACGTTAATTACTAATGTTCAAATGATGGCACCAAAACATTTCATATTCGCACGTAAGTAGCCACAATGTCCGAACGTAAAAAAATCTCATCTATCTTTAGTGACAGAAACTGTCACAGAAAATACTTTTTAGTGACGGTTTGGGGACTATCACAATTTTCCAACCATTACGAACAACCAATTGTGTTGTAGTGTATATTGAAAGAAATTTACAAACCCAAGGGTGAAATATTTGACAATTTAAATTCCAGGAAGGAAAATATTAACAAAAGGATCTAAATACTTAGAGAAAATAAAATAAAATAGAAAATGAGATGGAGAAGAGAGAATGAAGGAGAGATAATTTGAAAGCTAGTTGGCAAGTGTTTGGCAGCACAAGGTGTAACACCCGGGCCTAGCGTCAAGCCTTTTTTTTCATTTTTTTGGGTTAACTATATGAAAAGCCCAGTTGAAATTGTTTTAGTACTATTTTATGGGCCCAAATTGGTTTTTAATGGTTATTAATTTTTCTAATAGACTTGTCATTGTAGTTAGTTTTTTAAAGTGGGCTCTACCCGATCACCCAAAGGCCCATGCCCCTTTTTAATAAACGGAAAAACCTAACGGCAGTTTGTTTTTTTAGAAACTCCCCACCTTTACACACATCTTTTCGTAAGTCACAAGCATGAACACCTCTAATGTTGTTATCCACTCACATGCACATACACGTCTCCCTCATTTATTTCTGTTCTTCTTTCTCCTATGTAACACCCCATATTTTAGTGTATTTTAATGAAGGATTATTTTAATTAATTTAATAATTAATTCTCTAATTTTAGAATTTTTGGAGTTTTAGAATATTATTTTATAATATTTTAAGTTGTGAAAATTATTTTATTGGGCTTTCTTCTTATTAATTATTATTTTGGATTTAAATTGATCTTTGATTTAAATTGGTTTGTTTATGGGTTTTAAAATTATTATTGTTTTATTTAAAGCATTTCACTGCGTTTGATTAATTTTAATTAGTGTTATGCAATTTAATTGCCTTTTATTTTAAAGTATGTTATTGTTGGAGTTTAATATTTTATTTTAATTAGTTTTAAGTTTAAGTTGATTTATTTAATTTATTGGTTTAAAAATAGTGTTTTTGAGGATCAGTTGTGACTCGAAAGTGGTGAGGATTGGACCTCATTTCTTTTCCTCTATCTTTTCTTTTCCTCTTTCTTTTTTTCTCTTCCTTTTCTTTTCTTTTTCATCTTTTTCTTTCTCTCCTTCCCGTTCGGACAGCCAGCTCGCGTACACTCTCTCTCTTCTCTCTCACGTCTGATCGGCCTTCAGCCACCTGCACCACCTCCGGCCAGCCGTGGCCCTCACCGCTGGCACCACCGGCTTCCCCACCTGCCGGCGAGCTACCCCTCCAAATCCTAGCCCATGCCGCGTCGTCGTTAGCCTCCGAGAGCCGTGCGAAGCCGTGAGCTTCCTCCTCCCTTTCCGCCGCCGTCCGGCCACCATTGGCCACCAAATTTCTACCACTTCATCATCGGCCCTCCAGCAATATTTTCCATCCAAACCCAGCCCCGATCCGTCACCAGAGCCGCCCGTGCGAGCTCCACTTCCGATTTGATATTCTCGGCCTTAAACCACCGTTTTCTGCCGCCACCCAAGGCCAACCTTCGCTACCATTAGCTTCACCGACCTCATTAGGTCCTACCCTATCAATTTCAAGTTTTCGTTTGACTCCGTGCAAATTTGGGTTTACAGTGTATTCGGCCACAGTGTTTTTACACTGTGGAGTTGCTGATTTGGTGCTTCCAGTTCCTCCGTGATCCTTCTAAAATTATTATCAAGCGCTGTAAGTATTTCTCCAAAAGACTTTTAAGACTTTAATATATTTTTTCACTAACCTTTTTTATAAACTGTGAATTGGTTATCTGGTTGTGCTGATAACTGTTGGTTGTTGATTTCATGGCATTGTGCACGCATGCGTGGGTGTGTGTGTGTTTTGAGGAAATTGTATTTAAGGCTTTTTGGGTGCGTGTGTATCACCCCCAAGCCGAGATGGGATATTATCTCGGTGGAGCTCTTCTGGACACTCGGGAGCGGAATATACTGAGTGTCGTCCCCTGGGGCTTTTGCCTAGGACTTGGACGGGATGGTAGCGCTCTCGATCCGACTCCGTGACTCCTCGGGCTGGCGGGAGTCAGAGGATGCCTGGCTATGTACGCGGTGGGTGCGGAACTGGGTATCACTCATGTATCACTTGCACGGTCGTTACCCGTGGGGTGAAGATGGGAAGCCAGAGTATGTGGATGGTCCCTAGGGGAGGCCATGGTGCATACGGTTAAAATTGGAATTAATGTAATTATTCCTGGATTGTTAATTTGTGCCAAATGGTTGGCGTGAGTGAGAAAATTATGATTTTCGAGAAATGGTGTTTTCTCGGGTTTTACGCTTGGGTCATCATGAGCATGCATAGCGTTGGTTGTTTAAATATATTTATGGTCTTTGAGCTTTTTGGGTTTTACTTACCTGCGGTTCCATTTTGTGGGACTGTAGATTTTGATGCAGGTTTTGATGAGGCTGAGCCCGAGGATGCGGCTCCGCCTGAGGAGTAGAGACATGGGCTATATTTGTGTTGAAGATTATTTCTGCTTTTGTTTATTGTATTTTATTTGATTTGATGTTGTTTTGTAAACAAAATTGTATTATGTTGACATGTGGATTTTTAGTACTCTGATATTGTATTAAACTCTGGTACTTAGTTATTTGACTTAACCGTTCCGCTGCGTATTTTATTGTACACGTGTTGCATTGCACACACTCAGCACATGTCGATGAGGTGCGTGACCGTGTTGTCATCATCCCAGGTGTCTCGATTTCCATGTGTGTCCGTACATGGAAGTTGGGGGCGCCACATCCTATATATATAATACTTCCTACACGAAGAAACCTCACGCCACTGCCCTACCACACTAAACCGTAGCCCAACAACTCCAACGGTCACTTCACACCGCTCCTAGCCCACCGCGTTCCTCTCGGTAAGCTGCCGACATCACCTCGTGTCACTCTTTCTCTATTTACTCTATCGCTTTCTCTATTTTTTCTCATTTTTGGTCTCTCTCTCTCTCTCTCTCTCACTACTCCGACATCATGATCACGGCTGCCCACCGCACCCAGCTACGTCGCAGCTCCACTCTCTCGGTGAGTATGGACACCTCTGTTGCATTGTTTGGTATGGAGTTTTTGTTTTACAAACTTAGTTTTCCTTTTGTATTCATGTTTTTCCCAAACAGCCCGTGTTTTGATTTTTACATTCCCAAAATGCGTCACCATAATAGCTCATTGTTTTTTATATTAAACTTGCTTTGCATGGCTTTATTTGAGTAATAAGAAAGTCTAAAAAAAATACTTTTCTTTTCAAAATAAATTGTTAAGTATTCTATTGGTAATTTCAATAGTGTATTATAATAAGATTTTAGTTTTATTTTTAAATACTTTAAAGCTAATTAAGTCTATTTTAATTAAATGACATTTTTTTTGCTTTGTCTACTTTAATAGAATTTGATATAATTATGTTATCTAATTTTATATGGTATTGTTAGTCAGAGTTATTAAGTGAAAATGATGAATTTAGAAAGTGATGGTATTTTAGAGTTAAGAGAAATTTTAGGTTTTGAGGTATTAAAATAGGTATTTCAGGTTTAGATATCAAACTACGTGGATTGAAAATTTATGGAAGTTACGTGATTATTTTCTAGGTGAAGGTTAATCTTCGTTCAGCCATTTTGTGAGGAAATTTCTGAAAAGCTAAAAAGTCCAGGTAAGCAGGATTTCTATGCTAGACTTTGCATAAAAATAAAATGGACTGAGGTCAATTTTGAAAAATATGCATGTTTTGTTATGAAAAAAAATTGAAACAACCTCAGTTATTTATTCTGCATTAGTCATGACATTTTGTATAAGAATAAAGTATTTTCTGTCATGACTGGTGCAGACATGAACTTATTTTCTGGCGTTTTATTTTCTGAACTGTGCAAAAAAGAGAGCGAATATGAAATTTTGTGTATAACTTATATTTTTGTGATCTAATTCTGTTCTGTTCTGAAGATGTTCTGTACTCTAATATGATATGATGTGATTTATGAAAACTTTTGGCATGACATTCTGAATCTAGATTTGGTTTATGGATGGTGATCTGTTTGACCTACCATAGGTGCTAATAGTGGCTTCTGTTTTGTTTTTGGTTCACCCACTTTGGAAACAAAGTGATTTTCTGGCGGTCTTTCCTGTGTGCACACTTAGGACTCCGAGAATAAATAAGGTAAGATTCACATTCTGTTTTTGCTCGGTTAGCTACCGGGGTTTGCACAACCTTACCACGGGGGGTTAAACATAGTCTCTGATGTGATATGATGTTCTGGTATGATGGTGGTCAGTTATGCTGTGCCAAAAGACTTTAAATAAGAATATTTTTCTGAAACTTTCGCTCTAATATTTTTGATAACATGTTCTGATTCTATATTCTGAAAGTAAAAGTATTTTGTTCTACATTCTGAACTCTGTAAATGCTAATATTTGCACACTAGTTCATGTTCTTTGCTTACTGAGTTGTTGATGACTCACCCCTTATCTCCAAATATTTTTCAGGTGATTTTGAATAGTTCAACTAAGGATCAGGATTATGGAGCATGGGAGAGATGATTATTTAAGCATAGTGGATTGCTCATAAGAAGATTTTTAAGAATTGACAGATTTTATTAAGAGATTTTGTAGTATTCTGATGAGTATGTAAATATATTGATGAAATGTGAGTTTTAAGTTACAAGGACCAACTCTCCGACCCTTGCGAGACCGGGGCGTTACACATGGAGGCTGAGAACCTCCTCGCCAGAGCATTTGTGACGGCGACACATAGGGCTATAAAGCCCAATGATCACGACAGTGTTATTTATATATATAATAAATAAAACCAAAAACTAAGAGAAGGAAGAAAGGATTCTAAAACTCTGAATTCCATTTCTGGATTCTTTGCACTGGCTGATCCAACAAATAATACATTCCCCTTGGCTTACATAGATATCCAGAAAGAACTCCGAAGGGGTATTTATGAAACCGTGTATGATAGCAACTATATTGCTGTTTACTTGCATGAAATTAATGGGGAGAAATGGATTGGTTATGATGATGCATTGTGCATCTCTGGAAAGGTTAGGAAGGCAATTGATGCTAAATTGGGCTCCGACGACATCAACTGGACTCTTTCTCGTTCAGGTAATTAGCTGCATGAATTGAAATCATATCCTACATATATATTAATTAATATTCATTTAGAATTTTCCAAGCCAAAAGCAAAAAATCAAAATTAAATTAGAGGCCGAGTTCCAAGTTTGTGATGCAAGCATGAGTGTAGTTAATTCTTGAGTTTGACTTATTACATTCAGCGGAAAATTATCACTAGATATATATGAATGCACTAATGTTATGTAAATGAATGAATAATATAATGAATTGAGATTAATCAATGAAGAGATCTCATGATTCCTTTTTCTTTTAGTATATATTACATGATATCCAGTAATTTTGTCTTGACCAGATATATATAGCTATATAGCTTGGCTGACAAATTCCATGACATATTGTTTGAATTTTCTAGTATTGTTCGCATGCAATGAATATATATATGCTAGCTCTCTTTTCTGCAAACTTTAATTATTTTCTATTTTCTAATGAACTTTCGGTCCTAATAGCTTAAGTAGGAAAAACTTAATAGAACGTTTTCGGTGACATGGCAGGCGATTATTGGATAGGGTTGGTTTCTTGCACGCAGGATGGCTGCTGCTGGGGCTCCCAAAGTCCCTCCGATCCCATTAGGGAGATAGCGAATATGTGCCGACTTGGTGGCGCAGACCCCTCAGCCTTTGCTCGAGGTGGATGTCCCTTTAGGGCCGCAGAAGTATTTGGAGGGAGTTCCATATATAGCGTTCACGAAAAAGGAGGTGGACCGCTCTGCCGCCCCTTTCCATTTCTCTCGTCTTGAAGTTTCTGAAACAGAGGCCATCTCTGGATAATATTCGGGCTTTCATTCAAAGTAGATGGAGATTGGAATCTCAACCGATGATTTCAGGAATGCTCAATCCGAGATCCATCTTTGTTAGGTTTGCCAATGAACTCGATTTTATCAAAGCCTTTTCAAGGGAATCTTGTGAGGTAGAAGGGGTCCCTTACCGTGTGTTTCAATGGAGTCCTGAATTTAATGAAAACTGTGAACCACCCATGGTACTGGTATGGATAGTCTTACCAGGTCTCCCTCCAAATTTCTACCATGAATCCTTCCTGAGAAACATCACCCTACCTATTGGGCAGTTCAGAACAGCACAAGGTGTGTAACATGCACCGACAATGCTCGGGTTTGTATTAGCATGGACGTTTCGAAGCTGCCTCTGGAATCCTTTTGGATTGGTATTCCAAACCATCCATCAAGCATACTTTAGGAAGTGATCTTCAAGACTTTGCTTGCCTTCTGTAATCGCTGCTGCATCTAGGGACATAACTTAGCTACCTACAAATGGGAAGGAAGAAAAGGAGGGAAACCGCAGGGGGAGGGGGGAAAAGTTCAAAAAACTTGGATGCGTAAAGAGGTACAAAATGATCTTGTTACCTCGGATGGACTGGAGTCTAGTGTTCCAGTTGAGAGGGTCCAAAACACTCAAATGCAGGATTTTATGGTGATTCTACTAGGCTCTGGGGATAAAAATAATGAAGTTCCAGTTGTTCAAGTAGTAGAGGAAGAAGAAGATGAAAATAGGCAAAAAACAAACGAGAAAATTATGGGTGTTTTTCCTATGGAAATGGCTCTAGAAGGAATGGTGGAAATGAGAGGAGTTGAAAATGAGGGGTTGGGAGCCAGTAGGAATTTAGGTCAAATGAGTTTGACTCTTGCTTGTAGCCCTATGGTAGAAGTTGAAAACTATATTCTAACAGAAGTGGATTTTGAACGAAAAGAACATGGACAAATGAGTTTGACTCTTGCTGTTATACCAGTTGATATGGATGTAGAAGGATGGCTATAAGAATTTAAATCACCACTCAGAGTCTGAGGTGGAGGAGGGCATGGAGGGCTTGGAGAGCTTGGGAAAGCGTAAGTCTCATTTCTTAGATTCGGAAAATAGTGCTACTCGTGTAAGGAGTTCTACCCGAGCTAGAAGCTGACTGGAAAAAACTAAACCTATGATGAACCCTATCTTGTTCTGGAACCTTAGGGGTGTTGGTACCCCAAAATGCAGATTAGGAAAATTTGTGAACAAATTTATGCCTGAGATTATTGTTATAGCAAAACCTTTCTTGTCTAAGAGGCACTTAAGTGGGTTGCAAAGAAGTTTGAATATGGCAGGTGGATTGTCTAATGAAGAGGTTGGAGGAAAATTATGGATTATGTGGTCTCAAGGAGTCCTTGTGTCAGTGATTCAGCCCACTAATAATTTTATTATTGTCAATATGATGGTCAATAATAGATGTGTCTGCATTTTCTTTGTTTATGCAAAATGCATGCAGATGGAACGTAAGGTGCTTTGGAATTCTTTGTCCTCGGGAGTTGTTGACTCTTGGCCATGGATAGTTGTGGGGGACTTCAATATTATAAGAAATGACCATGAGAGAAAAGGCAGACGGCCCAAGGCCTTTTTCAGCAATGGAAGATTTTAATAGATTTATAGATGCAGTGGGGTTGTCGAAATTAAGATTTGAGGGGAATCAATTTTCGTGGTGTAATGGTCAAGAGGGAAGTGCGAGGAGATGGGCTCGATTAGATTAAACTTTGACCAGTGCGAAGTGCATTACGATGTTCCTTGAAGCCTACATGTAGTATTTAGCACACACTTCATCAGATCATGCGCCAATTTTAATCAGATTGGCACCTGAATCTGTGTCATATGGGTACTTGGCCTTTAAATTTCACCAAATGTGGGTCATGCATGAGTTGTTTATGGATTGTGTTGCTAATGCCTCGGACCATGGTTTGGCTAGGCTGGCCAGGAAGTTAAAGAAACTCAAACAAGTTCTTTGAATATGGAACTAGGAGGTCTTGGGTAACACAGGTCAAAATATCCAGCACTTAGAAGATAGACTGTCTCGGCTGGAGGTAAAACTACAGGAAGGCAATAATGAAGAGGATGAACAAGATTTTTTAGTGGCAAAATCAGAACTGGATTTGTGGTGAGAAAGAGAAGAAATAAGGTTGCAACAACAAGCTAAACAGACTTAGCGTAACAAAGGTGAAGCCTCGACTCAGTTTTTTTGGGCTTTTAGTGCTAAGAAAAATACAAAGATGAGAGAGATGAAGCTCCAAGATGGGAGTTGGTGAAAAACTCCACAAAAGATTCACAATTGGGCAGTGAACTTTTTTAATCAATTTTTGGAAAAAAGACAGGTGGAATAACCAAATTTATCTAGTTTGGTTACGAAAAGTATTATGGATGAGGAAAATGTCAATTTGATCCAGCTCCCTTCAATCCAAATGGTTAAAGAGGCTGTCTTCTCCATCCCAGTGCACAGTAGCCCAGGTCTGGAAGGGTTTGGGTCAGGTTTTTATCAGTCATGCTGGAACATAGTTGGTGAGGACGTAGCCAAGGCCGCACATGAGTTTTTCTTGGGTGCTGCCTAGGTATTTTTCGGCTTCCTTCTTGGTTCTTATTCCAAAAGTGGAGTCTCCTACCAGTTTTGATAATTTTAGACCCATTAGTTTATGCTCTGTGTTTTACAAGATTTGCTCAAAAATATTGGTGAGTTGTTTAGCTCCCCTCCTCCACCGGTTGGTGTCTCCGGAACAAGATGTTTTTATTCCTAGACGAAGAATTTTTTAGAACATCAGTTTAACCCAAGAATTAGCACATAGCCTAAATAAGCCTATTCGTGGAGGGAATATTATTCTTAAGATTGATATGGTGAAAGCCTATGATAGTGTGGATTGGAGTTTTATTTTGCATGTCCTAGAGTCCTTTGATTTCTCAATACAATTTTGTGATTTGATAAGAAAATGTATCTTTGCAACTTAGTTCTCTGTGGTGATGAATGGGGTGCCTAAAGGTTTCTTTAAAAGTGGGCGAGAGTTGAGGCAAGGTGATCTCAACTCACCTTACCTCTTCATCATTGGTGAAGAAATCCTCTCAAGGCTGATCCAGAGGTAGTTCAGCAAATGAATATCGGTGCGTTCTCTCATCCCGCTCTACGCTTATTATTTCACATTTGCTATATGCTAATGATATAGTAATCTTCACGAATGGTAGTAAAGCCTCAGTTCGGACTATTGCTGATATTTTTAGTTTGTATGAGAGGTGGTCGGGTCAACAAATGAGTAAGGCTAAATCCACAATTACTTTTTCTAAGCATATTGGGTTGGCTAGACATAGAGCTTTGAAAGAAATCTTGGGATGTGTGGAAGGAACTTTTCCTTTTAAATACTTGGAAGTTCCAATTGTCTCGGGTCGGTTGAAGGCAGTGCATCTAGAAGAAATATTGGAGGAAATAAAAACTAAGCTTGAGGGATGGAAAAATATATTACTGTCCAATGGTGCTCGGGTGCTTTTGCTTAAACATGTCCTCATGAGCCTTCCCATACACTTGCTATCTATTGTGAATGTCCCCTTATCGGTTATGAAAAGCATTAATAGATGCTTTAGTAATTTTTTTGGGGGTATTAAAGATGGGAGACCTAAAAAGCATTGGAAATCTTGGGAGAAACTTTGTTTGCCAACCAAGGAAGGGGGTTTGGGCTTAAGGAGTCTTCTTCAAATTCAAAAGGCTTTATTTATGAAATTTTCTTGGAAGATTGTTACAAAGAATTTGTTATGGTCCAGATTTTTTCGAGCCAAATACGTTAAAAATCACCACATTCCACTCTTGGAAGAAGGTAAGGGTACTCGGTTCTGGAGGAAGGTTCACTCATGTATCTCGGACGTTCTAAATTTGAGTAAGTGGAAAATAAGGGATGGTAACGTAGCTTTTTGTTTGGATAGTTGGGCTGATGAGGGCCCCCATAGAGATATTTACCCAATTGTGGGGAATCAAAACTTACAAGTTAAGGAATGCAAGGTCTAGGATGGATGGGATGTTAATTTATTAAATAATCTGCTAGGGTTCAAAAATGCTGAAAGGATTCTGAAAAATTTAAGTAAGGCAAGAAATGGGGCAGATGTCCTGGTGTGGAAGGAAAATATGAATGGGAAATTTACTGCTAAGAGTGTATGGCAGTGCATTAGAGTCCGAGCTCCAAAACTCCATTGGGCTGAATGGATTTGGCACCCTTGTATTCCAAAAAATATCTCAGTCATCATGTGGAAGGCAATAAACAACCCACAAAGTGTGGACGATAAGTTGAAATTTGTTGGGATCCCGATAGTGTCCAAATGTGATTGTTGTTTAAAAGGTAGTTATGAGGACTTGAATCATGTGCTCGCAGCAGGCGAGTTTGCAAAACAAATCTAGCACCGTGCAGCTGCTCAGGTGGGTTTTGGTGATGTTGAAGGATCCTTATGGTACCAATTAATTAAATCCTAGTTTAAGAAGGCATCGAGGAACTCCCAAATGGGGTAGGTCTTAGGATTGCTGCCTTATGTTATTACATGGACCCTGTGGAGCAGGAGGTGTTGGGCAAGAATGGAAGGTTCCCTTCAATCGGCAGAGTCAGCTTGGTTTTAGATTAAGCTATGGATTGCACGGTTTGGAGAGAAACTTAAAGCCAAGAAATTAGTTACCACGCAGGATGAAAAAATTCTTAAGGAATTGAATATTCCAATCAAGCTGTCGAAACAAAGGCATGCCCAGTTGGTTTGCTGGCAACACCCAAAACCAGGAATTATAATACTGAATGTTGATGGGGCTTCAAGAGGAAATCTTGGAAGGGCTAGGGCAGGTGGCGTCTTTAGAGATTGGAGGGTCTCACGAAACTGAAGATGAATGCAAAGAAAAGAAACATGAAGACACTGCACAAGTACATTGCAGCATACAGAGAACACCATGTAGCAAAAAAAATTGATGAAAAGCACAATGCAGCAGAAGAAAAGTGTAAAGCACTGGCACAGAAAAGTAAAACAACAAAAGAGAAGCATGGGGCGACATGTCAACTTGAAAGCTGCACTGATTATGCACAAAAGAAAAGAAAGTGATGAAAAGCAACAACAAGGAAACAGACTGCAGCAGATTTCTTGTAAATTAGTAGAGAATAAAAAGTTAACTTTAGGACTCTTCCTTTTGATCTTTTTCCTTCTGTAATGTATATATAAAGATGTAGCAGAAGCTTGTAAGAACTTAACTCAATGAAATGAGAATCAGTCTTTCTCCACATTGAAGTTCCATCTCAATTCTCGATTCCACTTTTAACATGGTATCAAAGAAGGCTATTAATCCTGCTGTATTTGTTTAAGATCTGCAAACTAATTTCATCTCTTAAGTCCCTTGCTTTCATTAGACAAGACCTTTTCACTGATTTTGCAAGAAGAAAGACAAAGGCAGGCAAGAAATATAGCTATACCTGTCTTTGAAACTTCTGCCCTTTTAGCCTACCAAAATCTTCCAAAGAAAAGGGAAAAATCTGATCTGACTTGTCACCATTGTGGTAAGGTTGGGCACACGAAGGATAAATGCTATAGATTAGTAGGATTCCCACCAAACTTTAAATTTATAAAAACTAGATTTGGAAATAATCCTACTACATCATATTCTGCAAATCAAGTTGCTGACAGGTTGTTTCATCATCTCAGGAAGCACCTGCTCCAAGTGCTTCTCAATTGAATCTCTCTCAGGCACAAGCACAGCACCTCATGGCTCTTGTCATTGCTCAATTCCCTCAGCTGAACTTAGGACAAGCCAAACCAATTCTGCCTACTCTACCCACTCCTGATTCTGCTTCTACTAAACCAGATACTCCTGAAACCAGCTCCTCCATCACATCCTACTCGAACCTAGTTGGTAAACATCACTGCCTTACCACTCTCTCATTGCCTGTTAAACAATCCCATCTCAGTTCCATAAACCACTGCAAACACAACTCACATTCTCAAAATGAACAATCTGATTTTGATGTTCATGACACACCATGGATCATGGATACGGGAGCCACTGATCACATGGTGTGCTCCACCTCCTTTTTTGACAAGTCCCCTTCTACATTGAAGCCTTTGTACAACTCCCTAATGGTACCAAGGCTCAAGTTACACATATAGGCATTGTCAAACCTTCAGAATCTTTAGTCCTGACTAATGTTCTATGTGTTCCCTCATTTACTTTCAATTTGATTTCAGTCAGTAAGCTCACCCAAAAACCAGATGTATGTCTATTTTTCTCAAAAGTTTGTGCTTCATTCAGGTCCTCTCTTCATGGATGACGATTGGACTTGCTAAAGTCCATACTAGCCTATATTATCTGCTGCCTTGTCCTCATAACAGCAGCATCGATCCTCCTTCAGCTCTCTCAAATCAAACTCGACTCAATCAAGCTACCACACAACAAGACTTTGATCTATGGCACTTTAGATTAGGACATTTGTCTCCAAAAAGAATGAGTTTGATTCATTCTCATATTCCTAATGTAAAGGCCAAAGATCATTCCCATTGTAAAATCTGTCATTTGGCCAAACAAAGGCATCTTTCTTTCCCTTCAAGTGTATCCTCTAGTTCACTCCCTTTTGACTTAATACATTGTGATATATGGGGACCATATTCTCAAGCCTCACTTCAAGGTTTTCATTACTTTCTAACTATTGTGGATGACTTTTCTAGAATAACTTGGATTTTTCTAATGAAATCAAAATCTGATACAAGATCTATTTTACAGTCATTCTTCCAGCTCATAAATACTCAATTCAATAAGAAAGTAAAGAAAATCAGGACTGACAATGGTCTTGAATTTGATATGGCAAGCTTTTATAAAGATCATGGAATTATTCACCAGAAATCTTGTATGTATACCCCTCAACAGAATAGTGTTGTTGAGAGGAAATACCAACACCTCTTGAATGTGGCCCGAGCTCTTCTCTTCCAAGCTGGATTACCCATTCAATTCTGGGGAGATACAGTTCTAACAGCTGCATACATTATCAATAGAATTCCCACACCCCTTCTTTCAAATAAATCTCCCTATGAAGCTCTCTTTTCCTCACCACCTTCATACTCTCACCTTAGAGTCTTTGGATGCTTGAGTTATGCTAGCACTACCAAGCACCACAGAACTAAGTTTGAGTCATGTGCTAAATCTTGCATATTTCTTGGATATCCTGCAAATGTTAAGGGTTATAAACTTTATGACCTAGAAACTCATTCTACATTCATATCCAAAAATGTCACATTCCATGAATCTGTGCTCCCATTTCAATCTCCCACCTCCATTCCTTCTCCTCCTCTCTCATTCCCTCAAAATCTTGTACTCCCTCCTGCACTACTAGATGAAAAATTCTCATCCATTTCCATGTCACAACCTGTCCCAACAGATGACTCACCTCCACCCAATCACATGTCACAATCCATCTCACAATCCGAGACACCTCAGCCCCCTATGTCTTCTACTCCTACCTCCCTTGAATCATCTCCTCACTCACCCTAACAACCAGAGCTGCCTATCAACCCATCCCTTCGAAGACCCACAAGAGAAAGACATCAACCTGCCTATCTCCACCAGTATCACTGTCAAACAGCAGCCTCCTATCCTTTCATCAATACATCCTCTTCAACTCTTCACCCACTCCATCGACACTTGACTTACAAACACCTTTCTCCATCTCACCATTCCTTGTCTGCTTCCCTCTCATCCTTTTCTGAACCATACTCCTATAGTGAAGCTGTACAATTCAAGCATTGGCAGGATGCCATCAATACTGAACTCAGTGCCTTAGAAGAGAACAACACTTGGACTGTTACTTCTCTTCCCCCCCACCAAGACTGCAATTGGTTGCAAATATGTTTTCAAAGTCAAGCTCAAATCTGATGGCTCCCTTAAAAGACACAAAGCAAGGCTTGTAGCAAAGGGTTACACCCAAAGAGAAGGGTTTGACTTCCAAGAGACCTTCAGCCCAGTGGCTAAGCTTACTACAGTTCGAGTATTCCTTGCCTTGGCATCCATTCAGAACTGATTTTTGTCTCAAATGGATGTTTATAATGCCTTCTTGCATGGGGATCTTGATGAGGAAATTTATATGGATCTACCACTTGGCTATCACATTCACTGAGAGCAACTTGAGGGGGAGAAACTGGTATGCAAGCTGAATAAGTCCATCTATGAACTTAAACAAGCATCAAGACAATGGTTTTCGAAATTCTCCAACTCACTCATTGCCATTGGTTTTTAGCAATCTAAATTTGACTACTCCTTATTCACCAAAGGGAATAAAAAAGGAGCCTTCACAGCACTATTAGTTTAAGTGGATGATATCATAATAGGAGGCAATTCTCAAAGACAAATTGATCTACTCAAGGCTCACCTCCATGGAAAATTCAAGATCAAGGAACTTGGACTCCTCAAATACTTCCTAGGACTAGAAATTGCAAGATCATCAACTGGAATAAATGTTTGCCAAAGGAAGTACACCCTCGAGATTTTGAAAGACTCGGGATTGCTTGGCACCAAACCTGCCTCCACACCTATTGAGTTAAACCACAAGTTGAGTCATACCACAAAAGAGATCTTACAAGACCCTACAATCTATAGAAGACTCATTGGAAGACTCATCTACCCAACCATTACCAGGCCAAATATCACATATGCAATAAATGTGCTAAGCCAGTTTATGGATAGACCATCACAAGCTCACCTACACTCAGCTTATAGAGTCCCCAGGTATCTAAAGGGTTCTATAGGCTAAGGCATCTTCATGTCATCGAAGTCATCTCTACACTTGAAAGCCTACAGTGATTCTGATTGGGCTGCTTGTCCCGAAACTAGGAGATCAGTCACAGGTTTTTGTGTATTTATTGGGGACTCATTGGTAAGTTGGAAATCAAAGAAACAAGTGACTGTTTCTAGGTCCTCAGCATAAGCAGAATATAGAGCACTAGCCTCTATAAGCTGTGAAATCATTTGGCTCCTTGGTTTGCTAAAAGAGTTTAACATTGATCATCCACAACCTGCTCTCTTGCTCTGTGATAACCAAGCAGCCATCCATATCACAAAGAATCCTATCTTGCATGAGAGAACTTAACATATAGAAATGGATTGCCATTTTGTTAGAGAAAAGGTTTTAGCTGGGATCATCACACCCGTCCACATTGCCTCAAAATTCCATCTAGTAGATATTTTTACTAAGGCCTTAACAGTTTCTGTTTTTCAGTTCTTATTATCCAAGATGGGAATACTCAATATCTATGCCCATCTTGAGGGGGAGTCTCACGAAACTGAAGATGAATGCAAAGAAAAGAAACATGAAGACACTGCACAAGTACACTGCAGCATACAGAGAACACCATGCAGCAAACAAATTGATAAAAAGCATAATGCAGCAGAAGAAAAGTGTAAAGCACTGGCACAGAAAAGTAAAACAACAAAAGAGAAGCATGGGGCAACATGTCAACTTGAAAGCTGCACTAATTATGCACAAAAGAAAATAAAGTGATGAAAAGCAACAAAAAGGAAACAGACTACAGCAGATTTCTTGTAAATCAGTGGAAAATAAAAAGTTAACTTTAGGACTCTTCCTTTTGGTCTTTTTCCTTCTGTAATGTATATATAAAGATGTAGCAGAACCTTGTAAAAACTAAACTCAATAAAATGAGAATCAGTCTTTCTCCACATTGAAGTTCCATCTCAATTCTCGATTCCACTTTTAACAGAGGGGAAATTTGCTTATGGCTTTCTCGGTTGACTTAGGTACTGGAACTAATAATTATGCTATTGTTGGGCTTTCTACATGGTCTTCGTATAGCAAAAAGCATGGGTATTGAGCAGCTAGCTGTGGAATTAGACTCCTTGGTGGTGGTTAAATGGTTTAAGGGGCAAAGCTGTGAAAACTGGTACCTTGAGGATTTTTGGGAGGAAATCTTGAAGGTGGCAAAATCCTTACAGATTACAGTATCACATTTATACAGGGAAGGGAATGCCGCGGCAAAGTTCTTGGCAAGGATGGGTGTGGAAGGGCGTACTGGTCAATGGTGGTCTTCAACAAAAGTTCCCTATGGACTTTAAGGTATATTAAGGTTACAAAAGGCGGGCCTCCCCAATATTCGTCTGGTTTGATATGGTTCTGTCTCTAGTCTGGTGTTATTGATTCTAGTTTTTTAGTTTCTTGGCCTGGTTTTTACGATTTTTCTCTGGTTTTTATAGTCTCTTGGCCTGGGTGTCTTGGTCCCAGCCACATATGATTTTTTTTCTGCTTCTATATATATAGTCTGATCTTGGCCTTGCTTTGGATTCATCTGAAGATATTGTAATCCGCAGGTATTAGTATTTGTTATCACGGTTTTACTCCCCCAAAAGTGAGCACTACAACATAATTTGCCTTTTGTGACAGAGAAAACCGTCACCAAAAATCAAAGAAACGTCACTAAAGACATTTGGTGACGGTTTGAAACCGTCACCACGACTGTCACCTAATGTGCGTCACAGAATACATTTAGTGACACTTTACTATTGAACCGTCACTAAAAGTATTTTTAGTGACTGTTGGAGTTGTTCCGTTCGGAGTGACGTTCGAACGTTATATTTTTTTGTGACGCTCGAAAACTGTCACAGAAAGTAACGTTCGGATGTAAATTTTTACGTCCGAATGCCAACCCGACCAATTTACGTTCGAATGTCATAAGTTGACATTTGTTGATTGATTATAGTTTGAACATATAATATTTGCGTTCGGACATTTATATGTTCGAACGCATTAAACGTTCGAATTTATGTTCGAACGTTGTGGGAACACAACCGAACGTAACGATGATAACGTTCGGACGTGTGTTCAAACGTTAATAGTCAGATCGTGTATTTATGTTCAAACATATGTTCGAACGTGAAATCTTGTTGGAACTTTTTTTTTTACATTCGAACGTACAGATCAGAAATACACTAAATTCATAAAATTAAGAAATTAAAAAATATACTAATTGTATCATATTACACACCATAAATATTCTACAACTAACAATGTCTTAAAAAGTTCTAAAATTAGATAGTAAAAGTTATATACACAAATTAAAGTGAGAATTCATTTCTTCTTTCCTCGCCCACCCCGCTTCTGTTGCAATGACATAACACGCTCCATTTGCACCATCATCTCCCGCTGCACTTGCTGTTGGACTTCATTGCGCATTCTTTCTTCTTGATCTTTCTGCTGGTCCTGTAAACGCGTCTCTAAATGAGATTGTCGCTCTAAGAGGGATTCCAACTCTTGCTGCCTCGACCTCATATACTCATTCTCGCGTCGTGCGGCTTCCAAATCTTTTGTAAGATTATTAATTTGTGAAGTCGAAGAGGATGAGAAAGATGAACCAGAATGCTTGAAAGATCTTCCCAAACCTATTGTCATACTAGAGTTGGGCCCGAGCACTTGCGTGAATATGTCTATGTCACTCGGAGAGGACACTACAAAAAAAATAATTAATACCGGCGTTCGATAAGCGCCGGAACCTGTTCACAAAAAATTAGCGGCGGTTTTTTGCCGGCATAACTAGCCGCCGGTAATGGGTGGTCCCTATTTTCACCTACCGGCGTTTTGTCAAACGCCAATACTTGAAAATCTCATTAGCGGCGTTTATTTACAACTTAGCGGCATTTATTAAAACGCCACAAGTTTGAATACTTTAACGGCATTTATCAAAACGCCGCCATTAATTCGTTGTCATCTCATTGCATATAATAGCGGCGTTAAAATAAGCGTCGTAGCTAGTACGTGGCCGTCGCATTATATAAATTGGCGGCATTTGTTTAAACGCTGCTAATAGTACATTGGCGAGTCCTTAAAATCTCATTAGAGGTATTTATCTACAAATTAGCGGCATTTATTAAAACGCCACAAGTTTGAATAATTTAACGGCGTTTATCAAAACGCCGCCAGTAATTCATTGTCATCTCATTGCATATAATAGCAGCGTTATAATAAGCGTCGTCGCTAGTACGTGGCCGTCGCATTATATAAATTAGCGGCATTTTTATAAACGCCGCTAATAGTACATTGGCGAGTCATTAAATATATTAACGGCGTTTATTTAAACGCCGTGACTAATATGGGGCCGGAATATAATATAAATTGGTGGCAATTATTTAAAAGCCACCAATATTACGGACATATTGACCACATGCACAATTTTTTAATCATTTCTTTGACCAGCTTTATTTCTTTTAATCAATTTTTTTTAAATCTTATTATTATTAATTATTTTATTCCTTTTAATCCTTTACTTTTTAGGATTCTTTTGAGGACAGCTTTCTCACATGCATAATAATTTCCCGCCCAGTTATTTTTTATCTTTAAGTTAATCATCGTTCAGCTCCCACACGATGATTTTCCTTTTTCTCTGGATTAATTATTATTCAACTCCCATGCACGATGATTCTGTTTTTCGTCTCTAGATTAATCATTATTCAGCTCCCACATGCTCCCCGGGTTAATGATCGCTCAGCTCTCACATACACAACAATTTCCTGCTTGATTGATTGCACCACTGCCACTCAGCTCGAGCCCAGCAAACGCAACAAACGCAGGAAACGTACTGCATTGCCACTGCCACTGCCACAGCCCAGCAAACACCTTCTCCTCCTCATCCCACGAGACCACGCAGCTCCTCCGCACGGTCGGCGCACCACTGCCACTCAGCTCCTCCGCAAGGCTACTGCACCACTGTCATTGCCACCATCCAGCCCAGCGCATCACCACTGCCATAGCCCAGCATCATCACCACTGCCATAGCCCAGCGCATCACCACTGCCACTCATCTCCTCCGCACGGCTCCTGCACCACCATCCCCCAAGCCTCACGTCACAGCATAAATAGAAGCCCACTTGGCCGTGCGCCACTACTCCACCGCCCAAAGCCTCCGAGAGTCCTCCTTTGTAAGCTGGAATCATCTTTGTTTTGGCACCCGAAAACAGAGCACGACCCATCTGTTTGGCACGACTCCTCCGCAAGCCGTCAGCTCCTCCATGCCATTACCACCTGCATTGAGATCATATCTGGACACCCGAAGCCACCCCTGACCGTCGCGCGCCTCCTCTTTGTCTCTCGGTATGTTTCCTCCATCTCACTCCATCTCACTCACGTTGAGCTCTCCTTCCATCTCACTCTTTCTCGCTCATCACTCTCTCTGTCTCTCTCGTGCTCAGCCGTTCAGCTTGGCTGCATCTCCACCGCAAACCAAAGCCTGCTCTTCAACTGTTGGAAGCTTACCTCGATCGGTTTTACTCTGTTCGTAAGCCTCTCCAGCCACTTCTGACTTCTCTTGTTATTTTGTTCCATATTTATATTTTGTTCTATATTTATAGTTAAGCTAATAGATGAGGTGCACTATTAGGTCTGGAAGTGTAAAACTTTAAGCCCTTTCTTTGTTTTCGTGTGCTCCCTTAGAGGCCATGCACTTGATATGTTACATTAAGTCTAAACTTTAGTTTTGTAAGGTTTTTAATTTTATTTATTTAATACATATATTTGTATTAAATAAATAAATATTTGAAATATATTACGTAGCAAATATATATATTTTAAGCCTTTTAAAAAGAAACTAATTAAATCTTTTTGGTGTATTAATTAAACAAAATCTTTCTATTTTACTTTACTAATTTTGCTATAATTATGTTAATTAGAGAATTGTTTAATTTGGAAAAGTATTTTTATGGGCATTGTTGTAGATGGATATTGATGGATTTTGGAAGCAAGATATATATTTTAGAGTTATGAGATGATTCACAGGAGAAAATTCGCCCAAAACCAGAGAGAAAAGTCTCTAGGATTTAACGGAATATTATAAAATCCAACCAAATCATCGAAATCAGTCCACAAGCCGGACTGTTATAGCAAAATCTCGGAAGTCACTCTAAATTGAAATTCAAAATAAAATAAGCAATCTGCAAAAAATCCGGCCCAAATCGGATTTAAATAGTAAAAAATAGTAAAAAATAACTAAAACTAGTGATTCGGAGGGGAAAACAGCAGAATCTGAGGTCGAAAAAAAGGCACATCGAGCCCTGCTCATGTGGACAGCGTGCGCGTCGAAAGGAGCTTTCCGAATTGGGGTCTTATGTGTGATTCCGACACCCGTAGCCAAAGTTATGGCCAAAAGACTGAAACACACTCAAAATGGTCCCAATGAGGAACATATCACAATCAGTTTCTTTTTAAAAGGCTTAAAATACAATTTCGTGCATACTATATACTTCTAAAATTCATATTTTAAATATATATATTTGCTACGTAATATATTTCAAATCTTTATTTATTTAATACAAATATTTGGTGAATCATTATGTTTAATCGACCGTTGTGAATTTTTTTGCTTTAATCTAAATCATTGCACTTGAATGCTTTGTACATTAATAGAGCATACGATATCTTCCATTACTATTCGAAGACAAATTTAGATTTTAGATAATATATCATCATGAGATAAAATAAAAATATCAATTAAATTTTAGATTTTACATAATATTTATGATCTTGCATTCTCATTCAATTATTATTCAATATTATTTCCCATACTATGTTTTAAGTTATTGATGATCTTGCATTTTGATTCAGTTCTATTTTCATATTTCAAATATAGTTAAGCTATGGACAAAAGTTGGATAAAAAAACCTCGACATACAAAAGAATATGTCAATGGTGTCAAGGAGTTTTTGAAGTTTGCATGTGAGAATTGTCCTACAAATTCGTCGATTTGTTGCCCGTGTAGAAAATGTGGATTGCGTAAGATGTTCATGCCCAACATGGTATTTGATCATTTGATTAGCTATGGATTTTCCCAAGGTTACACCATTTGGCATGCTCATGGGGAGAGAAAATGGGAGGCATCTTACCATGCTGCTGATGCCCAAAACAATAATGAGCAAATAAATGAAGGTTGCAGTGGGATGACAACCATGTTACATGACGTGTTCCCTATGTTTGATCCTGAAATAGTTGAAGGTACTATGCCTGAAATAGGTGTGGAAGCTGGAGAATTACCTGGAGTGCGATACGAAAATCGACAAGGTTCTAGGGAGAGAGTTAATAAATTTTACAATATGTTGAAAGATGCTGATGAGCCATTATATGAAGGGTGCACAAAACATACTAAGTTTAGTGCTATCGTACGTCTCTGGAATATGAAGTGTTTGGGTGGATTGAGTAATAGCATATTTACAGAGCTGCTTGAATTTTTGAATGAGTTGCTCCCACCAGGAGCATCATTGCCTAAAAATACATACGAGGCAAAGAAGTACATGAGTGAATTAGGGCTTGGATATGAGAAGATCTTAGTATGTCCCAATGGTTGTATGTTATTTTGGAAGGACAATGAGAATCTGGAAACATGCGTGGTATGTGGGGCGTCAAAGTGGAAGCAAAAAGAGTCTATGGATGAAAGGTCTAAAAATGGTAAAAGAAGTCCAGCGAAAATATTACGTTGGTTTCCGTTAAAACCAAGGTTGCAAAGACTTTTTATGTCATCAAAGACTTCTTCACAAATGAAATGGCATGCTATAGGCCGCACAAATGATGGGGTACTAAGGCATCCAGCAGATGGTTTGGCTTGGAAGACGTTTGATTCACAACATGATGAGTTTGCTTCTGACCCCCGCAATGTTAGGCTTGGTTTATCTGCAGATGGCTTTAATCCTTTTGGTAACATGAGCATTTCTTATAGTACATGGCCGGTTATGTTGGTACCTTACAATTTACCTCCTTGGATGTGCATGAAGCGATCAACTTTCATGCTATCGTTGATTATACCGGGACCATCATCACCTTCAATGAATATAGATGTATACTTAGAGCCTCTTATATCAGAATTAAAGGAATTATGGGAAGTTGGAGCACCAACCTATGATGTTTGCTCTAGAGAGATATTTACAATGCGCGCTGCTTTAATGTGGACGATAAATGATTTTCCTGCATATGGTGATTTGTCTAGATGGAGTACGAAAGGTCGTTTAGCATGTCCTTGTTGTATGGGTAATACATGATCTAGATGGCTGAAACATGGAAAAAAAATTTCCTATAAGAGGCATAGACGATTCTTGCCAAGAAATCATAGATGGAGAATGATGGCAAGAACATTTGATGGTACAACAGAAATTGATTCTCTACCTACTATGCCAACACCTGATGAAATTTTGAAACAATTAGATAATCATGAAGGATGCAATGATAGAACAAATCGTAAAAGAAATAGAGTCGTGGGGTCCACAAATGTTAAGGAACACTCATGGAAGAAACGTAGTATTTTCTTTAGTTTGCCTTACTGGAAAGATAATTTATTGCGACATAATCTTGATGTGATGCACATTGAAAAAAATGTAGTGGATAACATTGTTGGCACACTGTTAAATATTGAAACGAAATCAAAAGATGGCATACAGGCACGCCTTGACTTACAAGAGATGGGTTTGAGACCACAACTTCATCCAGTCATCACAACTGCAAACAAGACATATTTGCCTCCAGCTATTTTCACAATGAGTAAGAAAGAGAAAGAAGACTTGTTGAAGGTTATAAAAAATGTAAAAGTACTAGATGGTTATTCTTCAAATGTTTCACGTTGTGTCAAGCTCCAACACCGTACTATAGTGGGCATGAAGAGTCATGATAGCCATACACTGATGCAACAGCTCCTACCAATTGCATTACGTGGGTCATTACCTAAGAAGGTAATAGAACCCTTAATCGAGCTATCTGGATTCTTCAGGGAAATTTGTTCCAAAACAATGCGGCTTGAAGATTTGGACCGATTGGAATCTAGAATACCCTACATATTGTGCCAATTAGAAATGATATTTCCGCCATCATTTTTCACAGTTATGGTGCACTTGATTATACATTTAGTTGCAGAATGTAAACTTGGAGGACCTGTTCATTATCGATGGATGTATCCCGTTGAAAGGTACCTACACCGACTTAAGTTTCATGTGCGTAACAAAGCTGCGCCAGAAGGTTCTATTGCTGAAGGATATTTGTTGGAGGAATTATTGACGTTTTGTTCTCGTTATTTAGAATCCGCTCAAACAGTTTTCAATAGACCATCTAGAAACCCGGATGATTCTAAAGGGAAAGTTATTGACGTTCGCCTTGATTTTACGGAGTGGACTCAAGCACATCGCTATATTCTCTTCAACTCTGATGATTTCACTTCATTCCGCATGTGAGTTGCAATGCTTAATACGTATGAATTGATGACTTGCAATCATTTCACTCAACCTTTAAATTTGTATAATTATAACAGATATTTGTGATGTCATGAACATATGTAGGATGCACTTGGAAATATTGAGGAATACAATTGATGAGAGGCATTTATCGAATGATGAACTTCAAAAGAGGCACCAAGACCAATTTTGTAATTGGTTTCAAGACTATGTACTATTTACACCCCATTCAATATTATATCACATAATTTGTTATGTCTCTCTAGTTTTCGTCATTTAACCAATTCTAATAATCTAATCTTTCAGGTATTAAAAATGGATGACAGTGGAAGAAGTGAATTAGGCAATAAAGTCGTAATGCATTCTAAAGGTCCCATGCAAGTTGCCAAAGAATTTAAGCGAATTGTGATCAATGGCACAAAATATCGCACTAGGAATTATGAAAATGGAAAGAAAACTCAAAATTGTGGTGTTAGTGTGTGTACTGAATATGGCCCTGCTTGGTATGGCCAATTAACACGCATAATTGAGATTATATATTATGATGGATCTCGATATGTGTTATTCAAATGTGATTGGGCAGACATTACTAGGGGTAAAGGTTTCAAGGAGGACGAGTTTGGGTTTAGTCTTGTAAATTTTTCTCATCTAGTACACACTGGTAATCGGATAACTGACGATCCATTCGTTTTATCTTCCCAAGTATCTCAAGTATATTATGTGGCAGATGAAAGATACCAAAATTGGGTTGTCGTCGTTAAGACAAAACCAAGAGACGTGTATGACACTGGTGAAGAGGAAGTGACTGACGACGATGAGGATGAATATTTAGTCAATAAACATTGTAACACTTCCAACGATGAAGCTATTGAACCTGCTATTGAGGATGTTGTGTGGACACGAAATGACATAGATGGAATGACGATTGAAACTCCTCAATAGTGTTGAGTAAGAAATATATATTTAGACGTTTTAACATGATATCTCTATTGATATTCATATTTCTATTGATTTGTATATATGTAAACTTGTTTTTGTATAGGTACAATGGGTCCAAAAAAAAAGGCAAAGACTATCAGACCAAACTTGCGAAGACGATCTACTTCAACACCAGTTGTCCATAGTGAGACGCAATCATACCCATCCCTTGATAGGGAGGTCCATTCATTACCCTCTGTCGATGGGCCACCCCCTTCCGTTGATAGAATGGTGGAGTCATCACCTTCTGTAGATTGTCCTTCCCAACCATCATTATCTTCTCAGAAAAGGACCCAACCTTCTACATCGATACAAATGGGAGGGCAACTATCCACACATATAGAGATCATCAGAGAGACCCAGCCATGCACATCTGTACCAATAGAAACACATTCAGGCTCAGAAAATGTCGACTTGTGTTCCGACATTGGAGATCGTTTTGTTGTCATTGTTGGTATGTTTTTGTTTTTCTTATTTATTTCACTATGAATAGACATTTAGAAAGTAGTAACAATGTCACTAAATCCATTTTTGCAGATAGTAATGGAGGTAAAGTAAAGAGACTATTGCACTCGATTCATGACATTTGGCATCTTCCTGAAGGGGAGCGAATTGATATGGAGCTCAATAATCTTGGTCAACCCATCAACAAGCAAGATTCAAAGGTGGTAAGATTTGGTGGCCTGATAGCGAGAACTAATAAGTTGGTTCCAATAATTTACAAAGATTGGAGGTCGGTGCCTAAAACCATAAAGGAGGAAGCATGGGGTCTTATAAAGGTGTTAAACCATTATTATTAATTAAATAGGTATTTTTTGAAAATTTTGTTAAAAAGCAAGACATATACTTGTGTAAATTTATTTTGACTGTAGGGCAAGTTTAAAGTTCCTGATGACAAATTGGATGCATTCAAAAAATGGATACTGAAGGACCTTGGAAAAAAATAGAAAGATTACAAGCACGATTTAAAGAAAAGGTTGCTTCGTGAAAAAGACACATCTGCAGCACAAGTTGTGGCAAGGGCAACTCTCGATATAGTGGATTTATCGCAATTAGCGGAGTTGGCCAATCTTTGGTTCGATCCAAAATATATGGCAACAACACGTTCATTTCTCTTATAGATTTAGAAAGTCAATCAACTAATTATTTTAATCATAATTCTCATAATCTTTGTGATGTTGTAATCTTTGTGATGTTTATTTTAATGGATTTAATTTTAATGGATTTATAAGATGAAGAATGTATATTTTTTTCTTATCTATTACAGGCTGAGATGGAGGAACTTTTAACACAGGACACAAGTTCCATAGAAATGAGGTCTGGAGGAATCATGGCTTGGGCATCAGATGATGTTTATTCTAAAGTTATGGGCCCAGAATGGCCTGGACGTGTGCGTGGTTTGGGGTTTGGCCCAACCCCTACAAGGCAAACTTGTCAACATTCACTACCAACTTCTAAGCAAGAAGACGGTATATCCAAGGAAGAGCTTGATAAAATACGGAACGAATTAGCTGAATTGCGAAACTTAGTAAACACATTTTTGCATGTACAGGTGAGCACCCCACATATGTTTAGTTAATATCAATCAACCTTATTTTGGAATGTTTGGACCCTCATTTGAATTTATGTTCAGGCTTCAGGACAAAATCAAATAGAGAATAAAGAGGAAGATGAAGAAAGGGAGAATGATGAATCGGAAGATGAAGAAGAGCAAGAGAATGACGATGACGAGGATTGAAACCCTCGAGCGGACAACCTTTTTCTGGAGCCCTGGGCTGAGAGAGTTTGGATACATCAGTAAAGTCTAGATACATCTATAGAGTATAATATATAGTATTATCATTAATTATGTTTTCAATGAGTTAAAAGAATAATCCGCCCGGGTCCGGACAAAAACTTCGAGCCGACAAAACTCGTCTGGATTCATGGAGTGCTAGGGTCTAGACAGAAGACAGAATGAGGGACGCTGGGTCCCGATACTCATAAATTCTGGAGCCCTGGCCCGACAGATTCTTAAAACGAGGTGCTTTTAATCTGGAGCCCTGCCCTTAAATCCTCTGTCATTGTCGGCTCTTTCCCTCTCGAGTTCTCTC